>CM030371.1:33833938-34158938 GCA_003604175.2 Clonorchis sinensis
TGAGTTTATTTGTATGTGTGCAATTTATGGTTGTTCGTGGGCTGAAATATGACCAGGGCAGCCAGACCTAGAGATAGGAGGACGTTTAGGGTCCTTAACCAAAGCCTTTCGCTCAAAAGCCTGACTGCAAGGCAGCGGTGTTTGGCTGGAAATGCAATCGCATTGCCATTTTTGAAAACATGTCTCCTAACATTTTCTAACCTTCAACCTGGGGAAACGGAAGCCTTTGGTAGTCGGTCCTCCAATCACCAAGCAATCTGGCCCGAGAGAGTGTGAATAGCGCACGGAAGACCTTCAGTATAACTCAATGGGTTTCGAAGGCACACGAACCCTCACACCACGGTAAGGTGCAGTCTCTTCGTGACGGTGGTTGTACGGCAATGAAGCACCAGTGTCAACACTGGTGTTGCTGTTTCAGATGATGATCAATATGAACGGTTTTTTTCGACTCAGCGAGTGCCGCTGGATGCACGAGGACTGAGATACTCTCAGGTTATCTATGCCTAGACAGGAGCAGTCGAGATGCGGCGTAACACCCTTTCGGTGCCTAGCTGCTATGTCACCAGAAAGAAGCACGAGGGCTGGGATGCTGCCCGGCTGCCGAAGCCTATACAGGGGAAGTCAAGAGGCCGAGGTCGGGTTCGAACTATGGACCTTCCAGTCAGTAAGTTCGCGCTCTGACCACTGAGTCAACTGTCTTGGCATGTATTATCTAGTTCGTTCTCTGGTTTACTGGCAATCCCACTGGGACCGTTGAAGGCCATATGGGCTCGGACAGGTATCTCCGACCGGTACGCAAACGCTTAGAAAGCACGTGGTTTCGGAACGGTCAGATGTCTCCGATACTGCCTGATTAATCCGAACCCATAAGTTTCCAGTCTGGTGCGTGTATTTCCTTCTTTGATCTCACGTGTGATAGGTGAATTGGACTCAAGCTCCGAACTGGATTGTTTTAACAGACCAACCAGAATGTTGCTTGGCGATTTGGTGTGATTCTTTCCCCGCTCGTAGTTTCCTATCAGATCTTCCTTTTTTCTCCCTCTGTCAGAACATCCCGACTGGGTGGGTTGGCCAACACAATTGCATATTCGTGCCCAGTACCCGAATCGTCTGTTTGTCGGCTACTCCCGAGGTAAGTTCTCACACATTCCGGACAGAAAGCACTTTGTTGTCCTGCCCCCCCCCCTAGGGGACAGTTACTCAGACTCTGTAGTCGAGTTTCAGCATGTCATTTAGCTTCGTTTTCCTAGCACGTTTACTGAGAAAAAAACTGGGCTACAGGGTGATAAAATTACGAATCGGTACTACTGTTTCAGTATACGCGAACCTCATTCTGGGAAGCAAGACTTTTGAACAATATTCCTTCACGGTCATAAACATCGTTTTCCAAACGGCTGATTTACTGGTTAGTTGCATCTATGTCGGAGTCGATAGACGATGATTGAGCATGCTTGAGCACATCACCCGGCAACATTGGACGAAACCTAAAAATCGTTCAGCTGTAGCACCCTTTCGGTGCCTAGCTGCTATGACACCCGAAGGAAGCACGAGGGCTGGGATACTGCCAGGTTGCCCAAGCCTAGACAGGGGAAGTAGAGAGGCAGAGGTGGGGTTCGAACCACGGACCTTCCGGTCAGTAAATTCGCGCTCTAACCACTGAGCCATCTCGCCCCCAAAGATCGCTGACGTCCATCTACATAAGAAACACAGCCGTAAAGTCAGCCTTCTTAAGAGCGGACTTTTGGTCGAAACGGATGCTAGGTCGTAAGCTGCAGTACGGAACAAAGTCCAAAATCCCAGAGCAATTTCGGAAAGTCACACACACACCATATCGTTGCCACCATCCGCCACTCCTTTGGTTAGTTGCACAAAAAGCGTTTTACAATTTAGCGATGTGTTTTTTGGCTTGGCAGCCGGCCAAGGCTTCAAGGGACACTCATCATCATCACTGCATACCGGAGACATTCGTTGAAACGCGACATCCGGACAGACAACATGCTTTTCCTAGTCCAAACCGTAGAAGGTCAGTGCCGTACAAAAACAAAACAAAACCAGTACGTACTCACTCACATGGCGATAAGAACAGATGGACCAGAAAATCTCAACCTATGTACGTAGCAAGTCATGTGGTTTTGCTCTACTTACGGGCGGTGTGGACGAAGAGACCAAGTTAGGCTGTTTGCTAGGGTTATACACTTGATACCCCACAGTGGGGACT
This sequence comes from Clonorchis sinensis, assembly GCA_003604175.2. NCBI lineage: Eukaryota > Metazoa > Platyhelminthes > Trematoda > Opisthorchiida > Opisthorchiidae > Clonorchis > Clonorchis sinensis. Next base: position 33,836,157 of record CM030371.1, read on the forward strand.
ATGGGCGGGTAGCAACAATACTTGTGAGCAGCTATTGGACTGATGGTTAGTGGAAAGCAAGTGCCTTCGCCTGTTGGAGCATTTAGGCAGCGAGAGAGCATTCACTTGACCGGCTAACAGTTTCACTCGCGACAGTCATCGTAAGCTCTTCTCAACCAAGACTGCTTCAATTCGATCCCGTGAGGTTTCGCTTGCAGACGATACTTCCGGAGAGCGACCAGACTCCAACTCCCAAAGAAGACCAACGTAGATTCACTGGGATGCAAATTTCCTGCCCAACGAAGAAACCTGCTGTTTGAGTTTTATCTTTTTCGGTGTTTCACTGATCAATCACGTGACTACTGCACTTCTCTCTCTCTCTCTTGTAACAAAGTGAAGCTACTGAGCAAAGTGTTTTGTTTTAATGCTAAGCTTCGAAACAAATGAGTGTATTTCGCTAATTTCGTGCAATTTGGTTTCAAGCAGAACATAAGGTTGACAGAAACTCGGATACTGCACCTACCTGATAAGCCCCAAGAAGGGCGAAACCGGTCGTGGGCAATCGAGGTATTTTCAGCAACCTTATGAGTAGTGTATTACGTCCATTGACTGATTGATTGATCAGGTGGCCGTTGTTCATGTTTCCTGAGTTTGGCAATTGGCTTGCAAACGTTTTGTCCCCCAATTGAGGTAACATCATCAGTGCGTGGTTGAGTGGGTCACTCAATAGCAATAGTCAGACAATAATCACTGTCTACATCAGTAATCAATAGCCGATACATTCTCCTCGACGCTACTGAGGACATTCATGCAATTAGTGAGCAGCCCCGAAGTTCATTTCTAGTTCTGAAATATACCAGTTAATCCGGTAGGGAACACAGTAAAATCCATCCCGAGGTTTCCTGGATATCCTTCGTTCCCACTTGCTTATCCATTCTTTACTGCACGTGTAAATGTCAAAACCTTCACATTTTTTTACTCGCGCGCCTCCTCTCTGACGTTACGACACAAACATCTCCATTCTCCCTAACTCGAAACAAAAATCGGCGAACTCACTCACTCAGCCACCAAAACCCAGCCAGTTTAACTAACCGAATGTCCCTAGAACACAACTCTAAGCTGGTTTCACCAAATGGAGTTCGGTCCGGTTAGGGAACCGGACATACACATATATCGAAACTCTCCGCCCAGGTTATTGGCCAGTCAAGGAAATCCACGCAGTTGCCATGTGATTATGGAGTGCGTGGCGGTCGTGATGTTGGCTTTCCAGTTCCGGAAAAATGGTCTATTTTGGAGGTCCGGATCAGAGTTTTCGAAATTTTCTACTTTCTTATGGGGTGTTCTGTTTGATCATCTATCCAATGGGAACGAGAATTGATCGTTTTAGGGTTAATCGTTTCCTTTTCCGGAAAGTGAAGGAGATCACTGCATTCACCTATTGATCTATCTTTGAAAGTTTCATTTGAGTATGCAACCTCAAGTTTCTGCTCAATTACTAGGAATCCTTAGGTTCTCGACTTTCCTAACCTGTTTATCTGTGTTTGTTGAATTCCGGCATGTGCTCACTACACTTTTCCAATCGTTCACCTAATTTTCCAAGGACACGTCGCACTCTACGACCTCAGCTGTGTCAATCCAATGTACTTCAACGCCGCTGAATGTCACCTTGCTCCAGTTCGTCTGTTCCATCTGATCAACGGACCGGTACGAAGCATGAGTTTGAATTGTGTTAATGGGCGGATGCTTTTGGTACAAGGTAAATCCAACCGGTCCTACTCCGTTTCCCCTAAACTAATTTGTCATGGAACCATGATAGGTTTTACGTATCCTCTTCACGGTTCTCGGTTCTCACCACGATCATCAGTGACGTTTGTGTAAATTCCACAAACCACATTTTACACCAGACTCCGGATAATACCAACGTTTGGCTAGTCGTGGAAGCCACTCAGGAGGCTCGTTGACGGTACCGTGGGCCCGTTCAGGTGTAACACCCTTCCGGTGCCTCGCTGCCGGGTGACCCGAACGAAGTTCGAGGGCTGCGATACTGCCAGGTTGCCCATGCCTACACCGGAGCAGTCGAGCTCTTGAGGTTGGGTTCAAACCTTCCGGGCTGTAAGTTGGCGCCTTAACCACTGAGCTATTTCAAGCTCTTCTTCAACCTCCTGAAGCTTTTTGTGCAGTTGTCTACCTCTGGAGGCCATCGACAAAGTGTTTTCTTCTGCCGGAGGCCTTGTCGCTCAAGCGCCAGCGGGTCGTGCTCTCTCCAGAGGGGGACGGCTGAGTTTTAACTGAAAATCGTCATTGCAATTGCTAGATGTCCGCAGCAGTCATTTGAGGATCACCTGGAACTCGATGCATAGCATATTTAGACCGTCCAACGTCCTTATACTTTTTCTTTGGAGTTTAGTATTCTTTCCACAGAATGACAAGTACTCTCTTGGGATATGTCAGTTTTTGTCAGAGAAACGCGTATAGTTTGTCAGTTCCCCTCCTAAGAGCCACCCAAGCCTTCATGCCTTGCTTTTAAAGGAGCTTATTGGAGATTCAAACGTCTCGACTTTTATTTGTAGGAGAATCCTCATCGAAGGGGAGTGTTTTAAACCTCCCTCTATGTTTGGGTGGTACTTATCTCAGATTGGCTAGTGCATCGCTATCTAGTCCCAGACTACTCCACACCTGCTATCTTTCCTTTCCCTCCCTACAACAGGCATGAATTTCCACATCCAAGTTTGGGATATTGAAGACAGTGTCGCACAAACAGCAGACTCCCCAGAAATGTCTTATTCCGTTAATCATGGGTTGCCAGGTTCGGAAGTCCTCTGGCACAGTCGTGGTGATATGTGGTTTTTCTCACGGGAGAACACTTTTCAAAGACGTGCGTTGCTCAACTCCCGAGGAGTGCCGATGCGAAACTATGCCGATTTGATCACACAGTCCGACAACCTTGTGGGAATGACAATGTTTCCAGCTGCGCCGGATAGTTTGCGTCATCTCATCCCCTTGGGACTGCAGTGTGTTACGGTGAGGTTTTTTGTGTTTGTCGGTCTGGTGATGAACCTTTTACTATGCTTAATGATCCACTGTACAAGGACCACCACGCCGATCTCGCCAAAGTCACCCTCAGTTTGTCCTTTAAAACACATATCCGCTCTCCCACTGGATAGTTAGTCAGGTGGCTTTTGGTCGGCTCACTGAGCTTGGCAATTGAATTACGAATGTGTTATCACCATTCGAGGAGACATCACTAGTACCCGGTCCGGTGGGCGCTTTCCCTCTTTGTACTTGCACCTCTATAATCTCATTGTTCGTTTCATTGCTTGAAGGAAAGGTCACAATGTAGTACAAGTCCCAAACGGGCTAATCGGATCAGAAAGAAATGAACACCAACAGTGGTATATAATGGACCAATAGAATGCCAGTAAGACAGACCGCGACGCAGCACAGATCGCGAACTGACTAATTAGACTCCAAGTAAGCTGATTATGATCAGCCACTTACGTTAGCGCTTAAAGATACTCTTTCCAGACTATATAAGCGCAAAAACGAAGATGGGAACTACCCACCCAACTGCGCATTGATGATGGTGACGGGTCAATTGCTAAGCTTGATCAACCGACCAACAGCTACCTGATCAACTGCCAATAAATGCAGCCGATCTACCGATATTCCAACACATCGCTTTCATACTGTTGAACAGTGCCGCTCGAATTTGGAGCCAGGTGTAACTTGGTGTCACTTGCCACTGATAACAGGTCATTCCCACCCGCATGTTCCTTCTGTAATCATCAATTGTCACCTGTGTTCAGTAGACAAGCAGATCATACACTGTTACATCGCCTTCATAGTTCAACTGGACTACGTAAGTGGGAAATACTAACTGGATTCAATCCACTCGGTCAGATTACGCTACAACACGAGGAAGCAGATCATACATGTATCGTCTTTGTTGGGGATCGCCAGAGCTGCCACGAATTATGGGCTAGAACCTTGACTATGCAATTTTTCATCAGTTTTATGAATAACGCCGGATTGACCGTCTCTGATCAGGCACCTAAGTTGGTCGGGCGATATTGTGGCAAACATTCAATGGCCCATTCTGCCGTCAAATTGGCGATGTCACTGCGGCCGAAGTTGGCCGATATTTTCACGAGTAAACTTGGAAAGGATCCTCTGAAAACAAACACGGAGAACACAGTACCATTGCTGAGATGTAGACAACATTGTCGCGGATTAAAACAATGAAATCGAGTTTAACCAAGCCCACACCTCCAAATTCACCTCGGAAGAATAAATCGATGATTGTTGGCCTTGAACGATGTCGCGATGGTACGCTGGGATGGTCGGTATACCGAAGCCTGGAGAAGAACTCACCAGCAGTATCAGAGACAGCAACATTAGTGTTGACACTGATGCTTCGTTGCCGTACAACCACCGTCACGAAGAGACTGCACCTTACAGTGGTGCGGCGGTTTGTGTCTTCGTGACCCATTGAGCTGTGCTGCGTGCGAAATTCACAGTCTCTAGTGCCATTTTGGTCGATGGTTAAAGTTCTAACCAACAAACACAGTCTCCTGGTCTTCCAGGTTGGAGATAAGAAAATGTGTCGTGACTTGTTCTGTAAAAATGGTAATGCACTTGCATTTCCCGCCAAACACCGCTGCCTTGCGGTCAGACTTTTGAGCCGAAAGCCTCGGTTGAGGACTCTAAACGTCTTCCTGTCTGGATCTGGTGACCTGAAAGTCTGTGAGCCCACATGAAACAATGATGCCTGATGCACCGGGCCAAATACTGAACAGACTTTACTGTCTGAGCAAGGTTTCCCCCACTGTAACATTTCAAACCTGGTTCTCAAGCAAGCGTCTGTCGTACTTCAACCTCAAAGATAGGGTGTTTGTCCATACGCGAAATATGTTGATATACTCTTTCCTATGCTGACGTGCATTGGGAAAATTCCTTTAGCGGTAACACCCTTTTGGTACCTGGTTGCCACGCCACCCGAGGAAAGTATGAGAGTAGAGATACTGCAAGGATGCCGAAGCCTAGGCAGGAGCAGCTGAGATACCGGAGTTGGGTTCGAACCACGAACCTAGAGCTAAGTAAGCTTCTGTCGCTCCATTGGACACATGATGAGGCCAGTCGGTCAAAAACGAAGGAACGCAATCTACCTTGGTTTGGTTCCGGAACTGGGAGAACGATACCAAGCTCATTCTGTAGCAGCTAGCAGACGCTGCACAGCGCGTCGTCCGGCCATAATGAGACATTAGCTAAGCAGGCTAGATCGGTACAGCACCGCTCAACCACAGTGGCTGAGATTATCGTCGCCGGACATCGCGACCCGATCCTTTGTGGGCAAAAAAGCTTTACTTGCGTGTTGAAAGTACCATGGTACAGCTCATCTCCGCGGTGCTGAACACGCAGCCTGCTTCGACAACCTCATTTCATGCTATTGCTGACTCGAACCAGATGTTTTTTTGACAGCGTCGTCTCTCACTCGGCTTCATCTTTGGATTCCTCATCAAGTCGACTGCCATTGCGGCTGTATGACTTGAAAAGATTGCTGGAAGCGTCTTCCCCAATAAGTTCCTAAGGGTATTTTCGGACCTTTTTGTTTATAGTGCAACTAATTTGAAGTACTTTCTTAGTTCAACGAAGGTTATATTATGGGAGTTCAAGTTTGTATCCTGGTATTGAGTTGGCACCGTCTTACATCAATCGTGCAGCTCTAACGCTTTTTCAGTACATAGGGCTGAGACACTACCAGGTTGCCCAAGCCTAGATAGGAGCGAGCAGTCGAGATAACGGGGTTGGGTTCGAACCATGGACCTTCCGGGCTGTAAGTTCGTGCCTTAGCCATTGAACCATCTCGAGCGTATGTTGTCCTCTCACTCACCCTGTCAACATTCCCCATGGCTTTACTTTTTTTTACTACAGCGCTTGGACCTAAGCGAACCGTTGAACACTTTGCTGTGTGCTACAGATCGAGGTCGTCTTGAATTGGTCTTGTGCACTCTGGACGGTCGATCCAACCTCACAATAAAAGAACGATATCTGTCGCAGGTGAGTCCTACCCCTGTTTGTGTGGGGCTGTGATACACTCAAGTTTTGTGACGTGCATTTCTTCCGATTTCGGTCAGAATTCGTTTGGGCTGTACGTGCTACTGGCTGGTTTCCCTCTTAGCTACCTGTCCTGACGCGCTGTAACGTCGAAATCGTTCCCAGGTTTATCACTTCAGTGTCTCGCTATTTATGTGAAAGAGACATTGTTAGAGACATTGTCAGACATGGCCCAATCGCGCCCTCAATGGCGCTCATGCATCCAAGCTATTGCCTTCAATGCATAGCCCCCTTCCCAATTCCCCGACGTAACAGCCCATTGACAGTGGTGCATTTACGCAGCTCGCGCCTCCAATGCGCAGCTACCTACCTCACCTCCCCAAATCATCGGCGGACGAAACTGTGGCAGCTACAACCACTGTACGACAAGTACACGGTTTCATACAGCTGAAGATGATGTGATGATGATGATGATGATATGTGAAAGATTTGAGCGAGTATCATCCTGCTGGGGACTAGAACTCTTTCTCATCGAAATTCTGCTGGAATGTCGTTGATTGGTCCGCCCTTTTTGCTGAGACGTAGTGTGAATCAACCAATCAGAAAGCGATGTAGCGAGTAGGACGCGGCAGTTATGTGGGTGGATGCTACGTTTGGAGTACTATCAAATAGTTACTCATCCATCATGTAGATTTACATATATAGTAGTTCAAGCAGTGCTTTTTGAGATCACTCATATTATCTTGCTTGTTGAAGTATTGCATGCTCAGGGAAAACTGAAGTTAAACGCCACTCGGACTACTTTTTTTGGAAACGACTTTTCACGGATTCATTATGCTGCGGCGTCTACCACGGGTCTGCTGAGAAGATCGGATCAGTAATGCTGAGGTGCGCCAAATGGTTTTCGAGTAGGGTCATTCGTTTTCGTTAGATCAGCTAGTGACCCCCCTCCACAGGTTATCCTTGTTAAGTCAAATGACCGTTTGTTTCGTGCAGCCATCTTTGCCATCTGGTGAGATGGTCGGAACTTAATGGAGTGGACATTGGTTATTATCAGCGTCCCCCGGATAGATAATGTGTGTCCGCTAAAAATCGGGCTTTGGATAGGCTAACAAAGTTTTTGTAGACGTGTCCAGTGAGCTACTCGACTTCTGTTCAACCTCTCAGGAGAAACTTTCGTTCTTCGGACATTCATCCACCCAGTAGTGACTGTTTGTCGTTGTTTTATTTTTGCAGATGCGTGTTCCAGTTTGCCAGTGGACCATGGAACAGGTGGAGTTCACAGCCGAGTCATTGGATGATGTTTTCCGTCGGCTGACTGCATCCAAATGTTACATTCTACCCGCCTCGGCCACTTTCACCCCACCAGCACTCTCCAACGATTTTAGCGATCCCACTTGTGGTGACTGTACCTCAGAACGAAGTTTCTGTTGGCACAAATTGTGGTCCAGCTACAAGTTGACCGCTCAAACTGAGGTTAGTTTTTTGTCCAACTTTGAGATATCCCGATTGTTGGTTGTTGCTCGCATTGGAGTCTACCTATCTGTGTGGGACTTTTGGGTCTTCTCGGACCTTGCTTGTAATGCGGACACTTAACCAATCCCATCTGCATCTAATAGAATCCGAAAAGTTACTCGTACTACGGGTTTGTCTATACCCGTAAGGGTAGACAACTTGTCAGTCCAGGTCGTATTTCTCTATGGGTGTGAAAGTTGGTCGCAGTTTGGAGCCGGGACGTCTACGGCGATAACAACCATGCCGAATTGGAACACGTTACCAAGCAACATAGTCTAGGGTAAGTTTTAAGGATGGAGACACAAGTCGTCATCATCATCATTGAAGTCAGTACGGTACCAGTTGTGGAAACCGGTGCTTAACTGCCATGAATCCATGAAGGAAGAGGGCCCTGGTGAAGGGTGAAGAGGAAAGGGAGGGTAGGAACTTACTGTAAAAAAGCCCCATGTCCCAAGAGAGAGCTTCCAAGAGCAAGTTGCCTACGTCTTTTCAAACCGCTAAGATGAAAGCACCTGAGCGTCATGTTGGATCAGGACACCAGCATCCTTTACGAACATCACCAAACAAACATCTGTCACGCAGCTACCGAGAAGCGTTATCTAGGTAGTCCGGCTACGTAGCGGGGCTTGCCACTGGGATCGGTTGCCTGCCATGTTCTGTGTAGGATTTGATTTCCCCCTGCGATACCATGACTTCTGTTCTGCGAACGTTTAACTAACAAGGGCTTAGAGTAGAAGACAAGACTTTCCTTTGTGGACATTGGACTGCTGTACGTAGTGCATCTCCACCTCATCTGCGGCTCGAACGAATCCGACTCATACAGATAGTTTCATTACGTACATGATGCAGCCAGTTAGTGCCTGCTTTACAATAGAGACAGTGGTGATCAAATATCGAAAAATGTTTGAGGTCTTCAGATTGGGGGGGGGGCAAGTTTCACAGTCATAGAGCAGAACCAGACCAAATATGGATGGGACTTCGTGTGGGGCAGTCATTAACTTGGAGACGAGATACGATAGAATTGTCAGACTGATATCGTTGGGATCGCTGGACTCCCCGATCGGGGCATCAAAGATGAATATTTGTTGTCGGGCCGCATTGAACTCATTTCTGTGCACTCTCCGTTCCGTCTAGTGCAATGACTTTTGGCACCGCATGACATTTCAGTAGATCCAGAATCTGATGGTCTAATGGCTCCAATAAGTACGGTTAAAATAGTACTTGCTTTCAGTTGCCAGCGTTCAATTCACTGCCTTTGACTTGTACGCCTTTCTCGCTTCCCACTTTCCGACTTTCCTCTCTAGGACCAAGTGCCCATGAAACCGTCCGCCGACTACTTCAAAACCCCGTTTCTGAGTATTTCTGAGGTAAGTCACCGAGATGTTTGCTGCTCGAATCGTTGTAAAGCGCGCTCGCATGTCGGTGAATGGACTTGTCCTCTCGGCTTTACTGTATGACCATTAACTGTCTATCGTTCAGCTGTAGCACCCTTTCGGTGCCTGACTACCATGTCACCAGAAGGAAGCCAGAGGGCTGGGATACTGCCAGATGTCGAGAGGCAGAGATCGAGTTCGAACCACGGACCTTCCAGTCAGTAAATCCACGCTCTAACCACAGAGCTATCTCCCCCCCCCTGTGCCATCAAGCTAGGGTGAACACCGTACGGTTTCGAGTTATCGTTGGGAAGTTCAAATTTGTTCCTTTGAGGGGGGCGGGGCGGAACAACAACACCCCTTCGATAGCCCATCTAGTGAGTAATTTGTTCTGGCAACTGATTATTCTACGATATCATTCAAATTGGAACATGAGGCGGTCTTTGTGCAGCGCATTATTCAGCTGAAAATAAACAGATCCTATAAACGACAAATTCAATGGAGTCTCTCCTTGCGTCTGTTTCGCCTGATTAACTCTCACCGCTGGCTTTGGTTTTGCCCGGATTCTTGTTCTCGACTAAGAATGCTGCGCGTGTCCGTCAACTATAAGTGTTTATCCACATCGCCCCTCAGTGTGGTCATGTACACTGTGTTCGAGTCAACTGTATCCACAGGTGACAGTTGTTTTGTTGCCATATGCAAACTTTGCTAGGTAGACGAACTACCCAATTGCTACACTGACCCTGTTGACTTCTATAAATAGCGTAGTATAGCTCAGTTATGGTTGGCCTCCATCCGGGAAGACGGCAGTTGCCAACACGACTGAATTGATTAGTGGGGAATTTCAGGCTTCGTTACCAAATCATGAACTGACCACCCATGGATCGTCTTCATTTTGAGCTCACAGGCATTCAGCTTGTATGAAAGTGCATCCTGAAACGCCCAGTAAAAACTCTGGAGAGAGGAATTATCTCTCCGATAAAGTATAACTATGGGAGAGACTGAAGCATTTTTCTGGATTCCGAGAGGTCTATACAATCGGATATTGCTGGTCGTTTCACTCGAGCAGCTTCCAGGGGACGTCTCGGTAAGCATCCCTTGAGGTTTCTTCTGAAAAATGTTGCTTTCCCCAGGATGACACGGCACAATCAAACATAACACTGTCTGATGGCAACGACATCTTGGGGGGGGAGATGGCTCAAGTGGTTAGAGCGGAAGGTCCGTGGTTCGAACTCGATCTCTGCCTCTCGACATCTGGCAGTATCCCAGCCCTCTGGCTTCCTTCTGGTGACATGGTAGTCAGGCACCGAAAGGGTGCTACAGCTGAACGATAGACAGTTAATGGTCATACAATAAAGCCGAGAGGACAAGTCCATTCACCGACATGCGAGCGCGCTTTACAACGATTCGAGCAGCTTTTCCACCAAACGAAGTGACATTTTCGATGCCCGGTTCAGCGCTAGATTGCCTTTCTATCACCGGTCCTCCGCTGTAACTAAACTCACCTGTGTTTTCGGTTACTTAGTATGGCCTTTGGGTGTTCAATTTCTCGAAAAGGTTCTATAATTGTATGGGTCATGGCTTGTGCTTCCCGAAATCGAACGGCCACAAAAACAGTGATTTCGGTCTGTCCATAAGCCAGGACTACTGGCACAGTGTATAGCCTGCCAGCGATACTTTGACGGGTGCTTTGGATTCGGGCTAGCACGCGGGAAACTGCTTAACCGTGGTTCCAAACCCACCATGACTGGAGATAGCTCAGTGGCTAATGCTTGAACTGATCAACCGGAAGGTCCGTGATTCGAACCCAACCCGAGATCTGGAGTGTTCCTCTCTAGGCAGCCTGGCAGCATGTTAGCTTTCGCGCGAGTTGCACGGCAGCTAAGCGCAGAAGGGCTGCCACAGCTGAGCGACTGTTATTACTATTCCCCCGATGGCGACTGCAACGCTTCGATGAAAGTGTGGAAGGGACTTTCTTGTCCATCATTTTCTACACGGTCTTGTAGGGAATTCGTTTTTTTCAATTAGTCTTCAGTCTTTAACGTGATTTCGATTGCCTATTTTAAGTGATTCTGAATTGGTTTGACAGGTCGGCGTTATTCCAATCAGTAGGCAGCTGTTCGCCGACTCGCGCAACTCAATCGAAAATGCCTGACTTCTATTGCTCACGTCACTACCTCATGCCGTCATCTGGCAAGGCGTTTCTTTTACAAAGAGTCTCCTTACGAGGACCCACTATTCTCCATACATTCACAATCGTACAGCTGTAGTGGAGTAAGTTGATTCATCGGAATCATTCATCTGAATGAGCTTGTTTTTTTAGGAACATGTGTGTTAGGGAAACTCTTTGAAATTGGTTGAACGGTGTGCAATATTTAGATGGGTTGCCAAGTCACCCAGAATGTAGACATGGGAAAGGACGCCAACTCTCAACGGCGAATCCGAAACGGTTGCGCAACTGAGATCAACATTCGTTAACAAGCCATTTTCTAATCATTTGCCTGTGTTCACTCCTCTTCTAGGCCCGGTTTTGTCCAAACGTGGAGTCGGCCACTTGGATCGCGATGGGAACAGCCTGCGGCTTTGTTCAATTCTACTGTGCCGATTTCCTCTACCTAAGCGAGTTTAGCGAGCTTCTGAACGAGGCCGAGATCAGTTCGAGTTCTTCGTGTTTGAACAGCGGAAAGATGGCTGAGATCAAGTCCATTTCTACCCCGTACATCTGGCGACATTCGCGAGTAAAACTGGGCGCATCAGATACGCAGAATGTGGCCAGACGACGTGCCTTGCGCACTGCCAGAGAGGGACTACCTAAAGGCATTTCCCGCCCACATAGTCGAATATCGCTTCTGAGCACATCCAGACGGGAGAATGTTTCCCTCTCCGATTCGGACACCACAGAGGCAATGACAGACATCACCGACGAGCGCGCTGATGCTTCCTCGGACACGCGGAAACGGGTGACCCGACGACGAACTATTACGAGTTCCTACTTGATTCTCACTGATAGTGAACTCAGTCCCTCATCGGACAGTGACCAGACGGAACCTTGTACTGGTTAACTTTTTCTAACTTCTCCATCCTACTCCGACCCCTCCTGTGCATTTCTTCAATTGCTTGTTATTTATTTGTACAGAGATTTCTTAGCCTACGTCTTTTTTATCTTATGGGTCCTTCAATGGTTTTGGTCCTGCCGACTTTCTCCGGTTTAGGGTGACCTTTTGGAAGGTTTGAACAAGATCTGCGGCGATAAGTGGCGACTCAGCTGCAGCTAAGCTGACCCAGTCGTGTGACGTGAACGGTGTTACAGGAGAAATCGCAAATAGTACGCATTATTCCACTTAGAATTTCCAGTTAGATTGGGTTGGATCGAGAACCTGCTAGCTTTGAACACCTAGGCCAGCATCGGTTGGGAAACAAATCGTTCAGCCATACCACCCTTTCGGTGCCTAACTGCCATGCCACCCGAAGGAAGCATGAGGGCTGAGATACTGCCAGGTTGCCCAAGCCTAGACAGAGGAAGTCGACAGGCAGAGGTCGAGTTCGAACCACGCACCTTCCGGTCAGTCAATTCGCGCTCTAACCACTTAGGCCATCTCGCCACTCCGACAAAGTACTGATGATCTCATCTCGATTGGCGATGAAACCTTTGCAATCAAATTCCTCAGCTCAGTGAACAAATCATCTAGGTTACTTGAGTTACCAATATCCTCCTCGATAGCAACATCTAACTGATCAGAATAGGTGAAAACAAGAGTATCTGAAAACACTCAGTGAGTTATGCACTGCGCATTATTCAAAGCCAGGATGTTAGTCTGAAACTGTCACCATAAATCGTATTTTTCTAGTAGTTAGTTAGCACGCAACCAATATTCGTTGTGGTGTTGTATGCAGACTTGGAGTTCGAGACAGCTCAGTGGTTAAGGCGCCATCTTACGGTCGTTTGAAGCTAACCTCAGCACCCCGACTGCTCTGTCTATGCTTGGGTAATCTGGCAGTATCCCAGTCCTCGTACCTCCTTCCGTTGGCAAGGCAGCTACGCACCGAAAGGGTGCCAAAGGTGGACGATTATCTTTTTTCATCTGACGAACTTGGACTGATCTCCACCAGAATTGACTTGAAAACGTCTCATACAGAAGCAGCAAGAAGTCGACGCACAGACAGTGCCAAGCAGCCGATTTCTCGGTTGGCGAACACGGTATTTATGGTAAAACAAATGACCATCGAAAAAAAAACAGTTCTTGGAGCTATTGAGAACATGATTGGAAGGACGGGCTAAGTCAATAGAATGCTGAAGTGGAGACTGAGTTGTATGCGGAAGACTATCAAAACTGCACGCCTGATCTCATTTGTAGGCTACGTCAAAGTTGCGTATGCGAAAAATGGCTATCCGCAGCAAGGAGACATTACAGAGCCAACCGTTGGTATCCAGCACTTTCATTCGACAGGCCAACCGTTGTGGACGTTAAGTGCACTCAGTTTTCCCGTCACTGGGTTTCTGTTTTCCTCGTATTTTCACAATCGATACCTTCATGCGTGCCCAGATATGCCACGTTCCCCTTTCGTAAGGACCGTGTGATGGTCAGTGTCCGTGCTCTTGAAGAGAAAACTGGTCATGCATATGAACTTACCGCCGGTAACCAGTGTCATTTACAGATGGAACTTCCGTGAAAACAAAGCATTACTCTATCCTCGGACAGCTGATTAACTGTTGGGGGGAGGTGTTGGTAACTCAACACTTGCAATCGAATTTCCCAGCTCCTCGAACAAACCAATGACCATGATTGGCTGCATTTCCGGGGCATAATTGCGTCTGTCTTGGCATTCACGCCCAGTCTGCATCCGTTTTTTGACACGGATTTCTTGTGTTTCTGTGAAATATGTGCATCCCAATGATGGATTACATTTGCCCACTACGCGAAAAACATTTGAATCTGTAATCTGGCATCGATGGAGGCACATTTAATGAGTCCTCACTCTAACTGGGTACATTAGGGCGCTTGGTCGCCCTAACCCACTGACTGGGTCCATTTTAGTAATTTGCTTGCTGGTTTTTGGGTTTCAGTGCCCGATCGGACGATTCGAAAACACTTAGAGTTTTAGAGTGCACTACGGTTGTTCGCCGTCGGTGCCACCCGTCCACAGAACGCCGCTACCGCCATGTAATTCGTCGAATCAGCAGCACCGTTATATATTACTAATTGAGTTTTAGTAGCTAAACCAAAACAAACGTACGCCGGACGCTGTGACTCACAGATACGGCCTCACTAGTGTCAGGATACACAAAACACAGCAACCCAACTTGGTCTACGACCGTATTTAAACAAGGTACTATAAGAGAAAGTCAACGCGGGAGGCGGCCTAGCGCTGACCTCCACGAACGCCCGAGGTGTCTATTAGGAGAAGCAGCTCCGAACGTAGCTGGACTAGACAACAGCCAATGGGATCACCGTTTTCGTTGGGACAGATTTAATTGGTTAATCGCCAATTGTCCTTGACAGCGTGAACGCCATATCATTCAGCATATGAAGAGTAACGTGGACCCCATCCTGGAAGGTGGATAGCACCAACAACTACCGACTTTTCGTAACATCACGCCGTTCCAATCAGGTCATCTTTCACCGCGGTCCAGGTTTTCTGCACCCCGGATTGGGTGTGGAGAACATCGCTGTTCTCAGTGGTTAGCAACTTGGCATTCCTGGCACATAACCGAGCCATCGTAGTCGTCAATGCTGGATATAAGCTTCGAATGATTAAAAAGTAATCGTTTAGGTGCATTTCGAAAGGAGCACGAGGACTGAGATGGTGCCGTTTTGCCCAAGTCTAGACTGCGGCACTTGGGCAGTTAGAACTAGATTCAGACTACTGACTTTCCGCTCAGTAGCCTCGTCGCTTAATCGCTGAACTATCACAAACGAAGTGATGTATGAATGAACACCTGTTTCTTGGTCATCTCACTGGAAACTCAGCGGATTTAGCTTCATGCGCTTCATCTTGTTTTCCAACAGCAGAAACAACGGTTGTTGATTTGCATCCTGACCTGGACAGGTTGACTGTGCTTTGTTGTGGAGCAGTGGAGCTTGGCGGTACGTTAATGGTTGTGTGTTGAGTAGTAAGTATTGCGTGTGTGCCAATAACGTGTTGCTAGCTAGAGATGACTTTGAATTACGACTGGTTGTTCGGTCATGCGATTCTATTGGCTAATCTGCTTTCCTCAGTCCTGATTGGTTGGTGACCGAGTGACATTTCAGCTTGGCCTCCACTGGTCAATGCTCGAGTGACCTGTGACCTTGACTCCTCTTTGGGGATCTTTGTTGATGTGACTCAAAGGGGTTTCCTTTTCTTGGGTCGTTATTTTGATAGTTGGGTGTGTTTGAGTATTCCAGTTGTGTTAGTCCTCTGCAATTAGTGTGGCTCAGTGGTTAAAGCACGGAAGGTCCATGGTTCGAACTCAACCTCTGCATCTCGACTGACCCTGTCTAGGTTTGGGTAACATGACAGCATCTCGGCCCTCGTGCTTCGTACGGGTGACGCGGCAGCTATGTACCGGAACGGTGTTATATCTGAAAGACTTCTTTGTGGCGTCGGCTCATCGAATTCTACTATGACGTAGTAATCCGACAATGAGTTCAGATATATTCTTGGTGTAAGTGGATCTGCCCCGTCTGTTCACCTGTCCTTGCTGTTTCTGTTGTTGATATATCTTCTTTGTCAGGCTTTTTTACCAGAATTCTTTGAACGTCCATTGTTCTGGAATGCTCTGAATACAAGACTTTCTTCCTTCACTGGAATTCTCGCGAGAACCCTCATCTCTATTTCACTCATGTAGAAATTGAAATCTGAAGGGGATAGTCATGAGTGCCGAGCACTACTTCTTGATGGAACACTTTATGAATGCTCACGATAAAACAATCACACACCCAAAAGTCTGTGGATAAAAGGACATTTGATATTCACGAAATCCCGATGCATGCCATGTTGCACAGCTGGGATGAGACTAACAACCGACCGACAGAATGGAACGCACCCTAGGAATCAAGATGCACCAGGATATGTGTCTGACTGCTCCAACAACGGACATAGTCAACACAACCTCGTTCTGTCTGCAATACTCCGTGCTTTTCTCGGGTCATCTTCACATGCTGTTGAGAGGCGACGCTGAATTTACGATGCAAGGAGCCTCATCACACCGGGGTTCAACCCAGTACAGCTCACACTCATCGCGAGCACCCTTTCTGAATGTGGGCAGCATTGTGGATTCATCCGAGTTGACTATGCTGGTCTATTTCACCCATATAGAGGGAAATTCAGCAACCTAGTCTGAGGTTTCCGTTTCTGTCCATAAATAAAGTACATGAAATTTCATTCATGCCAGTAGTTTGGTAGCGCTTCACAGAGAGAATATTTTCATGTATTTCCAAAGCATCGAAAGTCCCATTGCTTTGTTGCTAACGGAGAACCCGATTCGACAATAGCAGATGACCAGCTGAACCGTTTTTTAAAATGTTTTCTACCTTTTTTTGGATTGAGATGCTCCTCCTTTCCGAGAATGAGTGAGTGATCGTTTCGGCCACCAACCACCTTTTTGTGTCTGTCCATCCCATAAGATGGGGCAGTTCTCACATAATCCGAGAGCTTCGGTTCCATGGACCCAATAAGCTTCCCCATTAGCACGTTCAGTATATTCTTTTTCGCCTAACGTCTAACAGTTTGTCAAACTGTATTGAGTTGTCGACCGGTCGGAATATATCCAAGCCTCGAGCAAGTTTAGCCTCTCACGAGTGCCGGTGGTTTGGTCTGGCTGATTGCAATCAATCACAGGTAGAGCACCCCCGGGTTGCGAGAATCTAAAACAGCTGGACTGGCAGAGAGGGACTACAGTGGGTGGGTTTGATCGGTTTGTTTCACGTCATGGTGCGAGGGCCTCTCAACAGCTTCAGTAATCCTCATTTTATGTGCACTTGAGATGCACAAAGAAAACAACCAACGGACTGTCGAGTGAACGGAAACCACATCGGAACGAGAACGAGCAGCAATAGGTAACCGATACACCCCATTTATAGATTTTTGTTTGAGGTTGAATAGCAGTTAGGATGGAGTAACCATGTGGTCAAGATAGTTCGGCTGTTTGGCAGTTGGTGCTGTACAAAAATACTGCGTGATCAGAACCTGACTACAGCGGATGTCCGTGCGCCTCGATTCTGGTCGAAGACGATCACCTGATGGAACATGGAAGTGGTTAGTGTAATCGGAAATCAAAAAAAGTACACAGGCGTTTGGGGGGGAGAACTTCACAGATGTTACCGGACGAATTGTACGCATGCGACATTAACAGCACTGATGGAGCGAACCGCGGCGACATTTGGAGTGGTGCAGTCTTGAGCGAAGATCTTGTTCCTTGATTCCAGTTAAATAGCACACATCAATAGAAAGCGATTTCAGCGGACGAGCACAATCGGCCAGCTGTCCAGAGTGTTTGAGAGTGTGAACGGTAACGTCTGCCAGTTGAACCGAGAATCACTGGTTGGGGAATGATTTCGAATTGTCTACAGCCGAGTTACGCGCTGATGCCTAGGCGAGCGACGATTACGCATGAACGCAGCTGTCACCTTTAATGAGAAACCACAGCAACCGAGTGAGGAGTGGAATTTTAACAGGAGGAGAACTAGAGTCAAACAGCGAAATACACTCATTTGCAAACAAATTTGGTTTTGCGAGAGACTTACCTGGAACCCAGCTGAATCTCTCGTTTGTGATGTTTCCAGGCAACTGAACGTGCTGCACCAGGCCGCCTCATGTTTCAGTTGCTATGATATTCGAGATCGCGCGATACATGTATATTCGTGGGCTATCGAAGAATTTCCAGCAGCCTTATGAGTAGTGCATTACGTCTGTATATACGTAGTCCACTACTCATAGGGTTGCTGAAAAGTCTTCGACAGCCCATGACCGGTTTCGTCCTTCTTGGAGCTCATCAGGTAGGCGCATTCCCCGAGTTTTCGTCAACCTTATGTTCTACTTGAAACCAAATTGCACGAAATTAGCGAAATACACTCGTTTGCAGACAAATTTGGTTTTCCGAGAGACTCACCTGAAACCCAGCTGAATATCTCGTTTGTGATGTTTCCAGTCAAACAGTTTCGCACTTCAGCGGTAATATCGGTAAACAACTAAACGAATTCCACTGTGCAAACCGACACAAGTCCGTAGTGTTGTTCATATGAAGGCTTCGTGAATTTTGGCTCTCGGTTGGCGCATCTATAGCAGGCGAGACGCGCAGAAGCCTTTCTTGAAGTTGTTACCAAAAGCGGGCTAGTTTCCCATTCAGATCAGCGCATACACAGTGTCCGTTTGAGCTCAGCTTTCATCGGATGAATGGACAGTGGAGCTCCGTAAATCTGAGCGGCGAACAACTGAGGTGGCACCGTCGAGGTCGCAAGTTCAGTCCTGAGCCACGTTGGCGGATGACGTGCACGCATGCTAAGTGAACGAGCGACTCCCATAATCAATATCAAGTTCCCGTGTTTGTCATATTGGCCGAAAGCGAAAGTTATCTTTTACGGTGACTAGGACGTGATCAGAGCCCTGGTACAAACAAGTAGGTCAACTGAGAAACACTTGTGAATCGTAACATCACAGTGAGAGCAGAAAGCGCGAGAACTCATGTTGCTCGACTTATTGAGGATGGTTGCGTTTGTGCATGAGTTTTTACAAATTTGTTGCAAGCGTTTCGTCACCAGCCGAGATGATATCATCAGTGCGTGGCTGGTCCTCATTGGGTCTTTTTGTGAGCGAATCAAACAGTTTCGCTTATCATAGGTGAAACAACACAAAAAGTTGATAAGTAGGTTTGCTCGTGACGGGATGATGACGGCGAAGTCGGATTTTACGAATCGTTTGTTTGGGCAGGCCAGTCGGCAATGAACGAGCATGGAATATTCCTTCTCTATGACTCGTCCAAGCTGAGTTTTGTTTTGTCCTTCCGTTGGAGGTGTCAGTGCACAATATTCTATCGTAAAAATGTTTCCTGAAGCACCTCCAAGCTCTTGCCACTGATGGACGGCTACTTTTCGCACGGATGATGTCACTTCGATCTGTGATCAAAAACGTTTTCAATTAAGTTGCCAAGCTCAGTGAACAAACCGACAACCATCGGTTGTTCGATTGAGTGCTGATTACTCACGTGTGCAGTGTGAAACCATCCTAATGCAACCCAAGAACTATATGAGATTGATCTCTGCAGTTGCACACGAGCGATGAAGCTGTTCGGCATTACCCCCCGGTTCTCTCAAAGAAGACGAACATCTACTGGTTTCTGGCGAACTACGCTGACTTACAAACCAAATTATGTGGAGAATCAACTGAATCCTAGCTCAGTGTACTGCACAAAGATCGTCGCATGTTTCTGTTGCTACGATATTCGGTACATCGAAGTATATTTTTATGAATGAAACTACCCACAACGCTGCTGACAACTCCGCGACTGGTCACGACCGGTTTTGCCCTTCTCAGGGCTCATCAGATAGGTGCAGTCATCGAGTTTCCACCGAACTTATCACAACCGGCAGTTGTTTTGGGTACGGGCGACCGACTCGAAGTTACATACCACACATGGACTGAAAGGAACCCACCTCATACTGGTTACAGTCCAGACAATGCTCGATAGTGCTGAGCCACTTGGCGACCACCACACTCAATCGGTACCCTAGTTTGTCCCATCGATTTCAGGAGTCCGAATATTTCGTTGTTTCATTTACTTTGTTATGGATGTGTTGACGCTACGGTAGGTGGAGAATCTAAACGGCCTGTGAAATCGCATTGAATACTTCGAATTAGTTGCTGCTTTCTGCACGTACCCACCATGATCTTTGGCTCTGTGTAGACCTTAACAGAACTATGGTTTCATTAATTCCAATATCATTTCCGTTTTCACGTGTTTCGTGTCCATTTCTCAAGAACTGGAGGTGGTGGTTGCGTTCTCTTCTGTGGACCGCAAAGATCCACGACAGCTGTCGCGGATATTCAGTGCGCTTCAGAGGGATGAAGTGTTGTCGGGTGGCTTCATCACCCCGAAAACCAGTCAGCTGCTAGAACAGATAGGCTCTGTGTTCCCTGGACGATAACCTACAGATCAACACTTCATGGTCTCTGAAAAATCAAGCAAAGATTGGCTGAGAGTCATCCATGTAAGGACTCTATTCTCCGTACTGCTGAGAGTATGATCCACGGGTAATGTTATGCGGCCGTTTAGGTTTCGCCTATGAAAGGATTCCAGGTGTCGTGAGTTATTCGGGGGTCCCAGAAAGTGGTGCGCCGTCGCAAAAAGTACTTCCTGTGCCGCTGTGCCTAAGCCATTTTTAGGGAAGCGATGCATCGGAGGCAGTGGTCTTGTCTGGTGTGAACTTTGAAAATGCACTTTGAGAATACGGATGGCGAAACAACCAATCACAAAAAAGAATGCCACTGGTGAAATCGAGAATCAGCCCTTATTTGGGGTGAGGCACACTAAGCTTAGCGACTCTCAGCGGTTTGCTGTGTGCGTCCCGAAGAACCGCAACAACTAATCAGTAGAGCACGTAAAGTGCACGAGTGACCTTGGAAACAGTGAGATTAGAATAACACCAAAGGTCAAGGAAAACCGAATCACGAGGACGACGCATGAGATGATGACCACGTGCACAAACGAGATATCGCATACAGCGTGTACAATTCCGTTCAGTTTTTGACCGCTGCTCGAACGCTCAAATGAAAAAAAACGGTGATGTTCGACAAGACAGATGGAATATTCAAACTCCAAAGATCTACCCGAACTCGAAGGCCGAGGTTATTGTATTCCTAGAAAAGAGTGACAAACATCAGCAACACACAATCAATCAGCACAATAAATTACGCTAGAGAATCTCTAGTGAGTTTGAAATTTGGGATCGATGCTCACTGCCAAATGGAGCAAAGCTCAGAAGTATCCCGCTGGTTTTGAATTCAGGCCCATTGTTAAACTGGACTTGTAACCCATAGCCCAGGTTTTCTAACTTTGCGATGTGTTGTTTGAACTGTATGGGATTTCCGTGTTTTCGAAGGTATACGGTAAATGTTAAGCGAGGAATTCGCTTCTCAGGAAGGAAGGAGTTTATTCTCTCTAGAAGTGGGAGATCCTGTAGAACTCACTGTGGCCTGTGTCTAGGAGTCGCATGAGGGATCCTGTAAAACTCACTGTGGCCTGTGTCTAGGAGTCGCCCCTTTTTGAAGAGTAAATATATGATCACAAAGGAAACCACTCACAAAGTTGCTGGAAACTCTTCGACAGCCCACGGCCGGTTTCGCCCTTCTTGGGGCTCATCAGGTAGGCGCAGTCCCCGAGTTTCCGTCAACCTTATGTTCTACTTGAACCCAAATTGCGATTGCGACAAATACACTCATTTGTAAATCAATTTGGATTTCACGGGAGACTCAAGTGAATCTTTCGTTTATGGTGTTCTTAAACTGAATGTGCTGCACGCAGGCCGCGTCATGTCTCAGTTGGTACGATGTTCGAGATATCGCAGTATATTTTCATAAAAGAAACTACTCACAAGGTTGCTGAATTCTAAATTTTGGAAGTCATTCGGGGTGGCAGGTAGCGGAATTGCACTTGTACATGAGCAATGTGTTTTAAAAGCTGCAAATTTGCAGGGCACTGACGATGTCCCCTCACATACTGACGAGGTGCTTGTGAACCAATTCCAACGCTCGGCGAAAGGATCCAGAGGTCAAATAAACTTCCTAACGGGGCTCAAAATTCTGGTTTGGTTTTAGGGTAGAGAATATTGACGATTTTCTACTCCGAAAAGAACGTGAAATGTTACGAGCATTGAACGTCGCTTAAGGGTCAGTCCTGTTTGGGACTAGTCTTGATTTGATTACGTGGTTATCGTTTGAGATACATGCCTTGCCGGCGCAGCTGGTGCACTCAAGATCGCGAGCTTCCGGGTGCCGTACGAAGCCGGATCACGCGCCTTCTAATTACTTGGTTGCACAGGAGATAGGTCGTTTCGCCGTCCGCAAATCGCTCATAGTCTTCCCGATATCCCATTTGCTAGGGTGGCCTATGAGCGCCTAGTTGGAACAACATCAGAGCTTGTAGTCAGAAGAACTCTTTTTGAAAGCAGCAGACGCATCGCCGGAACCAGCAGCAATATTTCTATCGGCTGTGGTCAAGATTGAAAGAATATCGGAATAAATCAACAGTTTATTATCCAAAAAATCACCCGAGTTGCGCACATCGGTCGATGGACACGTAGTCCACGAGCCAACAACTTTAAGCTGGTAACCAAAAGGTCAAATGAGCACTCCCCTTACACTCTTCAGGTGAATCCCAATACAGATGAAAGGTCACACTCAGCCGGGCTTCTAGGAGTCGGATCACAAGTGCACTACGAACAATCGGAAAAATTCCAAGCCCCAGTTTGGAGATTACCAGGTTTACCTCACCTAAACCATGTGATCATTCATAGTGTCGGATAAATATCTGATTAAGTCAACAAGCAGATGGGTTGAAAAAAAATCAATAAAAAACCTAACCTTATCGTTTTCATCAGTGAAGTATTCCAGTATGGAAGACTGTTACCCACCCAACTGCTTTGAGGTAGGAGCTACAGCGATTTCGCAGTCTGAAAATGGGATGTTCCATCTTCACAGTCATGGTCAAACATTCCCTCGTTACGACAGCACCCGTCCTCATCTCCCACAGACGTGCCTGTGCAAATATCAGAATTGCTGGAACATTCCTTGCTACGTTGCGTGTGAGCAAATAAGAACTGCGTCAAACCGCCTTAATGTGTCCGTGAGTTCGTCTTCCCATGTGAAGACAACTGCATTGAAACAAGGCTTCTACGTCACAGGCCTGAAGGAAGCGCAGAGCAATGAGATATATGGCTTCAAACGTGCGTGCTACAAAACTATATAGACGTCACAGCTGTAAAAACTTGTTCTTTTTTTATACGTAATGCACTACTCATAAGGTTGCTGAAAATTTGGGTTCAAGTAGAACATAAGGTTGACGGAAACTCGGGGACTGCGCCTACCTGATGAGCCCCAAGAAGGGCGAAACCGGTCGTGGGCTGTCGAAGAATCTCCAGCAACCTTAAGAGTAGTGCATTACGTATATACATGTATTGCGATATCTCGAATATCGTAGCAACTGGAACATGAGGAGGCCTGTTGCAGCACATTCAGTTGCCTGAAAACATCACAAACGGGAGATTCAGCTGGGTTCCAGGTGAGTCTCTCGCAAAAACCAAATCGATTTGCAAATGAGTGTTGTTCTTTTTTATTTATTTATTTATTTATCAGACACAGTTCTGCATAGTCCTGCGGAGAACCAGAGTGGCCGAATGACGGAGCAGTTATCACACTATATAACTGAACATGTAATAGGACGGAGCCAGGTGAAAACTACAGTGAAACTGCTCGTAGTGTGCGGAGATTTGGTAACTTTTGACGGTCCGAAGAACACTTTACAGCTGTTTTATCCTAATCGGGAATCATCAGCAGTGCGTATCTGACGAGACTCTAGGGAGCCTCGAACCTGCAACCTCTTGGCTAGTAGTTTGAACACTGTTCAGCCACGAGCGGTTGACCAATCGTGAGATCACCTCGTACTTAGACAGGATATATCAACATTCGTTTTTCAATAACAAAACCTATAGCACACGTTGACTGTCTTCTCGAGTGAGGACTTCTCAGATGGAATTTTGAGTAAATGCGAGCTAGTGAGTCTCGTGAGATGTACACTGTTGATGATTCCCCATAAAGATGAAACAGTTATATAATGCTTCTCAGCTCTTCAGCATAGATTGAACCTCATTTAAAAGGACAAAGTCTCGTTTCATTTTACTGGTAGTATGATAAGGGTTTCAATCGATATCAGCCAAAAAGCACTGTTCAGCAAGCACGTGAATTTTCATTCACAAAATCATTATTTTAATTCGTAACCATAGTTACACCCATTGTGGGTGGGGAAAACTAAAGGAGTTCGTGCTAGAACTAAGTGGAAAAGGGCAATTATGATTGAAGAACAAATTGATTTAGTCCACACGGGACTCCCTACTGCGTGCCGCGCAGCGGCGGTTTTTCACGCTAGAGAAGGTGCCATGATAAGCGGCCCGCATCACAGAGGACGATTCGGACCTACAACCTCTCCCCGCTAGTGGCTGAAGATTAAACCGCTCGACTGCGAGCTGTTGACTCCCAGTAAGGATGAAAAAAGCGTTTGATCGCATGGAATGGCTTCACTAACAGGATGATACGTCAATGGAAACTTCCAGATCTCCTAACACTATGAACAGACTGTGAGTAGCATGGATGGAAGAACAATTCACAGGCTTTGCGAACCTTCCATCCAAGTAGCGTCACGCGGAGAATCAATGAACATCTGATGTGAATTCCGTGATTGAGTGGTGTTATTTCCCAAATCCGAATAAAACAACACTGCTGACCAATAGTCCGTATCCGAACGGTTTAGTTTCCAACTACTAGCCGAGATGTCCCGAATTCAAACTGACTTGGCGATTCGTGAGATGCGCACTGCTGATGATTCCAAATAGGGATAAAACAGCGGTATAGTGCTTCCCGGCATAGATAGGCTTCATTCAGTAGACGAAAGTTTGACTGAAGTTCTATTGTAACCAACCTCATTGAGGCCAAACACAGCTGACGGTTGGAGTGACTTACAAACTCGAAACGAGGCTACTTGTGACGTGGATAAAACCCTTATAGGTAGAAACGTAGTAAGGAGAAACACTTCGACGTAGTAAGTCCGACTCAACTGGGGCATCAAGTGGCTATCGTGCGGCACACCCGGTTGAAGAACCTGAGTGAATTGAGCCCCTCGTTAACACTGCACTTTAAGCAATTCATCAGTTTGATTTAATTCTGAACTCCAAGTGGAGTTCTCAACCATTTCATTGAGTGAAGCCTAGGGTAAACTCCAAGTGGAGATGTCAACCATTTCATTGAGTGAAGCCTAGGGTATCACAAGTCTCAACTGTGCTTTCTGTCGCCATAGACTGGACTGGAAGTTTTTCAATGGTTTTACGGACACTGAGTCAGAACAAGCAGACAATACGTTTGAGTAGTATGTGGAGGCATCGGTTTTGAACAGTGATGTCATGTTGTCGATGATGATGAGTATGTAGAACTGTCTAGTAGGTAATGTAACCTCCATTAGCGATTGCACGCTAAATGGCACAATCGCTGTCAGACTGACGCTGGTAAGCTGTAAATTCTCATGGATCGCTGATCCTAGATATCACTTTCGTCACGATCAATATCCTGGGAATCAGTGGAAAGTCATGACCCATCAGTCGAAAGGCAGTGTGCCAGATGTCATAAACTGGCAGGCATTTGTTTACGCTGTTAGACGAGTGCGTGAGTACGTGCTCGTAATCAGCTGATTGCGCGCGTGTGAGCAGCTCACACACTGAGAAGTGACGCTTAGAGTGGATTTACCGTGACAGCACACTGTCAACCAGTAGGCGAGTATTTCGGTTACCAGCAGAAAATTGCGGATGATCAAAAGGCATAAATATGAACACAAAAGCCTAGGCCGGTTGACAGAAGTGCGACGTTTAGAAAGACATTATTAACTATTGTTTTGTCCAGCCCCTCAGGGCGGAACTTCATCTCCTAGGTGGGGACAATGTTGGCAGTAGTGGATATACAGTTAGAGTCGGGATTTGAGTCTTCTGCCGAACGCACCGGACACCTTTACCCCACCTTAGACTTTGTATGTTGACAGTCTTGACATCCGGCAATCCTCCCAGGCAATAGCCTAAAGTGTCATGCTCACGACAAACTTTGATTATGTGGCCGATTCCATCGGAAGTAACAGTCACATTTTAAGTCGAAAGAACAAAAATAGTCCTAACAATCCATCGGAATGTAGGAGCTCGGGTGCATTAATTGGTTACAGGTCAGGTGGCTTCTGATTTGTTCGTAGATGCCCAATGGCCCAAGTGGTTAGAGCGCGAATTCACTGACCGAAACGTCCGTGGTTCGAACTCGATCTCTACGTCTCGACTTCTCCTGTCTAGACTTGGGCAACTTGACAGTATCGCAGCCCTCGTGCCTCCTTCTTATGGCATGGCAGTTAGGCATCGAAAGGGTGCTACAGCTGGACAAATGCTTACCAATTTGCTCGCAGACGTTTTATGATCAATCGTGGAGACATTATCACTGCTGATGGCTACATTATGTACTCAAGTGTACACACAATCGAAAACGGTTGTGGACGAAACAGAAAAGGCCCTAACGAAAGGCTCACAAGTTAGCGGACGACAGGAACGGCTAATGAATCGTTCAGCTGTAATACCCTTTCGGTGCCATGCCACCCGAAGGAAGCACGAGGACTGGGATACTGCCAGATTGCCGAAGTTTAGACAGGGGAAGTCGAGAGGCAGAGGTCGGATTCGAACCACAGACCTTCTGGTCAGTAAATTCGCGCTCTAACCACTTGAGCCACCTCGCCCCGGCTAATGAATGAAGTGAAACCAATCGTCGAGAGCTCAAATGATAGGGCGCTGGAATCGAGTTTTCCACTACGTGGAACGATGGAAGGGGAGAGGAGACACAGGGCAACAGAAGAGACATCAATTTCTGACCGGGAAGCTCGACCTATTACCTGACCCCGCAAGTGACATAAGCCTATCCAGATACATGTATACGAACCTCCAGTAGCAGGTGTGTGACCAACTGAACATGTGGTGCGATTTGGGTTTCATACGCGGGAACATACGTGTGAATCAAGTCCCGGTATTAACGTACGAATAGGTAGCGGCTACCGATGGTATATATTTTTTTTTCATATATATGCATATATCGGATAGATGATAGATACCAAAAACACGGTGGTCCTATAGCCACGAAACTGAAAAAAGAACTATAATACAAGGAACAAGACAAATACATGTATGTATAGGTATGTATATAGACAGGCCAAAACAAGGGAAAATGAGTTGGGCCCGAAGAGACAAATACTAATGGTTTATGTTTGTATGTGCGTGTCTAGTTTTTGACTCTGATAACGACTGCGGCAGAGCACAGTACCTTGTCGTTTCACGCGATTGATCCGAGGAGGGTCGAGTGGGAAGATGGCGGAAACCAGGTACACATTACTTGGTGTGATTGTCGATCGTTCCGCTGGTTCTCGATCGTTAATCGACATCTTATTATGAGGTACCTTTGTCCGGACGGCTATGATTGGAGTTTTGTGTGTTGTAGATCAGACTGGAACCGGAGAAAGTGTTCAAGAATTCCTCTCCTCCTCCTCCTCCTCCTCTCTCCTCTGGCGTTTGTTCAGGACCTGGCTCTCCGTGGTTTCCTGGATAGTTTCTTTGACAGGGTTATTGTTGCTGTTTTCGATACCATTATCACTGCTGTTGTTGTTGTTTGTGTTGCCAGTGATGGGCTCCGATGGGACAGATGAGATTGGTTGGGTTTTGTTCACGTCCGACCCGGAAAGTTGTCCGGTGGGATCGGTTACATCTCCGCCCATAGCACCATGAAGCTCGGACGAGACCGGTGGCGCGGACTCAAGAGCCACAGGAGAACCGGACTCATCCGTCGTGTTGGATGGAACAGGATGCGCTGATGAGCCTACGGCTGAGAGTAACTTTTGTATGTCTTCGGACATGGAAAGCTCTAAAATATCAGACAAAATATATATCAATGTTTGAATGATTTCGTGAAAAACAGGAGGGAAAAACGGGCGAGGGTGGCAAAAAGAATCAAATCGCATTGTTCAGTATGGTACAAAAAACAAGCCCATTAGAGGAGAAGCCTTGTCGGGTACAGTTAACCTCTTCTTATACAAACAACCTGACATACTCACGCAGAGAATAGGTGACAGCGGTGTTTATCAACTCAACCACCAGGTTAGACTTGGAGGAGCAGCGGAAAGGAGTGGATCGTTTTCAAAACTTATTCCATATATTTAAATGGACGACCGTCAGCTCCACTTCGCACTCGTGGACATATGTTATTTCCGAGGATAGATGACGTGCCAGTTTGGTTACAAATCGCAAGTAGAGAAAGATGGAAGGGGGTGGAATCGAATGGGGTGACAGAGAAATGGAAGAAAGGATAGACAGACAGGCAGACAAGTAACGCACAACAAAACAAGTCAACGCGTCAGGCCTACAATATACCCGGAATGGTGCGTTCTTTCCGATGCTATGGTTTCTTACAAACAGTTCATGGTTGATCAGTTAGCTGGTCACGAATACTCTGATCTGACAAAATGCCCTTGGGAAAGCAACGGTAGAATGCAGAAAAACTGGGGTGCTGTGCCAGAACATGCCAGAACACTCCCACATCATCAACACCATCATCTCAGCTGTAGAAACTACGTACCGGCCGTACAGTGTTTATAGCTTTCACAGTCTCGTTCGCCGATCACTTGGGGAGGTGGAGGATAGATAGCTATGCACTGGAAACCGTAGATGATACAACTGATGCGTCAACAGAGGGGCGTCAGTGGACTTTACATCAGGTAGATCAGGACGGGAAGCTATGTATTGAGGGCAATCCTCACACAAGGGGACTATACTAGAAACCGGCCAAAGAGCAACAGCTCGTACGTATGTACGGGCTCACTGGAGTGAGAAGATACTGACTTCTGGAAGTTCCTACTCAGAAATGAAACACTCACGAAAGTTATACTCGGGGCCCATCGAGGACAGTAGTCCAACAACTACTACTTCGGCGGCTTCGAAATCACATTGTCTTTTGACCAAGTGAAGATCGGAACAACTATGCAGTGAAAGCGACAGTTTTCATGTAAGAGAGCGACTGGCTGAGTGATGAGGTCATGTTTGTCAATGTCACTAGCCAGCGCAGTGCCTAGTCTGGAGTGCCCGTACAAGTAGACAGAGTCGATCCATTTAGGAACACTCAGATGCGCAGGAGCCACGACTGCATCCGTCAACATACGCTCAAGCGGAAGACTATACTTGTGCACAAAGAACAGTGGTCATCACTTAAGCTTCACACACTGGGCTTGATGATTCGAAGTCGCTGAGGCCAAAATTGATCCAGCTTCATCTCGTGTAGGGTTTTAACCACAAGGGGGAGAGATGGCTCAAGTGGTTAGAGCGCGAATTTACTAACCGGAAGGTCCGTGGTTCGAACCCGACCCGCTCTGCCTCTCGACTTCCCCTGTCTAGGCTTGGGCAACCTGGCAGTATCCCAGCCCTCGTGCCTCCCTCGGGTGGCATGGCAGCTAGGCACCGGAAGTGTGTTACAGCTGAACGGGTTTTTTAACCACAAAAATGACATCGCCGCACGCTCTTACTTCACCAAAGATTGTTGTATCATGCCGACAGACAAGTTTTCGGTTCGTTGGGTTACGAATACGACGAAAAGGCAAGCAAACAGTGGCTCTTTTAGAATTTCCTTTGTTGATAAACACATTTTCCGAAAAATGTAATTTAGCATCGGTCACGTGCGTTCTATGGCCGTTTCAGTAAAAGCCACCTGCAATCCTGTCAAACCAACGAGTGAGCCAGTGCTGTTGAATCTCCTAGTGCATCAGTGTGTGTCTCATTATGCGTGCAATCGATCGTCCAAACTCGCATTAACATGGTCCTCCGAGTGCGCCGGCCAACTACCCCTTTCCACTTGGAATCAAACCATTACAAAAAGCATACTGGGTCCAAAAGCCGCGTTCCTTTATCGTCTGAGAACGAGTGGATAAAAACCCTGGCTGGATAGATTCGCCTGCAAAACATCACTCAAGACTGTGACGTATTCCTCGACTTATCTTTCGGCTTCTGTCTTCCGCATAATAATGTGCAGAATATGCGGGAACTCCTGAGCAGCAACAAGAAATCGGTCCAGACAGAGGGTCACGTGTTGAGTAGGTGACCGATTTGACGGATTACGTCCATCTCACCATATTTTGAAAGTCGGAAGGATGAAAAACGAAGAATCACATGTACCTACGCGCTTTAGGTGGTACAAACAGGCAAAGGACTGGATGGACAGACAGAATAAGGCCACAACAAAATCACGAGGCAGAGGTCATCTAAGGAGAGCCACGGACAAGTTCCAAACAACCAGTCCGTGGTCCTTCATATCAAAGAAAACGATCACTACATTCGGTTCTCCTATCACACTCATGCATTCGCCATCTCAGATCTGATTTCAAGCTTCCGGAGACGCATATTTTGATTTCCAAGTTTCCACATTCCAACAGATTTGCAAAAATGACCTAGTTTCAGCAAGAAAATCGAGTAAATGAGCAATGTGACCATGACCCGATTCCAGCCATTACAACCGAAAATTTCGCACTACTGTCCCTCTACCCCGGCGTAGTGAAGCGAGATGAGTTGGTGGTTTTCTGAATATACCCTCTGCCAAGGTCAGCGAGATTCCAACGAGAAGGTCCAGAATAACATAAGAAACAGTAAAGTAAGGGTATCCACTAGGTTGGTTCGGTAGAAGGACGCTTTTGGTTCCCAGGACATTTTTCAAGACTTGTCGCTTAATGTCTCAAATACCTAAAAAGTTTGTTTGACACTGTCCTCGCCGTTAACACATTGAAAACTCATCACATCCGTCGGCAAATTCACACTTGCTGGGGCTATTATCTGACGGCCCCCATCACCTTCGGTTGTGGTTCTGACAGCTAGCAGGTTTGGCACAGCAGCATCCACAACTAAGTACTTCGAGATCGTGAGAGGAATGAATGGAATCGACAAAGAACACGCGCGAACTGCACACTACTGTCTCAGAAGGCCCTTCGATGGTTCATCCATCCAATAACTCAGTGGAAAAAGTCTACGGTCACAAGAGCATCAGACTGTGAGCGCAGTGTATTTTGGTGAATAGTATAGGTTATACGAATGAGACCGATGCGTGCTGACCAATCACAAAGAGGCCCATCACAATCCGTCCAACGGCGCAGAGAGACAGAAACTTACCATAGGGAGTAAAATTGAATAAAGGAGGTAAAGGTCTGTCATTTGGAAGTTTGGTTTCCTCAAGACGAAGCTCATCGAAGAAACTGTGCATCATCGCCTCGAGGGGTTTCAGACGCTTGCCTGGTGTGTAGTCCAACAGCTGCGACACAAGCTGAATAGCATCCTGGGGAACACGTGGACGAAAAACCTGTGGCAGTGGAAGAACGGAAGTGTGATTCGGGAATTACTGTTGCCTGCGACCACACCGGAAGAACCCAACAGTTCAAGAACGAGAAGGCCTAAATCTCAGCGGCGACGGAAAGGTAGTGTGGTATAAAAGCGTATCAACAGAACTGAAGCACGTGTGAGAAACAGTAGTTTACTGGCTAGCAATGACCAATTAGAAGTTCACCTAAGTCTCACATTCCTAAAAGAGAGGATACTCTGGGTGAAAAGAGCTCTTTAACCCTGATTTGGGGAAATAGTTGGGGCCAAATCGTGAATGGCGGAAATGCTATTGTGATCTTTCGAGGGGGGTGACCCCGATTCTCACACGCATACACGCCCATCGTACGCCTTTTGGGCAGGCATCGGTACCCTATTTTGTACGTTTCTCCTGATGTTCTCGGACACTCGCCATGCTCGCGTCTCGTCGTCGTTCGGTTTCAGTCATCAACTGTGTCCTCCGGTCCTGATCCTAGTTTCCGACGCAGAAGAATCACAGACCGAGCTAGCATCTTCGGATATTGTAAACTTTATAATACACGCATCCACCCTCTGCATCTCTGGCCATGGGGAACCGATAGTTTCTTTTGGGGGTGGGGTCCCGTCATGGTCGACGGGCTGAGTACTTGCTTTTATGTGACAAAGCAATGCTCCCTGAGCCAACCAGACAACTTTCAAAGTAGCCTCCCTGTATTTCATTCTGTTTTACAGTTCCCCCACAACTCGCAACAGACATGCGATGCTACCCAAGACCAAAACGTTGACTTTAATGCGACTCGGTATCACTCTGTTTCTCCTCGTTACCGCCGTGTCTGCTCCGATCAAACAGTTCAAACGATCATTATCATACGGTTACATCACCGGAAAAGCAGCGCACACAGTAATCACAATAATAATAGTAATAACCGTTCAGTCGTATAATCCGGT
Source organism: Clonorchis sinensis (assembly GCA_003604175.2). Lineage (NCBI taxonomy): Eukaryota > Metazoa > Platyhelminthes > Trematoda > Opisthorchiida > Opisthorchiidae > Clonorchis > Clonorchis sinensis. Next base: position 33,868,165 of record CM030371.1, read on the forward strand.
GCCTAGCTGCGTGCCACCCGAAGGAGGCACGAAGGCTGAGATACTGTCAAGTTGCCCAAGCCTAGTCAGAAGCAATAGAGATGCAGCGGATGGGTTCGAACCACGGAGCTATATCGAGCTCATACATACAGTATGATGATTACCACAGATTTACTGTCATGGCATAAAACGCACAATGCGCCGTGGTTGAACGTAAGCTAAATGCTGCAGGACAACGTTGAATTCAACAAGAACACATTATTCGTTAACGAGAGATCCAGCTGGGTTCCAGATGAGTCTCCCGTCAAAACCAAATTGAGACGCAAATGGGTGCATTTGCCGAAATCAGTCCAATTTGGGTTCAAGTGGAACATAAGGTTGACGGAGTCTCGGGAACTGCGCCTACATGATGAGACCCAAAGAGGGGGAAACCGATCGTGGGCTGTCGAGGAGTTTTCAGCAACCTTGTAAGTAGTTTATTACGTCTATAGAACACATTGATGTTTTCGGGATCTCGCTCTTAGGTCAGTATATACTTAATGGTTAGAATGGGGATAAATAACGAAACATACAGCTACCATTGGTTACTAAATTAGGAAACGCCGAAGCACGGACAACTGATTGTCAGGGAAACTCAAGAAGCATCTGATTGGATGCTGGAAGGTGGTCTAGAGGGCCGTGGCATTTAGTGGTCTTGTTTGCCACACCATCAGTATCACATGCGGATTAAATGCAACTCGCAGTTTTGACACGGTAGTAAATTTTTACGCTTGGCGACCAGAGAAAACAACTTCGGGAGATTCCAAAACCTTTCCTCATCAAGATTGTGTCTCCGGTGAGAAGTATATCGCATAATTTCCGTATCAGATTAATGATAATTCGCTTGTTTCAATAGTTTGAGTGAGAGAATTTCCCACCAAGTCCAAAATCGGCTTACACCTTCATTTCTGAGGCAACACGTATATAGACTATCAAGAGGCGGTTGGCAGCCAGTATAAAGGCGCCAGTGTGAAGTTCAAGGTTTTCAAGGTTTTACCTGGAATTTTTAAAATTCGATTTCGATCTTATGTCATCCTAGACCGACCAAAAACTGTCGCCCGGTCATGGTGGTCGAGCTTCTGTGCTGCAGTGATCGTGCGAGCTATACTGATTGGAACTCAGTTCCTTAAAGTTCGAACATGCAAGGAATACCAATGGGGATTAGCCCGACGGGGAACAGCGAGTCCCCATGCTGCGAGAAATCGTACCACCGGCCGTCTTGAGGTGCGTTCCTATGTGATAGGAGTGTAAAGTCATTACGGTATTTCTTTCAGGTGACCAGTAGGTACATATTTATGGAAGTAACGATGCTGCCTTCGAGGAAGGAGGGTCTAGAATATGTTGACCCTAAAAACCACACACTCCGACCGTCCAACGGTTGATCGTGACGCATTACCCACTAGGGTCGAAATACTTTTAAAACTAAAGAGTCTGGTGCTGCTCAGAAGGTACCCGCTGTGCGCAGCCGCACCAAGGGTCAGACAGCTGTCTCTTACTCATTGCGAACTACTCACGGACGGTTTAACACCTGACGTTCGAAACCAACCACGCAACTCTCCGCTACCGCAGCAGGCTGGAATGAAATGAATTAATGAGTAGTCCATCTGTAGCAACATTTAGGTAGCTCCGCCATGCCCCGTTCCCCCGAAGGAAGCACGAGGGTCGACATATCTCCAGGTTGCCCAAGCCTAGACAAGGGAAACCGAGATGCAGAGATCGGTTTCGAACGACGGACCTTCGAGTTAGCAAGTTAACGTCTTAACCACTGAGCCATCTGGAGCTCGCAGGCGGAAAATACTACATTCCCGTGGTTTTATGACGACGTATTAACCTCCTTGTTATACAGCTTCAAAAAAGTTGAGATGTTCTATGCTTGCATGCTGAAGTAAACCATCCGTACGTCAACTCTACGAGACAGGAGCATTCCCATAAGTTTGTCACACAAGGAAATGGCTGAGTAAAAGGTCACACAAATGAACGGCCATCGAGCGGTTTAGCACATCAACGACCTGAAGTGTTCAGAACAATTTGATCAGTTGATGAATAGTACGAGGGTTGAAACAGGTGTATAGTACTCGGCTTCTAACCAGACTGACTTTGTCTTTAAGATATGGTCCCAAATGGGACTTTTCGATCTCGTTACAGCCCCTACGCACTGGAACTGGGTAACTACGTGCGCCATCGACCGCGCGATTGAGTCGTCTGCCAGTGTCATTAGGCATTGGTGAGTTGAATCCAGGGTTCCAAATGCCAGGATGAAAAAAAAACAACTATAATAAGTCACAAAACTGATATTTTCCGGTGCCGAATGCATAGTACCCGTCTACTCTACAAGAGTTGTAAGTACACCTTTCAGCTGTAACACCCTTTCGATGCCTAGCTGCCATGCCACCCGAAGGGAGCACAAGGGCTGGGATACTGCCAGGTTGCACAAGCCTAGACAGGGGAAGTCGAGAGGCAGAGCGGGTCGGGTTCGAACCACGGACCTTTCGGCCAGTAAATTTGCGCTCTAACCACTTGAGCCAACTCGCGAAACCGCAATAAAGTGGCTCCTATTCTGAGGTATTGCACAAGTTTCTATCGGGGCGCAATCCCCCGAAAGCATCCGTTTGTTCGAAATACTAACCGGACTGCTCACATCCTTTGCATTGCACCACGGCTTTCAAAATTTGAAAATTTTATATTGGCTAGGCGAGCAGTGATGAGCAAGAGTGGCTCGATTCACTCAGCTAACGGAATCAATTCATCCGAAATGTGAATTTTAACACAAACAGTAAAAGAATTCCGGGAAGTTAGGAATTACTGCTTCATTGATTGAATTTCGAGTCAACTGACTCCAAGGGTCTCCGAAACACGGTTACTTAGTCTGGTCTGAATTGGAAACTACTACTCACCTTAGACCATAGATGGGGTCGGATTTGTGGGAATCGGAAATCCCGATAGTCTGGATTCATCTCATGGATCTGATCGCGGGTCGGTGTCCCGAGAACTTTGATAATCTCAACCAGTTGATCCACACCGCTATCACCAGGGAAGATTGGTTGGCCCAAGAGCAATTCGGCCAGAACACAGCCCGAAGACCATATATCTGAAACGAGTACAGAATAAATAAATTTAGCCGATTCGATCTGATACAACCTGGGGAGGCAGCAAACGAATCAATACGAGTACACTGTACACCTGTTCCCCTAAGTGATAGACAGTTGAGATGATCGATGTACGTCAGTTAGGTGGTTGGACCTAAACTCAATGAAGCTTACGAAAGTCGACGGGTGGTAAAAGAGGGTTGGGAACGTTTTTCGACGGGGAAACAGATGATGTGGCAGACAAACAACAATTCACTTTTCAGTTATACAAAACGTGTCTTCCCGCCAGTCATAATTCGCACAATTCACCTTATTCGTGAAGGGCTGGTTAACTTTTCAAACTCTTTGACGTCATTAGAGAACACAAACAAAGGAATTGTCACAATGGCAATATCCCATAGAGGTTTCTTGAGTTGAGTTCGAGAGACTGCAGTTCACCTCAAAGTTATGGAATACGGTGTGTATCAGACCATATGCTTCCCCCAGGACCATTAGCAGAAGTCACTGCCGAACTATTGAACTGCATCGATTGGCGATTGAAAATGCAACGACGCACCAAAAAATTTGTACAGAGCTGTGCAGCGCACAAATCCTGACTATGCTCCGAAGTCTTAACCGGTGGTTAACAAGCTGACCGGTCGCTCGTGGCTCGAAAGAAGAGTCTAACCCAAATATGTCCACTATAACTAACAAAATACGAACAATATATTCGGGAATAAAACCTTCCTTTACTCGCAGAGCCATTTGACACCGAATCACGTGACGCCACGTGCGCGTAACTGAAGGGTGAGCGAGGTTAAATTCAATCTAGGAACCATTAATCAGTCACTCACAGCTGGGTTGATTCGAATCGTAGTCAGACGCCAAAGACTTCCGATAAGGAACTAAAACGCCACTTAATGCTTCTGGGCTTTCTAGTTGATAAAGCCCCAAAAACAGTCCCAGGTAATACAGCTCACCTATGTTCTATGGGGGGAGGGACGCTCAGGTGTGTGCGACAAGGCGCCATACAGCCGCATCCACATCCACCCAATAATAATAATAGTAATAATAATAATAATCGTTCAGCTGTAGCACCCTTCCGGTGCCTAACTGCCGTGCAACCCGAAGGAAGCACGAGGGCTGGGATACTGCCAGGTTGCCCAAGCCTAGACAGGGGAAGTCGAGAGGTAGAGGTCGGGTTCGAACCACGGACCCTCCGGTTGGTAAATTCGCGTTCTAATTACTTGAGCCATCTCCACCCAATGCATGGTATGCTCTAGGCACCTTCACACAGTGCTTCCTTCAGCAATTGTTTTAGTCTGTTCGACCAATGTCTGTTCTAGTCAGAGGTCAATAAGTGTGCAGGTCGCAACGTGAATAAACGTTGGTTAAGCTGTAGCGCTTCGTGGCTCAACCCGTTTTCCATGGTGCTCATCAAACGATCCCAAAACGATTCCCGTTGCGCATACAACTATGCTCTGGAGGAGCCGGTGCCAATCTGACGCATAGGGTAAGGTGTGCGGTCTCATCGCCCAAAGTAATTCGTCACAGCACTTCATATTACCTACCCGAAGGCATCGGAGCAGAAGTTGCACAATCAGCCGGTAATACAATCGATCAAGGAATGCAACGCACAACCGATGCGCATGTGCATTCTACACCATGAGAGCCGGTATGCATAGTTTTAATTGCATCCGCACCTGCTAGGAAATGTCAGTTATGTGATGCAGCTGACTTAACAGTGAACACCAAGTGAAGCGAAAACCGTAATCGTTTTACAATCTCCCATGCGCTCTTGCACCAGAGATGACTCCACAGGCTAAGAGAAATGTGATGGACTGACAGGTAGAATACGGCTATGATAACCCGACACATTGGTTAAATTCATTTCATTCCACAGCTGGTGGAAATGAACAGCACAGTGTTGAAAACGATTAACCAATGAGAACAACGCGACGACGGCACAGGAAATAATCGATTAGGACGTAATCCAGTATTTTGACAGCAGGCAGACTGAAGACTGAAGTGGAGGTTAGAAGTGATAAAATACATGACGAAAAGGTGAATATTGAGGCTATGGTTAGTGATGCGGTTAACAGGATGTGACCAAGCTTCGATCAGCGGATATGAAGATGTGGAATGCTTCGAATGAGCCCCATGCAGAGCTGATGCGAACGTCCCCCCTCCCAGTGTGGTTTTCGGGCCGACGTTATGTGTAGACAGATTGCTAGGAAGAGGAAGTCACATCGTTGCCAAACTACTGAACGCAGAAAGCGGTGAGATTAAGATAGAGTAGAACTATATCCAACCATACCCTGTAGAGCAGTTCCGTTCAACTCAACTGTTATGTCTGCTGATTCGCTAGTCTGCTGTATCTGATTGCTGACCCGCTCTAGTGCCTAATGCCGGGAAAAAAAGACTCAGAGAAGGGAACACAACAGCTATATTCCGAACAAGCGAGTGCGGAGCGTGAGTACGTGCGAGTGCGAGAATACAACTCAAGCTAGTCATTGGTGGGACACTGTCTAACTTGGTCCAATGCTGACGCACTCGGTCTGGTCTTGGTATAGGCTGCGACTCGCTGCATACTGCGGGGGCGTTGTCTGACCTTGAGCAACGCTGACTCGCGCTGTCTGGGTTTGATAGAAAGCTGTGAGGCGCTGTATATTGAGGGGGCGTTGTCTGTCTGGTCAACATCTACAGAGCTGAGGGTCTCAGTAGATTTCGGGCATTCAGTAGTTGCTTTCGGGAATCTGACCTTCCTGATATCAACCATTGACGATTGCTGCGTATAGTCTACAAGTCATCAACCAGTGTGACGGTAGGTTCGAACACAAATGAGCCTACTGTTCAACGCTTTCGCGGCTTCCTGAAAAGTAATAAACCGGGCATTATTGAGTCGTTTCCACCGTGTGAAGGGCTGGGTTTGACGGGGCGGACACCAAGTATGCGGCCTCATCGGCGTAGTTGATGGACCACAGCTAGTTCCTCTGTCGTCGGCAACTCACTCCTTTCCATGAACCACTTGGAATTTCCCAACCGAATCCTAGACAGGCTTCGGAAACACCGATTCTTAGAGCCGTATGGATTGTACTGCTGGTGTATATTCCACCCTTGACAGATGAGCTGACGACACACCGTCATGAAAGGTGCCAACACTGGTCATCCTGTTTAGGGAATTGATTTCCCTAGTCAGTCGACACACATTCAACTGCCCAGGTAGGTTTCATCGATTGGCTGGCTTGCATGAACAGGGTTCACGTGTGACGCTTCTCAGTCGTAGCATCATAAACTTTGCATGCATCTAGTGCACGCCAAACTGGTCACTCACCCGAGGAAACCTATCCATCGATAGAACATGTCTAGTCTTTCTCTAAGACAGGAGAACTGTATTCGAGACATCGTTATAGTGCGATTACAGTGGCTCGTTCAGAAGAGCCTGAACTGTTATATGGTAGGAAGGGACGGGATGGGAAGTCTATGCATAGACAAAAAGATGCACCTGGGGACGGACATGAACCCCCACATCCTTTTGCACTTTCCAACAACTTGCATCAATGGGTGTCTGCACGACATCAACATCTGGACCACTGTGGAAGCCACACAGAGGGGGTTCACGAATGGCAGTGACTGATATTCCACTAGATGGAGGTGCAACTAATCGACTGTGAAGATCAGGGGCATAGAGCTCAAGGCAGCTCAGGGGCTAAAGCACGAACTTATAGATGAACAGATGGTCCGTGGTTCGAATCCAACCTCTGCATCTCGACTGCTCTTGCCTAGGCTTGGACAACCTCACAACACCTCATCCCTCGTGCTTCCTTCGGATGAAATGGTTGCTAGATACAAAACGTTTGTTAGGGTTGGTAGCCATTCTAACGCAAAAACCATGAGGGCCATGTCTGAGTAATCGGGAAGGATTGTACACCTAGTTTCAATCTTCGAAATAAGTGAATGACTGACTACACGGTCCTGCGAATGGCAATCACGTGCAACAACCACACAACGGAAATGTTTGGTGGACATTAATATGCGATGCGATGCGTCAGTCACGAACACGGATGGCATATTCAACCGATGGGATTATTCCACATTTGTGACCTTGGACATTGTTGCAGTTTCTAAGCGAGATGGCACAAATCAGAATATGGTAGAGGAAATTATAAATAGAAAAGTTATCGTCAAAAAGGTGTTACAAATGAGAAAGCTAAGCTTAATTTTCACAGACGAGACTGGGGAGGGGGACAGAGTCAGACATAACCCCCACCCCCACTCTCATCGACTACGGCAGAGGAATCCATGCATCAAAGAGAAGTACTCACCAATTTGACATGTGTACTCCACAGCACCAAAGATTAACTCGGGCGCACGATAATAGCGTGAGCATATGTAGGACACGTTAGGTTCTCCACGGACGAGCACTTTGGCACTGATAAGCATTGGTAAAGAGAGAATGAGACGTTGTCAAATAGAGACACGTGACCACTCAGCCTAAGTTTCCTCAATAAAGCTAGGGTTGAGTTACAATAGTGGTTGCACAGTATGGATCGAGTGGAATACAACAAGTTGGTTTGTTGAAGCCCCGCAGCCGAGGTAACCAAGCGTAGAGATAGACCGAAACATGCAGAGTGGGTGAGGGCAAAGTTGGCAGAATTCCTCAGGCATTCCGAGGGATCGCATCATGTAGTAGTGTAACATTTAAGGTGCACAGTGACTCTTCCACCCTCCAAAAAGCGATAACCAGAGAAAGCAAGTACCTGGCTTCTTATGTGAGTGACTTCTACTCGGGGGGAGGGGGTACACCATCTAGAGGGGTCTCACTTGGCTACTACCAGGCATCGTCATAAGTACAACTTGGGTGACTAGATTCCCGCTATCCATCAAAATTCGACCTAGTGATCGATCTATATCACACATATACTGCCTCAGACAGCCTGCTGAAATCTCAGCCAACTTATCTGTGGTGTTTCGTTCCCATGCGTTGACAAAAAAGCGATCAGGCTCCCTCGACAGTCGGTACCTTGGGGAATTGGCCGACACCGATCATCAGTCACTCGCAAACTCAAGCATAGCCACTGACCGGATAAATGAGGTTATCAGCTGATCTGCTCAATCGTCTAGGCACAATTTCAGCCAAACCGTGAGACAGATAGCTGACGTTGTCTCACCACGAGATTCCATAAACTTCACCTTCTATGAGTAACAAGGGGACGAGATGGCCCAAGTGGTTAGAGCGCGAATGCACTGACCGGAAGGTCCGGGTTCAGAACTCCGACCTCTGCCTCTCGCACCCTGTAGGCTTGGGCAACCTGGCAGTATCCCAGCCCTCGTGCTTCCTTCTGGCATGGCAGCTAGGCACCGAAAGGGTGCTACATCTGAACGATTTTTTATTATTCCCTGGAGGACCAAAAGACTGTGTTCGTCAGACCTCCTAGCCATTGACCAACCGGTATCAGTCACTCGTGAGTCGCATAGCCACTCGATAGCTCAGGTATCTCTGAGGTGCTCAAACGCCACCACAGTAAGGTTCAGTCTCTTCGCGACGGCTCGTTTCCACCCTTCACGTGATTGTGCGAAAAGAACCCTTCGAGGAAGTCGGTTGACTGGCATACGGAGCACGTGGCCAAGCCAGTACAACCTATGCAGTATGATCAGCTCATCTATGGTGGGTGAGTTATTTCTCCCGAATACCATTCAGCTAGGCACCGAAAGGGTGCTACAACTGAACGATCATTATTATTATTATGAGTAACAAAACAGAGGTGACTGGTATTTACCACCAGCAAGGAACAATAAGCTGGTGAAAACCAAATTCGAAGCATCAGGCAATAACGTAGAAGAGTGCCATCAATAAGCGTAGTTTTACAATCACAACCTCCTGACAGGTCTCCCTCATAAAGAAGGGGTTCAATACACCCCCTCCACAATACAAGCTAATTCAACCGACTCAGCCTTACTGTAATCCGATTCTTCGGCATCATCAATCAGTTTCGTTGCGTCCATACTGTGTCTAAGAGATAGGAACTGTTGCGAACGAGTCTGGAACTCACGAAGAAGATGGACATGGAATGCACTTTTCACCAACTGGGGCAACACCACAAGCTGGCGCTTGGTGTAAACACGCATTCAAACGGCGTCCAGCTAGTTGAACAGCCCCTAATTGTGCAGAGATTACACGAGTCAAGTGATGAAAAATCGCCCAACACTGGAAGCCAAACGAACACATCACATTTGACTGATAACACCTTTGATGTCCTTTCTGATTGCCTGAATGGATGGTCGGTCTCAAAACAACTTTGGGATGGGCTTCAATCAATTGGACAAAGGTTGGAACCGATTGAGAAATCATCGTTGGTGAGCTTGGTTTATTCCTTTCCTTCCCTATCTCGATGTGAACAGATAAGTCTCCCACCGTCAGTAGGTTTTTGGTCTGTCCAGCCGGTTCCCTGCAGTTCCAGTTGGACGGATGTAGATTGGATTCGCCTTAATGAGACTAGTGCTTCAGTTATTTATTTATTTATTTATATCATTATTACTGATATTATTAGGTTGAGAGAAGATTAAATGCCTCACACAGGAAGCTCGTTGCTGTATACTGCGATACCTTTTGCCTACTGTGGAAACTTAAAAGTTGGTCAGAAAAACCACAGTCATTCCTCGTTGAATCGAACAATGATTCAATGCCATTTGATCAGTACTCACGTTGTGTGTTACGAATCACATGTGAAAAGGAGAAAGGACAACTTCAACCGGTTGCCAACATAAACACACCTTAGATGCTGAGGCACGCTATATCTGAAAGGTACACATTGTTGAAACATTCCTATCTGATTAAAAGTGCATGTTCGGATGATTCTGAGGGAATAAAACAAGGGAGGAACAAGTACAAATGGTCAAGTGGCTAACATCAGAAAAACTGCGGTGAGATATAAAAAAACCACCATGATGGTTGCCATAGCAACGCGCATTCCACACGCGCATACATAGCCCGGTTCTTGTGTTTTCCATGCCAAAATTTTCGATTTTTCTGTGTAGAAACGTTTGGTTCTTCAGCTTACAAACTGAGACCTCTCTGCGTTTGAAGTTTGTAGAAAAAAACCTTCTGGTTTACTATCTTTGCACCACGCTGCTTCCTACGCTGTAACTCAGTCCCTGATCCGACCATTGCGGGGGAACGTAGGCTTTCAATCCTCTTCAAAATCTTTTAGTTTGAAATCGACTAAAACTGCAACTGAACTGATGAAGTACGTCTGTGTGAGAATCTTTACGATCGCATTGGACACATGGTGATAGTTCAGAGAACAACAACTGGTATATGGAGGCTACTAGAGAAGGGGTTGTTTCAGACCGCAGGGGGGGGAGAGGATTATTGTACTTTACTACTTTAGAAATAAAAAACTGACTGGTCAAACAATACGCTGGATACAGTTATCTCCCTGGGGAAGTTGTTCTGCTGGCTGCCCAGCTCAGCCAATAGAATAACAGTCATCTAGACCAGCATTCCCCTCGATAGCAAGCAATGAACCAGTTTGGCAGGATTTCCCTGGGATTTGCGACTTTTGAAAACATAAATATAAAGGCAAGGAAAGTATCCAGGGTTATTCGATTCATCAGTCGACCATTATTCAAATTGATCTTCGCCTGGAGTTGTCTGTCCTGTGAACTAGTAGGACTTGAGTAGAAACATTCATTTTCACGCTCTGTACTGTTTCTGTTTTTTTGGAACTATGAGCAGTGCTTCAAGTGTGCTCTTCGCTACCGTTCCTTTCTAAACAACTCCTTCTCAGAACATCTGCAATCAAAGATAAAACCCGCTTGAGTAGTGTGTTCCGCTATACTGAGATATCTCGAATATTGCCCCGAATGAAACATGAGACTGTCTTTGTGCGACACATGGGATAGAGAGGGATCCGGTTGAGTCTCCCGTGAAAACCCACTTGGTGTGCAAATGAGTGTGTTTCGCGAATCCCTTTCATTTTAGGTTCAATGAGACCATAAGAGTGGCGAAAACTCGAGAACTGCGCCTACCTGATGAGACCCGAGAAAAACAAAACTGATCGCCGGGTGTCGAAAAATTTTCAGCAACTGTGTTTCGTCAACAAAGACCATTTCGATTGCGCTCGCCTCAACAGACCTCAATACTTCGCTCTAGATTACGTAAATAATCAAGTGAATAATCGTTCAGCTGTAACACCTTTTCGGCGCCTGGTTGCAACGCCATCTGAAGGAAGTACGAGGGCTGAGAAACTGCCAGACAGGAGCAGTCCAGATGTCGGGGCTGGATTCGCACCACGGACATTTCGGTCAGTAAGTTCGCGCCCCAACCACTGAGTAATGTCGAATGCCATAAGTAAGCAGATAAAAACAGGTGTTTGCTAGTCCCCTGTTAGTTGGCGGATTGATGCTCAGCTGATTTCTCATCAAGGTCACAAGGTGTACAATGTGGTATTTAGAACGCTTCTGTTGAACTTTTCTTAGCTTGCCCCGAACCCAAAGCGGGGTGTATAACATCGGTTAGAATAGCTACTTCTGGCAAAATACGGGGTAAACGTAAATCAAGCGCTGATGTTCTGCTTGCCCAGCGGTTTTAGACGCTCTGTGAAACTTACGCCAAAGATTTGTCCTCTCTCATGACGGACGATCGGTTGTTTCATGTCATGAAAATTGACGGGAACAGACCTTTGTGTTCATCATCCATACGAGTCGATTTCCTGGAGATTCGTGGGATGCGCACTACTGATGATTCCCAATAAGGATGAACCAGGTGCACAGTGCTCCTCGGCTTATCCGCATAGTTGACATCACTCAAAGAACGAAACCCGAAGCCTTTTCGAATGCTGACTGACGGATTCGCATTCCTAAAATCAATCTCTACAGGCATACACAAAGTTATCTTTGTATTTTGACCTTATACTTCTAATATTCTACATTTAAGTCACTCATTTCGGTCATCTGATTAGGAGGGGGGTCACGTTTGAGTGGTCAGTCAAGTTCGGGTTTTCCATGCATTCCGTGCAGGGCAACTTGAGAGGAAATCGACCATCAATGTGAGAACATAAAGTGGAGACACATTCCTTTCAGTCTTAAAAATGATAGATATGTCTATCTGGTCGTATTTAGACGTGTGCGTATGCAGCCACCACGCAATTGTGTATGATTCCGGTAGCAATCAGCTTCCCTCAAATTCAGGCTGAAATGCCCGCGTAATGAAGACGGACCTGTTGGTGGTCGACATCACAGTGCGTTGTGACGTAAAACAAATGCAAGGCACTACCGGAATTGCGTGCTGTCAGCGGCAATTAGTTGCTAGGCTGAGGTGAAAACCGATAGCGACAATGTGCGAACAGCTACGGGGTCGATACGAACATTCGAGACAGATGCGCAAGAGAATCGGAATATCGAAATTCAGACACACACACACACACACACACACACACACACACACACACACACACACACACACACACACACACACACACACACACACACACACACACACACACACACACACACACACACACACAAATCCAAGAATGAGATATCCAAGAATGAGATAGGAACAGCTGGTAAAAGTTGGCGATAAGAACCCAGCTGTTTGCAGGCTTCACAGACAATTTGAACATAAAGCCTCACTTTGTGCCGCGCCCGTCCCGACGAGATTTCTGTTTGCCAAACTGCGAAACAAACGTGATCGCTGATGATAATAGAACATCAAACGGTTAATTGTATGCTGTTTGAATGTACCTGTTCCGAGAAGCTTAAAGGCAAGTCTAGGTCTGAGGTTCAAACAGTTCACGCATCAGCACATCAGATCTCATCTGTCCAGAGCGAGTTGTTTGTTTCTAACTGAATCAACGGTACTGACATTAGGTGACGAAAGTTTTCGTTTATGTCCAATCGAACCGTTCAAGGTATCTCGTAGACGACGAAGCAACCTAGAGCTCTTCCAACACGAAAAGCGGTTACCGGTTGGTCAGCGTTTCAAATCAACCTGAACAGTGTACCAATATCCCAGTGAGGTGAGAGGGTTTCTTTCAATTATCTCTGAACTCACGAACCACAGGGTCTCTGCTAAATGAAACTGCATCAATTGTTTGATCCTGAACAGCGTTTCTGCCAGGAGCGAACTCCCATCGACATCGAACTCGCATAATCCCCTCAGGAATCAGAGTATCAGTTTTATCCGTTTGGTGATAGAAAAAATCGTTCAGCTGTAGAACCCTTTCGTGCCACCCGAAGGTTGCACGAGGGCTGGGATACAGCCAGGTTGCCCAAGCCCAGATAGGGGGAAGTCGAGAGGCAGAGGTCGGGTTCGAACTACGGACCTTCCGGTCAGTAAATTCGCGCTCTAGCCCCTGAGCCATCTCACCCTCGCTTCCTTATGTTAGCCAATGACCCGTCTAGGGACAAAACACCATTTGCAACATCAATGTTGGCCTGATACTCCGGAATGTCCACGGTGTTAAGGTGGCTCCTTCCAGTTCCGAGAACCTGTGAATATGTATTGTTAAGAGTACACACAAACACACACACACAGAGAGATGGAGAAAACACAAATTGTGCACCGAGTATGGGGGGACTCGGATTCACGGACACCAGAGGAAAACTTACCTGCCAAAATCACAGAGTTTAAGGACGGCCGTGGACGGATTGAGGAGCAGGTTTTGTGGTTTGATGTCCCGATGGCATATGCCTTTGTGGTGAATGTAGGCGAGACTTCGGAGTAGTTGATACATGTACAGCTGTAAAACACAAGCAAACAGAAAACCATAAGTACATGAAAAGAGTGTAGGTGCTCTTGCGTAACAGAGTTTAATGAAACAGCACCGTAGGGAGATGTGACGAGTCAACGAGCTTTGGGTCGGAAGATTAATCTTCAAATTTATCCACAGTAGAAAAACAAAAAGACACCAGCAATGAAGATACGGCATAGCACTAAGTCTATACGCTCTAAGTCGGGCCGTCCCTCATTTGATAGCCTATAACAATGAGGGCGCAGGATAATTCCTGATGGGGGAACATATGACAACCATACACAAAGCGGTGTCCGTCAGGGATGCCCACTCTCCCCATTCCTTTTCAACTTCGAGATCGATGAGATAATGAGACGAATGCTGGAAGGCCGCCAAAACCCCGATGTTCAAATAATCTGTGATGAACACCTTGTCGATTTGGAATATGCAGACGTCACCGTTCACGTCTTCGAAGAGGAGGAGAAGGCGCAGGGGTTTTTGGATGAACTGACCAAAGTCATCCCGTTCTTTGGTATGCACTTTGCACCCACAAAGTGTAAGGTCATGCTCGTGGACATGCAGTCACTGAACACGCCGCTTACGATCCAGGGAGGAGGTACTGGAAGTTGTGGAGCGTTTTCCATATCTTGGAAGTTGTATCGATTTTGAGTATAGTGTGACAGATGAGGTCAATGCACAAATCCCCAAGGCCCAGGTCGTGTTTGCTAATTTGAGACACCTATGGCGTCAAAGTGGTGTACCTCTGAATCACAAGGGACGTGTGTATCAAGCTACAGTGCAGACTGTTTTGTTGTATGGCTGTGAGACTTGGCCTGTTCGAGCAGCGGAACTGAGACGTCTTCAGGTGTTCGACAATTGCTGTCTCAGAACCATAGCTCGTGTGGGTTAGTTTCGGCGAATCCGCATCGAGGCAATTAAAAACGAGTTTTCGGTTGTGCAACGGGTACTTCCATTGAAGAATGTGTCCAGCACCAGAAGCTGCATTGGTTGGGACGTGTTCCGCATGCCGAAGAGAGTGCTATTTTCCATGCCCAATTCAGAGTGGCGGAAGCACAGAGGTGACCAACCCTTGACCTGGCAGAGAGGTATGAAACGTTTCGGTGCTACTGGCCTTTCAGGATGGGGACCGCTAGGTCCCTACTGCGCTTGTTTGGAGAGGCCGCAAGATATGGCTGCCAACCGATGTCAGTTTCCATCAGGATTGCCTGAATGAATGTTGGAGGTGTATACACCTCGGAATGATTGTAGTAAGCTATCACTAAGTCCCCTCCCCGTCCACCTTTATTCTTTTCTTCACAATAAGACTTTCAAATAAATCGTGGTTGTACCGCAGCGAAGCATCGGCGTTGAACACTGATGTCATGCTGTCGATGATGAAGAACATATGACATAGGTGCAAAATGACAAATAGATACCAGCCGGACAGTCCGAGAACAGGAGTGGAAAAATGTTCAAACAGACATTGTTTATACATACACTGAAATTCGTGTAAACCCATCCACGACAGCTTGTTAATACCAGACAGCCCACAAACAGTACCAACGGCCCTGATCCCTGTCTAGTGATTTTGGTTTTTGCCGTTGGAATCGACTTTCTTGACTCCACACAGATCTGAGCCAGATGGAGTGAGATGCCGGATATCGCTTAAGGAGAGGGTGAGCATCGGAAGGTCGAGCATGGCAGGCACATCGTAGACCTCAATTCTGTCATCATTTTGTGGAGAGCTCGTCTTCCAAAAAACACCTCTGAACGCTGGTGAACGTTTCAGAGACACTCAGAGTAGGAACGCCGACTAACTAGCACCAATACACGACCGTGGAAAGTGCGAAGTGTAACTGATTTTCGACTGACCTTAGCATGCATAAGGACAGTGGCCGTTAAAAGTTTTCCAGTGTGCGTATCTCGGCAAAATCCATGAACGACTATGATTTTGAATTCAGGTGTCCAAATCGTTGTGGAATATCAAAAGGCTGGCCGAACTACCGGATCTTTGCTCAGTTCGGCACTTGAATAGTAAATGATTGATCAATCACCGGGAAAAACAGAGAGCGTGTCCCGGCCGTACACTCTCCAAATGTGGATGAAAGGTTTCAGGCAAAAGTTGAAGAGGAACACAACAACCGGAACTAACAAGATTGTGTGACAAACTGTCAAATTCACCAAGGATCACACAGAGTCCGAACGGTGACAAGTGTTCGGCGCATCAACACTCATACATAGCGAACACTACAAACCGTACAGTGCACTGGAACCACGCCCATGGGGTATCAAAACAACTACGAAATGACAACAATAAATAAGCGACGTGCGTTTTCGCCTCTTCGCACACACACACACACACAGCTCGCATGATAGGTTACCGAAAATAGATGTGAATTTTGTCCCCACACACAGCATCAGCTAACATTCAGTTGATTCTCACGTTAACAGCAAGTTGATTTGCAGGTGAAAGCACAACTAGCCTTGAAGCGGTAGTGAAATGAAACAAACCGAAGAAGGAGAATGATGTGTGGCGTGCGACGCACCTTTAGGGAGCGTCATCAGTATCGCGATTTGAGTGCGGAGGCGGCACATACGGTGGAATATGAATGATGCAATGGAGAAGACTCTACTGGGTAAAAAAAGGATATGTACATGGAGTCTAAGAGAGCTCGACGTAGCTCAGTGATTAAAGCACGAGTTTACTAACTGGAAGGTCCTGGTTCGAACGCAAACTCCGGATCTCCACCTCTCCTGTCTAGGCTTGGGCAACCTGACAGTATCTCAGACCCCGTAGTTCTTTCGGATGGCATGGCAATTAGACACCGGAGGGGTGCTACGATTATTATTACTAAGACTATTAAACTTCATTTTAGTGGACAACGCGCAATGCGAATACCAGGGAAATGATTGCGAGTTTAACACTCAACATGAGCACCTCGGAAGGTGCTCATCGTAGATCGGTCGGGTTCACACAGCACGTCTGGAGAGATAAGCATTTGAGTAAACTTTCTGGTATCCATGAATACAAGAAGAATTACCACAAAAGCGGATTCCGATACCGGTGGTGTTTCTACGGTGATTCCGTGGAGTTTGGTTTTCGATATCGATTAGCTGTAGTCCAGCCTGTGACTATAAACCCTACCTGAGAGACAGTGGGGCACACAGCGCAACTAGCACACCCCTGGTGATCAGTAGCTGTCGGTTCAGCGAGCCCGAATAGTCAGTGTGGTCACCAGCTGCGATTACGGTGGCTATGCTTAACTGAGTAAATTTGTTACCAAATGACACCACGTGATTCATAAGTCAACTCGAGATAATTCCAAAGCAGTTAATCCCCATTTACAGGGAATCGGTGGTTTTCCATAATGCAAACCCGACCCTCAACAGAATGCATTTTCGACTACATTATTGGAAAGCAGTCTGGGAGAGATGGCCGATCATCCATTATCAGTTCTAGTGAGAAAACCTTTCAGTGGAATTTGAGATGAGGTAGGTAGCTGCGCATTGGAGGCGGGAGCTGATAAATTGGTGCGTAAATACAGCACTGCTAAGTGGGGGAATTGGGAAGGGAGCTGTGCATTGAAGGCAATAGCTTGGATGCACGAGCGCCATTGGAGGGCGCGACTGGATCATGTCTGACAATGTCTCTAACCATTGATGTGGCCCGTCTCGGGGTCCCCATCCAGGAAGACGGCAATGACCAGCACAGTTGAGTTTGCTGGTAATGGCTTTTAGTACCTGCTACCCACGTCTGCCCACACTACGGTCAAGAGTCCTCTATCCTATACTGTACGCACTCACTGGGGATGGGCAACAGAGAAGGAAATCCTCAATGAAAAGTGAGACTTGTGCGCCTAGGCAGCATTCAGTTTCATGAAAGTCGGAGTGCCTACCGGCTAAACAACTTGTTCCAGCTTCCTTACTGCACAAAACATCGGGCAACACAAGGTTTTCATGTAGATACAGGATGACGACTGGAATAGGCCAAGCAACATCCTTATAAAGTAGTGTCCAATGACTTCACAAAAACATTCGAAAACGGTGTCGAAAAATAGCAACCTGGCTAAAAAAAGGGGTTAAAAACAAATGACTGCCATTCGAAAGTTCAACTACCTACGGCCATTCATTGACAGATTCAAACCGAGGCATTCACAAAGCGCAGAATGTGGATACAAGAACCACAGGATACGGAAGATAATGACACCCGGCCCTAAGACATAACAGGCATCAATCAGCTGAAAACTGGGGTCAGTCGGCTTAACCAAACAATCGAGTTACAATCAGCCCATTTGTAGCTCAAATGTCATCACCAAGCAACTAGCCTTCTACCTTCTGTGCTGAAGAAACGCGGTAAATTTTGCCACTATCCTGCAGTGAACTGTTGACGTGACCAGTCAAGGAGCTAGGAGCTGAACTGAGGCACCATCGACCGAATTAGCTCACAACTAGTGTGAGGTATTGACTGGAACAACTAAGCCAAACACTAATTCATCGCAATAGAGAGAACATCGGCAACAATAGTGCGAGACCTATGTGAAGTCCACCAATCTTGTCCTAGGAGACCATGGAACTGTTCCTTTGTACGAAACCTTCGGCAGTCAACGCCACCAATCAGTACAAGGAACATGCAACCATAGTTAATCAACACAGCCGAAGTTGGCATTCAAATATCCGCCACAGCTTGAAAAAATTTTCACGTCAAACAGTATTCTCATTCCCTGATTTTGAGAAAGTGGTCCATGTGGGGCGAAACCTGTTATTCCGGGGGAAACTAATCGAGAAACACGGAAATTAGTTACGCTGGAAATGCACTCTTCCGGCCGCATCGATCATCGCAGTCTTGTTGTTGTGTGCTTTCGATTGTCTAAAACCGGAAAACTTGAAAAACCCGGTTGTATCCAATCGTTCTCGAGAAAGCTATTCCTATCGGTCACGCACCGAACACGCGCTAATGTGTATATAGACGTTCCATCCACATTCAAAGCAACACGCAGTTTGCGTGGGACAAGTGTCACATCACACATGATGGGAAAGAAATGTCAGGGACGGGATTAGAAACTACGGTGTGTGCGGCAAAGCATGCCCATCACAGCTGAGTGAACCAGTTAGGGAAATTCTATGAAGCTAATGACCGCAATGATAATGTAAACGTAAACATCGCGATCATCACTCACTCGCAAGTTTACAAAGCTCTCTGTGCTCGATCTAACAACCTGGGATCGGTGGAGCAACTGTTTCACCTGCGTAAATTCCGTAAATTCGTGTGTCGGTGATATCACAAAGTTCTATTAAAAAAGAGATGTGGTCTGGCATTCCCACGTAGAAAAAATTATACTATCGTTAGGCTGAAAAACAACCAAACGACAACATAGCTTGTACGAGTGATGAGCTCACAGTTGAGTTGAAAAAAGGCAGTGCACAAACACCGGGAGTTTTAAGATGAACTGCTCACGCCTCATAGGTTTCGCTGGTTGGGACATGTAATCCGCACGCCAGAAGTCCATCAGTCTCGCAGAGCTATTTTGGCCAAGCCCTGTGCTGACTAGAAAAGACCAGTGTGTGACTTGGCGACGAAGTATGAAAAGACTAACCAGCAAACTGAGTCGGGTCGACAACTGCCGACGCCCCCGGGACTCCACTCACACATTGTTAATGACATTGGCAGAAACGGCTTAATCGCACAGTCAGTGTCACTAATGCGCAACCTTCAATGCGTAGCTGCCCAGTACCCGAACTAACTGAACGTGCCACCGTTGTATGGATGTGAGACTTGGCCTGTTCGAGCAGCGGAACTGAGACGTCTTCGGGTGTTCGACAATCGCTGTCTCAGAACCATAGCTCGTGTGGGTTGGTGTCGGCAAATCCCTAACGAGGCAATTAGAAAGCGAGTTTTCGGTTGTGCAACGGGTACTTCCATTGAAGAATGTGTCCAGTATCAGAAAAAGCGTTGGTTGGAACATGTGTTGCGCATGCCTAACCATCGTTTGCCGAAGAGAGTGCTGTTTTCCATGTCCAACACAGTGGCGGAAGCATAGAGGTGACCAGACCTTGACATGGCAGAAGGGTATGAAAGAAATCACGAAACGTTTGGGTGCCGTCGGTGCTACTCGCCTTCCAGGGTGGGGACCACGTGATCCGGGTTGGAGACGCTGCAAGTTATGGGTGCCAATCGATGTCAGTGGCGATCTTGTTGTCAGTTTCTATCCAGATTGCCTGAATGTGTCTGGAGATGCAGGCACCTCGGAATGATTGTAGTAAGCTAGCACTAAGTGCATTCCGCGTCCATCTTTATTCTTTTCTTTCCAATAAGGTTTTCAAATAAATCACGGTTGTCCGGCAGTGAAGCATCGGTGTTGAACACTGATGTCATGCTGTCGATGATGATGATGATGTCACCGTCTTCAATTCTTGGCTGAATGTTTCACAGTCCTACTTTCCGATGATCGAAACTGTAGCAGCTGGAACTAATCTACCCATGGTACACGATTTATAGACGCTAAATGGATTGATTGATTGATTGCCGACCTGAAATATGCAAACGACAATGTCCTTATTTTTTAAAGAGTGGAAAACGCAAACATTACTGGTCAAGTCTACCGAGAGCATCCAGTCCTTCTGCGCGTGCCAAGTCACACTCGGGACGTACAGTCTTTGAACACCCTTTCGGTGCCTAGCTGCCATGCCACCAGAAGGAAGCACGAGGGCTGGGATACTGACAGGTTGCCCAAGCCCAAGACAGGGGGAGTCGAGAGGCAGAGGTCTGGTTCGAACCACGGACCTTCCAGTCAGTAAATTTGCGCTCTAACCACTTGAGCCATCTCGCCTCAGAACCGTAGCTGGAATCGACTGGAACCAAGGAGCTCGTAATGAGGTGAAGCAGACGTCACTTCACTCCAAGAATGGATCCCGTATTGCAAGCTAAGGTGGATTGGTTATGATACGCGTGCCGACTCAGCGCCTGCCGGGACGAGCGCCTAATTCGGAATGGGAACCTAGAGGCAGGCAGCATCTGACATGGCAGAAGGGAAAGGATGTCACGAAGAAATTTGACGCTGATCACCTTCTAAAATAAGATCCAGACTACCCTCTCTGTGCTTGGCTGGAGACACTGAACGATCTGGCGGATAACCGATGTCAGTAGCGTTCATATTGTTAGTTTATATACAACTTGTATGACTGGAGACCATAACCGTCACACCCCTTTGCTCAAACCTAGACAAGAGCAGCCAGAAAGTCAGTGCGGTTTGATTTTGCTGTCATCAGCTCTCGGCTTATCCGCAGAGCTATCTGGAGCCTCCCTGGAACGTAGCGTTTGCTAGTCCCAGTTCCTCTGCCCATCGAATCCAATAGCAGAGAGCCATCTCATCTAACTCAACAAACTGTACACAAGGATACAAACATGGTAACCTCGTCGTGCCAGTGGACTGCCAGAACAAACAGTTTAACCAGGGTGATTCTTGTACAACACATCAAACATACACACCTAAAGACCTGGGAAGACTTTTGTCAGACCAATGTTGAGGAACCCAAGGCGCGAGCCGAGGCCTGAGGGAAGCGAAAAATCTGATCCTTGGTTAGAACAGTATCGACGAGACATCATTCACACAGCCGCAGTGGAACTTGACCGTTGTCAACTGATTCGATACGATCGAAGGATTGGCAGTCTCCAATCCACGGAACTTGGACGAATCGCTTCTCACTACTACTTGACTCACTCGACCGTCCTGTCTTACAATAAGCTTTTACGCCCCGGTTTGGGTGAAATCGAGTTGTTCCGTGTGTTTGCTGCCAGTTCTGAATTCAAACATATGATGGTTCGACAAGAAGAACGGTTTGAATTAGCCAAATTGCTTGAACGCGTACCGATTCCAGTGAAAGAATCAGCAGAAGAGCCGTCAGCCAAAGTCAATTGTCTTCTGCAGGCCTACATTTCTGGTCTGAAATTGGAGGGATTTTCGTTGGTATCTGATATGGTGTACATCACCCAATCAGCTGCTCGACTGATTCGGGCTATTTTCGAAATTGTGCTTCATCGTGGTTGGGCTGAGCTCGCCGACAATGCATTGACTTTAGCCAAAATGATCGAACGTCGTATGTGGGAATCCATGTGCCCGTTAAGGCAGTTCAAGAAATTACCTGAGGAAGTGATTCGTAAGCTAGAAAAGAAATCCATCCCATTCGATCGTCTTTACGACATGAATCACCATGAATTGGGAGAGTTAGTTCGTAGCCCTAAGCTGGGCAAACCGCTACACAAATACCTACACCAGCTGCCTCGTCTGGAAATGAGTGTGCATGTTCAGCCAATTACCAGGGCGGCTCTGCGCGTCGAATTGACCTTGACTCCTGATTTCAGTTGGGACGAGAAAACACATTCAACTAATCAAGCATTTTGGATCTTTGTGGAAGATGTCGACGGCAGTACCATCCTACACCACGAGTTTTTCGTGCTAAAACAACGATATGCGACGGAGGAACACGTGCTTCGTTTTGTTGTCCCTATATTCGATCCACTACCGCCACACTACTACATTACAGCTATATCGGACCGATGGATTGGTGGCGAAGTTACCCTCCCTGTTTCGTTTAGACACCTGATTTTACCGGAGAAGACTGTCCCTCCGACTGAATTACTGGATTTGCAACCTCTGCCGGTTACTGCACTGCGAAACAAAGAATTTGAAGCACTGTACGCGGATCGTGTTCGTGTATTCAATCCCATTCAAACTCAAGTGAGTCGTAGTCCTGTTGCTTCGCGTACATTGAAGTCGTCTGGTCGGCGATTTCCATGAACTGAATAAAAAGACAACAAATTTGACTGGTTTTTCGGTATCCTTTTCATCATTGTCGTAGGTCGCGGTGGTAAATAGCTGATACCTGTCTTTCGGGGAGATAGCACCACCCAATCTATGGTTTATCAACTCAACTGTCAGAAGTAAACATACAAAAAGGGGTACATGAACAGAAGTCATTGTATCGCGTTTCTAGCACGGGTTCACAACTGTCCGCTGTTGAATGGAACTTCGCCAGACCACGATCTGCAGTGGCATCCTTTCCGTACACAGCTCCCATGCAACTGGACCCATACGGATTCAACTGATCACGGATTAATCATCTAAGCCAAATACGCCTCGTTCTCCAACCAGAGGAACTCGATTGCTCAAACTTTTCCAATAAGAATCGACATAAACCCACTGGGTCTTGAAGAAACGGAGAGTTGTTACGGGCATAGTATCGACAGAATGCCTGTTGCCTGTTGAGGGAAGTAGGTTGGAACCTGATTTCGGATCTATTTGTTCGGTAGACGTACATTCAGTTCTGATCAGTGATCAACCTCTACAACACAAGATGAACACGAACTGGTTGAAGAGCCACTGATACCCAACATAATTTTCATTCTTTATCCCGCAAGCTTGAGGACAGTTTTCTAACAGCCGATGTAGATCCTATTGCGAAAAAAGCCAAACTCATTAGGAAAACAGAAGAGTAAAAATACCCACATCCATCAGTTGTGAATCGATGACTCAGAGGTTATTCCAAGGTCTCATATCTCTTGGGTTCGTGACGGCGTACAATCGAATCTATCGGGTGCTCTCCTTAGTGGATCTGGATTGCAAGATCGTGTTTCAACTCCCCCCCCCCTACTCACGATAACAACGCAACTAAACCAAGTGACAGTCGAATGACCTTTGTCCACCAATCGGTTCAAGAAGATCCTGTGAATTTCATCAATCCGTTCAAATTAATGACCAGTTACATGGATCGACGAGGCGCTTAAACCATAAAGACAGCAGACACAAGCTGGTAACCTACATGACAGTAATGCACGAGTGTGGCTAAACGGGACAAGAGAAGGTACTTTGTTGAGGATGGACACTAGGCGCGTAGTAACCGGAGCGGGTGAACAGGGTTTTGAAAAGTCTAGTTCAAGGAAGTGAAATTAATCTGAGCTGTGAGGTCAATAAGCGCCGTACAGCTGCTCCGTACTCGTTGGAAACCCTCGGCGGGGAGCGCTTCAATAACCTCCAAGGAGATTTGAACCTGTAAACTTCCCTTTCAAGATTAAACAGTTGACTATTAGTGGCTGACCAACAATGTGACCAACCGACACTTCTCCGCCAATCTCTATGTCGTCCAGATCTCTCGCCTTGGACACATGAGGGACTTGTGTCGCCATTCCTCATATTCAAATATCTCGGACACTTCGAACTTTCAATCGAGATTTCGTCCAGTGTGTGAAATCAGTCTATGCCAAAAAATGGAAAGCACCGTACAGCTGTTTCATCCTTACTGAGAATCTTCAACAGTGCGCATCGCACGAACCTCCGCAGAGAGATCCGAACTCGTAGCCTTCCGGTTGATAGTTGAAGACCACACCATTAGATCACGAGCGGCTGATCCGTAGTTTGAGTAATTCGGGTTGAAGCAGCACACAGCGCGACTCGTGCTTCAGTAACGGGATTCACATCATGTTGTCCAGCCCCTAGAGTGACGATTTCTCAGCTGGAAGGTTCACGCAACTTCTAAGCTGTTCACAGTGTGTTTATGGCATGATGAGACTTGGCAATGTCCTATTTTTCCAATACCGAGGCTAAAAAGGAAGACAAAGTGAAGATTCCGATCTGGTATACCGGAGTGTTGGATGCAACATGGTGTAGCGCTCGGATGGATTTATCAACCAGTCATTCGGAATGTCCTATTTCATGGAGGAGATCTGGTCAGCATTTCAGCAAACTCGACTGTTGTTACCTGTGGATTGTCCTGCAAACCGGGTGAACCGATGGGGTTCCCAAAGGAGCAGTTTGGCAACACAAGTTCGGGATTTTATCAAGGTCCACGTGCATCCAGCAACGTCGCCTGCAATGGCCCGCACAAGTTCTCCGTAAGTCACACAAGATAAACCGGTGAGAAAGTCTAGAATCCGCATCTCTGCAGAGTCACCCACCGCCGCTAGGTAAACTTAAAAAACAACATGGCCCAATAGGATCAAAGTGACCATTCGAAATCTTTGTATCCAGTCTGTCTGTGCTATCCGACACTGGAAACACGACTGGGTTGCTGCCATCTGTATGGATCCGACCATCGATTTTGAGAAATTCGGTACATTCATGGAGCAGGGGGACACGCCCCCACAGAAGCCAAAGTAATCCCGCTCCGCGTACTGACGAGATGGCCTAGGTGGTTAGAGCCTGAATTTACTGACCGGAAGGTCTGTGGTTCGAACCCGACCTCTGCCTCTCGACTTCCCCTGTCTAGGCTTGGACAACCTGGCAGTATCCCAGCCCTCGTGCAACCCTCGGGTGGCATGGCAGCTAGGCACCGAAAGGGTGCTACAGCTGAACGATTTGAATGAACGGTCTAATAGTAACCGTACGCAGCAGTTGTCGGACTTCAGCAACACCAAAATAAAAACCGATCATACTATCGTACCATGCCTTGGAACTATTGAACACGAGTGCACTTGCTGAACAAGTGAAATGGCGCCACCGGTTGCTTCATATTCCTTGGGTTAAAATCAGAGGCACCCAGGTGTGGCGACGAATACACGGCGAAAGACAACCGAACGGAAAGCAGCACTTACGGAAGCGCGTAAGTCAGGTGCCACCCGAATGAGTCTAAAAAGTGGAGCACATTGACTTCAACCACCACGATCCGGTTTGTGGACAGAGAAATTTCCACAGGGTTAGTCGAATCAACCACCGAAATGAAATCAGCTGACACCAGTGGCAATGGTAGCAGAAACACACACGTGGAACTTATTTATGAAACCTGGTACCTGCGGATATTACCTGAGTAAATCATCCCCATTTTCATCATCAACACACACACACACATCAAAAGTAAGGAAGCGTAAAGGGTTCGACTAAAGGGGTTGTCGTGTGTGTGCGACTGTGAGATCTAGCTTGTGGATCAGTTAACTTATCGGCTAGCTGTGGCATCCTTTCGGTGCCATTCAGTCTGATGGAGGCTTGACGGTTATCGACTTGCGATGATGGCCCAGGAAGGAGCAATCGATAAATCGGCAGCTAGCCGACTCCCTTTGGGTGTACAGTTTCGCCTACTTCGACCATCTATACGTGACTCGCATCATTCTCGATCGTTTGGAGAAGTTTCGCACATCATAGTTACACTGAGAATCCACATTGCTTGGGAGAAACTTTGGTTAAACCCAACTGTGGTGACTAGCCCGGTTGACAAGTAAATTGAACAGATTTTGCGACCAGAGACTAAGGGATTTCAACCCGTAGACCTTGCAGGAGCTCCAAGGAGTTGAGAGATATTAAGGCAGGAAAAGTTGGCCGGAAGTTCAGTGATTCTAGCCCAACCCTGGCGCTTCGACTGCATCTGTTTGGATTTGGACAACCAAGCACCATTTTGGTCCGCGCGTTTCAGAAGGGTTGCGAGACAGCGATACACTGAGAGTATACCACACAAAACTTTATAGAATGAGGAAACTGTGGCCCAGTCACAATGGTATGTCATCTTATCGAAGATTGAGAAAGAGGAACAAACAAAGGCACTTCGCTCGACACTTTTAAAGATAAATCGCACCATATCGAACGATGCACATACCGGGATTCACGTGAACCACGAATGACAGTCATCAAATAGACAGACAAATGCTGAATGAGCTGTAGGCACAGCAATACACACGAGGATGCGACTATTACGGTTGATCGTTACGCAACTGTCGTGACATTTCTGCAGAACCGCAGGTACTTGACCAATAGAGGAGTAAGGAATACAGTATTTTGAGCGTCACTGTATAGAACAGAGCTACCGAGAATGGATGTGAAGACGGGTTGGCCCAGCTCGCAGCTTTTTCTAGTCAAAAGCTTGGATTTCAGGCATCAATCATTAGGATTGGGCTGGGACACTCCGCCAACTTCCCAGGAAGGTTCGAATGCTCTTTTTCCAGTGGTGTCCTCAGTGGTAAGAAATACGTAAACTGAAATTACTTCGAAGGTGAGCAGTGAAAGTGCCAACTGGGGAAATTTGCAAGTAGTATATTCACTAAGAAGACTCGAAAGAAACCCGCAAGCAAGGGTAGTTACGGAAGAACTGATGCAGTACGCACCCACAAGACCCCGGTAAGAACCCACAGCAAATGGCCTCACTTTCTGAGGAAATTATCCCTGACGAGTTCCTTTTCTCAACCTTTTAGAGAGTGTGCAATGTTGTTCCCTAAGAGGTGTTTCTGACGAAAGACTATGACAGTACGTGAAATTCATGTTTAAAATGCCACACCAACGCAATTCTAAATGACGTGTAATATGAGGCGCCAATTAACGCACCGTTGACTTCCAAATTTTCCGAAGATGTTTGACCGACCCAGCTGAACAATGGTCTCAAAACTAGAAACATTCGCAGGTTTCTATCGGAGCAGCAATTAAACTCAGATCTGATCAAAAGCATTCATCGATAGGATTCCCGATTACCCTGATTGTAATGTATAACGCCAAGAAAATGGGTAAAATACTGAGTCAAACTAGCAACGTCTCGGATGTCAGTGGAGACGGAATATAGGTGAGCGATCTTTCAAGTTAAGGCGGATTGCAGTTCTTGAATGTCAGAATATAGCCAAAAGTTTCTTGGGATGACATTTTTGGGTGGAAAGACAGCTGAATACCTTTTTAGTGGCTTCTTTCGTGACGAACGGTCTCAGAAACGCTATGGTGGCATGCAACAATCGACCTACAGAGGTCAAGGGACAATTGAGGGTTTTTCTCTTAAGTCACCACGTTTAATTGCTACTGATCGGTGAAATTACGATCCGACTTACGGTTTCCCCTGAAAGTCCGGAGGCTGGAGGAATTTTCCAGGTGACCATGCAAAAGAACGTGACAACCTACTTGGATTTAAGCAAAATTATTTAGACCAAACTGACGAACGCGAGCCAGTGGTCAGTTCATGCGTGCCTGCTAACTGCTAGATTAAGGCTCGTGTTCTAGTGGCTGGTCACGGAGTACTATTTGGTCCACTCAGGTTCGATCACATAGACTACAGTCTTGACATGCATACCTGCTGGTTCACTAACCCTTCTCACGATGAAACCGGGGGAGGGTGGCTCAGTGGTTGAGGTGTGAAATTACTGGTCGGAAGGTCCGTGGTTCAGGGTGGCTCAGTGGTTGAGGTGTGAAACTACTGGTCGGAAGGTCCGTGGTTCGAACCCGACCTCGGTATCTTGACTTTCCTGTCTATGCTTGGGCAACTTGACAGTAGCCCAGCTCTCATGAGATGACAGCTAGGCACGGAAATGGTGTTACAGCTGAATGAACGGGTCGATGACGAAACCTCCTGACAGAGAAAATTACCGCCGAGAAGACAAATACGGTGATGGGGGATTGCTCTTCTCAAGAAAACGCTCGCCTCGCGCCAGGAGAGGGGGGCTGCGCAAACGAGAGTAATGTGAACACCAGGCACTGTGTATGCACATTAGGATTTCATACAGCTTTAAAGACGAGCAAAACAATCCGTAAACCGTGTGCCTTTGTGAATAAATTCACAAACCATTGTGCAGCGAGCCCAACGAATTCGGTCAGTTTATCTTGAAACGCGAGAACCTTGTGCGAACCCTTGGAAACGATGGCATACTCCGAAAGAAATCGGTAAATCTGAGTTCCGAAAAATACCTAGCGGCAAACTCATAAGCTATAGAGGACGCATCGAATAGCGTACGGTAACAACAGTAGAATCTACATACACAACGAAAATTTCGAAGGTCGGCTGAGTGACCCATAGAAGACGATCACCTCATAAACGGGAAGAACTGTACGCACACAAGAAGCAGCGGGAACGGCTAAAATCGCAAAGACCAGAGTAAATCAGCGGAAGATAGTGCTGATTGTTAAAGTATTGTGACGCAGACTTCCAACCATGCTTCCTGGGGAGTCAAATTCACTTGCAACCTCCTAGGTTCGTGTAAGCAATTCAATCACCGTAAGCAGACAAATATACAGTGATTCCCAAAAAAAGGCAAGCCACTTCTAGGAGAGGCCAGAACGCGTACTTTCCCGTGGGCTTTTCATTTGTCGAGGGGAGTGCTGTATACTACATGTCAACCACGAAATCTACGCCAGTAATTAACAAACGATCTTGACGACTGTTCTTCGAGCAGATATACACGGTCGAATACAATATAGTTATATAAAACACACTGAAAGAGGGGCATATGGTGCAATTTTAAGGCTCGATGGGATAGGTGTCCAGGTAAGTGGGGGAAAGACCTGGATAACCATATCAGCAGACGAATCGAACATTTAAAGACATCAAGTGACTCTAACTGGTTCACTTTTTATTTCAAACACTGGGCTCATTCGTGCCTGGATGGCGTAGTACAACTTCAGTAGTTTCGTGTCAATGAAAAATCAATTCGAAACAAACAGTACGAGCGTACGTTCCCACCAAAACTGGAGAAAACAAAATGGTTCAACGTTCCACGGGAGAACGAAGCGAAGCAGTACTGCTGTACTTTGCAAAGGAACGTAGATTTGACTCTGCACCGTTCAAGATGTCAAACTAATCATGCGCTTCACCAAACGAAGAGTGGGGAAAACAAAGTCCTGCTCATCCAGACGAAAACCAAAATAAATGGAAAAAACAAAGACTTATGGACCGCACTACAAACGTGGTTTAGTTATGAGACAACGAGCAGTATAAAGAGGGAGGAAAGAATCAAGGGCTGTGTACTTGTGTACCTACAGTTATGCAATGTAGATTGATCGCATGGTGTTCCCTCAGGGCGGACACAGACGTGATTAGTGAAAATCGCTCTTTTCTCCGAGGAATCTTCTCTAAAGCGTAACCGGTCCTCATAAGATTCACATCGGTAATAGACTGACTGGAATCCGACCATCGTGATTAAGAGTGAACCTGAAACACCCAAACTAATGTGTCCAGAGTTGTTGGTTCTGAACTGTGTTTCACACCCCGGTGAATCCAGTGACAACTTTTGCACCTGGCGAATGGTGTTGACTGTTAGGGTGATGAAATTCTGGTCGAGTTGGTCTATTTGTGCAAACCAGGCTAGTAGCAGCTTTACTCAGCGAACGCGCACCTCACTTGTGGTACAGCTCAGAGGTCGTCCAGCTGCACACTTGGCGGTAAAAATATATCGCTGAGTACCACTCACCAGTCACAGTGAAAATCGCTGTCTGATCTTCGATTCTGTGTCCGCTTGGTAGCGCTCAGTAGGGGTTACTCGGGCGACGTATGGCGTGTCTGAAAACGCAGTGAATTCAAACCCGTCGCTGCTACAATGAACACCCGCATCCGATTGGCAGTAAATAAAAGCTCAATGTTGCGGCGATTTTTTAGATGGTCCCGATAAAATAATGGATTCTACGGACATCTCAGCATAGTTTTGAGTTTTGGTCCAGCCCAATAAATCTGGGTAAGACGGGGAAAGAAACTGACAACACGGAGGTCACTGACATCGACCAGTCATCATTTCTTCCAATGTCTCCAGCCAAGCGCAGGCGGAGTCACGGGGACCCCATCTTGGAAGGCTTACAACTCCAATAACACCCAAACTCTTCGTGGTCTCTTTCACGCCCTTCTGCCAAGTCATGCGTTGTCCACCTCGCGGTTCGCACCGTTCTGAAGGAGGCACGAAGCACAATACTCGTCTTGCTAGACGGTAATTCGGCATGCGTAGCACATAACCGAGCTACCGCAGTTGATGGTGATGGATGTTTTTCGCGATTGAAGTACCTGATTAAGGACCAAACACCCGATTTCTAATTAACTCGGTACTAATCCGTTGACGCCATCTGACATTAGGAACGATTCTGCGGCATCAGTGGCTAAAAACCTGAAGAAGCCTCACAACATCTGTCCAAAGATCATGTCTCGCACCCATACAACAACACAGTCCTTACTGTAGCCTAGAACCCAGTGATATACCCTTTTGAAGTGAAACAAATTAGCGAACGTGATCCTGGCTTTCGAGATTCGTGCACTGACTTCATCAGACACACTTCCCAAGTGTGTAAAATTCTCCGAAGCCTCCAGCGATTCCCCTTGAACTGGAAGTGGCATATTTAGAGAGTGCACGGTCTGAACTTTGAAGGTGGCCGGTCTATTCAACATAACCTGTGCTTGGCCTTCGTCTTCAGATATGAGGGCGACGTCGTCTGCAAACTCCAGAGCAACAACGTTCTCACCTGCAACGATTTGAACACCGGGGTTTTGAAGTCCTAGCGTTCGTTTGTCATCAGTATCATTGAAGTCGCAATTCAGATTGTACATAACGGGGAGTCACTCAATAAATATTGCATCGTCTCCTAAAAAACACACCCAAACGTAAACCTCCTTTTTTGGCTAAGAAAATTGCAGGTCTACAATTCCAATATCCAATTCTGCCACTTAGGATGCCAGACAAAAAGTGCACTGAAGACATTATTCAGTAAAACCTGAGTGGTGCACGAGGGTTCTATCAGAAACGACCATCGCATGAGGATGAAAGCCAACGACAAAGAGAAGACTTTAATTTTGACGCTGTCTAATGCAATGTAGGGGGTGGGCTCAACAAGTAAATGGCTTTGAATTTGATAATGTTGTTCAGATAGGTTGAACAGGTTCCCCGAACGATTCAGGTCGCGTTAATGCAGTGGCTTGCAGTCCACAAGTCACGCGGTTCCGAAGCGTTGTATGAACCTATCCTTGTGGGATCGAATCATAATCCGAAAAACGAAATCATGAAATCTCTACGAAGGATGGTCGATGGTCTATCGAAGGATAAGCAATCGAGTAGAAATCTAACCACTCCTTGGAAGTGGACACTCTTCGAAGGGATCAATCTTAGGAGATTAAAGTACATACGCAGTAGCGAAATACACTCATTTGCAAACAAATTTGGTTTTGCGAGAGACTCATCTGGAAGCCAGCTGAATCGTTCGTTTGTGATGTTTCCGGGCAACTGAATGTGCTGCACCAAGCCGCCTCATGTTTTGGTTGGTACGATATTCGAAATATCGCGATACATGTATATACGTAGTAGACTACTCATAAGGTCGACGAATTTTCAGCAACCTTATGAGTAGTGCATTACGAATATACATACGCAATTTCAGGAATTTGCGTTTTTACTTGGTTTCGCGAATCCACTACCAGTTTGAGCAAACGAGCCGAATGAATTTACTGTTTCAGATGATTACGGCGTAAAATCGTTGCAAAAACTGTTCCCTCTTATTCCTGAATCCAAAATGATCGAAGGCTCCCTCATGGGTTTGTTGGCAATGAGCTTCGCTCACGGTTTGATTGAGCCTAGTGATCAGACCCTTGCTAGAATTGCAATCAATGATTACAGATATCCCAAAAAACGATGGTTATTACTTCTAGATGAAAAACCAAGCGAACGTGCGATATACCAAACGAGAATAACCCGGATACTGTGGCAACTTTGCGAATCATGAGTAGCTAGAGTGCTACCCAGTTGTCGGCTAAGAAACCAACAAACAGAACAATGTTCCCAAGTCCTTCCACAATCTGATATATGCACACCGGCTGGGGAGATCCTATAAACACCGAGAGGCATAGTTCGGCACCAATGTACCTGGTTCTGGAAACGTCGATTACCAATCACGTTGAGGTGTACGCGCGCACAATGGTGTGCACACCCGAATGGCACGGGGGTGTCCTATCGTCTTGCTAATCGGATATGAACTGACGAAAGCCGTGTGGCGATCGCTGCACATGCCATCTCATTAGCCCAGTCGATTACGTAATTATTTTTTGGACCGTTTGGTCACGGGTTGTTGTGTGGTGTGCCGCAGCAAGAACACAAACGCGCGAGATAATTACTTAGTCGGGGTGCCAATACACGAAAAATTCAACAAACGCGAAATGGATCACAGCAAAGCTGGGCAGGCCAACTGATGGGGCACACTGAAAGCGGTAGCTCGGGAGCACCGCGTTTAAAGCATGATGAAGACGAAGTATATTAATCCTACGGAAAGTGGAGAGGTCCACTCGCATGATTGATTTCTGTTCAGCACACGGACAACAAGGCTTCACATACGTCCCACAAAATTGTTATGTTTGTCGGTCGTCCTGCATGATACACGCAAGAGGTCAAGTGGGGTTGTGAGCAGTACGAATCGTAACTGAAAGGAGGCCTAAGTCTACAACTTTGTTGAATAACTTACTTTAACAAAAAGAATGGGGATCGTTTCCTTTTGTCGACTGTAGCGTCGGGCAACCCGGTAAACTGTCTCTGGCACGAATTCTAGCACCAGATTTAGGTAGACGTCGTCTTTCTGCATGAGTACAGAGAGAGAGAGAGAGAAAGTGAAGGTGAACGAAACGCAATTTCTTATTCGGGGTGTTGCAACTAGTTCAAAGCCACATGGGAAGATGTTACACTTTAACTGATAAAAAATCATTCCTGCAGTAGGGCAAGCTTATCCCATGCGTGTCGCGGGCCGCAGCAACATGAGTTCATGGTCCGATATAACCCTATTTCAAAACATAAACTGCTTGAAATTTCGAGTGGCGGAATCCATGTCTATGTTGTGACGGCCGAATAATCATACCCTTTAATTCACCAGATAGTGGACTCGCCGAAGTAATGGAGGTCTATTCACGGTCTTTCCTTAACTCTGGTCATACGCATCCAATCTGCATCCCTGATCACACAACAGATATGGTCGTAGCCCACAGACCTTTTTCAGCTTTTCACCATCCTGTCCCACGTGTCTTCCCTCGGTTTCTGGTAAAAGAAGAGTTGGTTTTCTACTAAGGATTTTTCGACTTCTGTTGACGGGAATGCAGAAGTGAAGAGCTCTGTGGTGCTGCTTCAGGATTTTCCTGGCTCTACGTAAACGTGACGTTCTATGAGTACCCGAACCCCTATCTTTGGGACACCAGGCGTGCGTTTAAAATGATCTATAGTTGTTTATAATCGCCGTTGTTTTCACAGGTGCTGAGTTCTAGGAAGACGTGATGTCCACCTTTCTGCAGAACTCGTCTAGTAAAGGTTCGTTGCATGCAAATCCGAATCTTCCACTAGTATCTGTGCTTGTTGTTGTGGCTTGGAGTCTTTTTGTCCGTCCAAATTTCCTCTGAGCTACGTCTTCCACGTTTCAAAATCTGGTCGGCCTAATGAACTGCTCATGTTTTCAGGGTGAGTAGGAAAGGGAATGAATGCTCTTAGTGTAGGTACTGGTTGCCTGCCATTACACACTGTGACTAGCTAATTCTGAACTGTGTTGGACCTGCATAGTGGCAAGGTTGTATTGACAGAGTACTCTTGTAATTGTAACAGACATGAATCAATTATGACTTGCCTTTTCCGTGGGTGAAACGGCGTATTCAGTGTTACAAAGGTTGATTTTTCGTTCCCTGAGGCTCCTTATATCGAACGTTACTCGTCTAACCAGATAGTTCACATCTGGAGAGCTTCCCTTGCATCATAATCGTGACCCCTATTTTGGTGGTCAATTCATTGTTTCATGTCCAACGATAGTTAGTTTTCGAATAGACGAATTTTGAGTTCCTCCGAACGAAATCACTTCGGGTAGGATATTGGAGTCAGCTTAGATTTTGCATTGACAAGCATATGACCTGATGATTATTGCCACAATTTCGGTAGGATCTGTGGTCTTCCGCTGAGGGAACCCAGAGAGAACCGCAGTTAAGCACCAATATCTGACAGATGGTAGAAACGATGAACAACGAAGAACCGGGGAGTTGTCTTCCCGTCGCCTGAGTAACATGTCAAGAGCTGTTTTCAAGATGCTGAAAGCAAGTGTTGGAAACGTACATCCGGTTTGTTTAGTCTAATTTCACTATGAATTTATCGTTTTCACCGAAGAGTCGGAAAGTGTGGTCGGCTGGAGGATTGTGTATGTTCCAACAGCTGGCTGTAGCAAAGATGTTGAGTCTCAGCACCTGCTTCACGAGCGTCAGTAGGTGACCATAGAATCCATTCTGGACTAACTGTCCCGACAATGTAAGGCAGACTGATATGATGGGGGGGTTGAACGAATGGCCTTGAAAGCCAGTTAATAAGATCGGTAGACAAGCGTCTTAATAACAGAGAACCTGGAAATTAATTCAACTGCACGCTGACCAGTTCGAAGCAATACTGCCGATACAGTGAACTGGCATCCGGAAACAGCTCGATGCCGAGTTAGGGAATCGGACTGCTGATAAGCGAGCGATATGGACAGTTCCACTGAGTACTATCACGGCCTCAAACAAGGCATTCAATGAGGATGTTGTTTCCTATCTTATGAGCACTAGGTTGCAGATCACTCACATTAGCCGTCAGGCCTGCAGTGGTCACATCGATTCTAGGAGCACGGTAGCTTGACAAGAATGACTTGTCAATCAAGCGATTCAATCTTTCGGCTATAAACCGTGTATCATAGGAACATTGGTTCCAGCTGCTACAGTTTCGATCACCGGAAATTGGGAGAGTGCGGGAGATACTGCATCCTCAGTAATTCCCGGAATTGCGATAGCCTTCATACAGGAGCGCCACTGACTGCGCGATTGTGCCATTTCTGTCAGTGTCATTGACCGTCGGTGAGCTGAGTCCCGGGGTCCCCATCCAGGGAGGCGGCAGTTGTCGACCCGACTAAGTTTATTGGTTAGCGCTTTCATACTTCGTTACCAGGTCAGACACTGTCCACCTCTCGGTCGCTTCCACTTAACACAGGGCTGGGAGAAAAAAGCTCTGTGAGGCAGACAGTATTCTGGCATGTCCTAACCAGCGTAACTCATGAAGCGTGAGGTATTCATCCATCGCGGAAGAGTTCCTCTTAAGACCATCTGGCGTACCTCAGCATTGCTAATCCGATGTTCTCACCCCACCCGACACTGATGGTCAAACACTGACATCTTTCGTATGTCCTCTGCACGTAGAGGCCGCGTCCCCGATCCACAAAATAGTATGTATCGCACCACCGTAGTGTAAACTCTGTCATTTGCAGACAGACTGACGTCACGTCAGCGCCTTAGGTGTCGGAGGTTGACAAAAGCTGTCCTGGTCTTCCCGATTCGTGGAGTGATCTCGTCTACAACCAGTCCACCGGAACCTATACAGCTACCCAGGTAAACAAATTTATCTACCACATCGATTGGCCTGTGTGCAAGCATGCGGTTTCGGTTTGATCCGACCCAGTCTTGTAGCAGCAGTTTACACTTTGTAAGTGTGAAGCGCATGCCAAACTGTGCGGCAGAGTTATTTCGGTTATTTAAAATGTTTTGCATTTGCACTTGTGGTGTGATATTCACAAATGAGGCGGAATCTTCGTCGTCACAGGTGGCAAAACTCCTGCAGCATCGATTCCTGTGGACCACGGCAGTTGATGCATTGTCAGTATCTGAGAGGACATGATTGGAGTAGCCCGTACAACAGGTGGCCCAGAAACAGTCGGACTAGGCAAGCTGCTAAATGGCTTGGATCTGACGGGGGTCTGGGCCAAGTTCGAAGAAAAACTTAACTGCTCAGCTGTAACACCCTTTCGGTGCCTAGCTGCCATGCCACCCGAAGGAAGCACGAGTGCTGGGATAGTCCCAGGTTACCCAAGCCTAGGCAGGGGAAGTCGAGAGGCGGAGGTCGGGTTCGAACCATGGACCTTTCGTCCATGGTCTCTGCACGTTCAGTTGAAGTCTAACAGCTGAAGCCCCTAACAGCAACGTACTGAGATCTTCCCCCTGAGATCTTTTCAGAATTCGATGCTCAGCTCTCAAAAACAAGCCCAGTCGATCCTTTGTCCAATAGCGATTGACTATTTCATTCAAATGTGGAATGCTTGTAAAGAAACTATCTGATTTCATAAACAAGCTACGAGGTGATCTAAACATCCTCCTCCTAGTGAAGACTGATAGGGATTGGGGGGTAGTTGGGATCAGGAGTTGTGTAACGACTGAGCAGCGATGAGTGTTTAAAAACTTCTAAATCGCCGAGCTTTGCACCTTTTCGGCGCGCAGCTAACGTATAACTCGAAGAAAGTGCGAGCGCTGGCATACTGTCAAGCCCCGCAAGCTTAGACGGGGCCGATCAAAAAGCCGGAGTTGAATTCGAACCGTGGACATTCCGATCAGCAGTTTCACCCCTTGATCATTGAATTGTCTCGACCTGGCGTTCACAATCCGAGCCCCCAGTGCCAGTGAGAATAAGCATGCGGTCGGTTAAGCTGCAGTTAAAAATACTCACTCTAGCGTTCCAAGCATTTTTTTTGTTGGAAATCAGGGGAAAATTTGGTCCTCGGTGGCTACTCTGGACAAAGGCTTTCAAGGCTTTGCAACAGACAGCAGTTCGAAGGGATATCCTGGCATTGTGCGCTTCCTCTGTTGTTTGGACGTTTCGAATCCACCAAGCTCCCTGGTCAGCAATTGCATTCGGTTACACCTGATAACCAGAACTGCGTGCAGAACCAACAGGAATTCACCTCTGTGATCCAGTAAGGCCACAGTCTTGTCTGAGGTTCAGTGCTTGGCTGGGTGTCGTATGTTACATTGCATAAAGCAGTACCAGCAAAGCAAATTTAAAGGTGTCATTTAATCCTTTCTTTATCTGGTATGTGCGTGGGCAGGTTTCTTTAAGGCCAGAAAAGATGTGAAGATTGTGCGCGGCCCGGTCTAGCGAAAGCGTACGAAGAACCTGCACCCTTAGAGAATACGCTGAAAAAACTGACTACCTATCGATCGTTCCCATTCCGTACATGAACTGTTAAAATGAGTTTCCAGAGACGGGTGCTCCTCCCCTGCACGAATTATGCGCCACGAATAGCGTAGTCTATGAAAGACGACTAGTCCGTCTATCGTAAGCGATTGGTTTCTCGATTGTCCACCGAGCTTGGCAGTTGGATTGCAAACAATTCATCACCACTCGAGGTGACATCATCAGTGCGGAGTTGGGTGGATTAATTCGTTCTCTTCTGAGTGCGCATATACGGTTTCTAAACAGCATGGAATACCTCCAGCATAAGTGAACGGTCGCGAGCTGGCTTTCGCGCAATTTGATTGATCAACCCGGAATCCTCGTATTTGGTCGGTTCGTTTCATTGGACGCCCTCATTTCAACGGTTCTGCTCCTCTGTAGTGATCCGTTCCCTTCTTGTTTTGTGATCTGGTTTTCCTTCATTCGACTGATTAATTGGAGAAACAACAAATCAAACCGTTCAACTGTAGTACCCTTTCGGTGCCTAACTGCCATGCCACCCGAAGGAAGCACGAGGGCGGAGATACGGTTGCCCAAGCCTGACAGGGACAGTTGGGACACAGCGGTTGGGTTCGAATCACGGACCTTCTGGTCAGCATATTCGCACTTTAACCACTGTTCCATCTCAAGAACCTTCTATTTTTAGTAGTTTCCTCTTCGATCCGATCGAACCGTTAATTAATGTTACGTTGTCCGATTTCCCACATGGTTCAGAGTCCAGTAATTGTGTAGTTGTTTTGTTCACAGCGGCTGATAGACTGGGTCAACGTCGATATGTTTATTGATGGATTTTATGCGGGGTATCAAGCCTCAGCAAACATCCGCTTCCATTTTGTTTTTGCGTGGGCAAGTATTTAGGCCTCATCCCAATCGAACCGAGGTCCTCCCATACATTCGTGAATTGAAACGAGTGACATTGGGTTATATTTTCTGCTGGGAAGTTTGTGTTTGTGCACCCAGGCTGACCTTTGGGTGGCATGGCAGCTAGGCACCGAAAGGGTGCTACGGCTCAACGCTGGACGCTTTCCAGTCTGACCAAAACACTGTTTGTCGTAGTCGTACATTGGAGTTTGTGCGTTATGTTTAGCTTCCTCATAGCATCCAGTCTTCCCTTTGGTTTCGAGAGAGTTCTTCTTCCGAAAATCATCTAGCGTGTCTCAACTGAACCGGTGTTCCCACCTGAGCCAAATAACGCGTCCGGGACTTCAATGGTCAAACGTTTGTTTTCACAAATATTTTGAACGCACAGACACTATTACCGAAGAGTGACAGAGCTACTGGTTAGAGTGATAGGGACATATTACTCCAATCCGGTGCATCTCAAGGCCATAAATCAGTGGTGAGGAGCAGGA
This sequence comes from Clonorchis sinensis, assembly GCA_003604175.2. Taxonomy (NCBI): domain Eukaryota; kingdom Metazoa; phylum Platyhelminthes; class Trematoda; order Opisthorchiida; family Opisthorchiidae; genus Clonorchis; species Clonorchis sinensis. The sequence goes on from CM030371.1 coordinate 33,907,013, forward strand.
GCACATCAATTACGGGCATTTCTGAGCAATGAACAGTGTTACCAGCACAGTGTGAGACCACTGTCCGTGACCAGATCTCTCAACGGAGGCTACATATCAGTGAATATCACAAGACGGTTAATACCACCTCACAATGGCCGGAGGGCAAGCTCAGTGTGATAGGGTGCCGCACAACAACAACTTGATGGGTCCCCCTCTTCAAGAGCGAACACTATCGGGACTGAGTAGAAAAGTCCGCTTTGCCGACGTATTCACCCTTGGTAGTGCGAAATTAATGTTCCTCCGTAGTGCGAGAGAAAGGAGTCGAGCTACTCAGTCTAATTATTGAATATTGGCCCTCCCGGATTGCGTTGTTGGGAGAATTCAGTGTGCCTCGACACCTTGACGATACCATCCTTAACAGGCTGTAACTAATTTCATGCAGCTGCTTGCCGAGAAGGTCCATTGCTCAGACAAGCTACCCAAACGGATGAATACGCGAAAAAAAGTCAAAAAGCGCAATGGGAAAAACATAGAAAGCATCCACTCACTCGTTCACCAACAACGTGGAAGAAATATTTTAACTGCACGATGTTTGGATGATCCAACTGTCGCATGATCTGCAGCTCCCGGTTCTGAGAGGAGGAACAGGAGAAAAACGAGGATTTACCAAGAGACGATTATATAGAGAAAGCGATAATGTAGCACTGATATGGTAATGGAAACGACACCAACATGAAAAGTGACTAAACCTAGATAAGCCCACATTTGCGACTCAACAGGAACGAAGGCCTCATGTGGAGCTGGCCACGACACTTGAAGGACGAAGGGGTTCTTGGTGAAGCAAACACAATAAAAAGTGGGTGATTTCTTAATCTGGATATGCTAGGAAGCCTGACTAGAAGCCTTGAGACAGTAGTAACGTAGACATCTTCATGATTGGAAGTGGTTACCTGATCCGGTCTGAATGCGCTCAAACTAAACCCCAAATGTCTGTGATTTACGAAGCCCTTTCTGAGAAACGATCGTCTTCATATGTAGTCTCGACGTAAAGCTGCCACCTCTAAGTGCTGGTTGGCCTTGAGTGCTGCAACGATACTGTGGGATACACTGGGCGGAACTTCGTTCCACAAAGTGCAACCATGTCAGGAAAGCTGAAAAGCAGTCATTCCAAGAGTAGCGAGACCCCGTACTACCATGCAGCCTGCGGGTAAAGTCGTACTGTGCTCTGAGACAGGAGTGTGAAGAAATAAATGAGCAAATCGTTCAGCTGTAACGTCTTTTCGGTGCCTCACTGCCACACCACCCAAAGGAAGCACCAGGGCTTGGATACTGTCAGGTTGACCAAGCCTGGACAGGAAAAGTCGAAATGCAGAGGTCGGGTTTGAACCACGAACGTTCCGGTCGATAATTCGTGCTCTAAACACTGAGCATCTCGCCCCGTGTGTGAGGGCAGTAAGGTGTTTACCCAGGCGACCAACATGTCCCTATTCATGGAAGCAGCGATGCTGCCTACCCCCGAGGAAGGACGGATTAGAAAAAAATGCACATTCCCATTGCCCATCTGTTGACTGTGACCACTGCCGCATTATTCAATTACGTCGAAATACTTTTGAAACCAGAGTCCGGTTGTAGCATAGTTCTCGGTCTGAGCCTCCCAAGCTAACGTTCACGTCAAAACAACCACCAAAGATGCACAAGGTATATTCACGCCCAAAACGAAGTCAAGAACACTTGTACAACGCTTCATATATATGTATATAGCGTAAGCGGCAACTACATTCTGGAAATTCTGACGCGTTCTGGATGCACCATTGGCAACCGGCATTCGGCCAATAATCATCATCATCATTATCAGCTGTAAGAACCGCGTACTTGTCGTACAGTGGCTGTACCTGTCACAATTCCGTCCATCGGTGATTTGGGGAAGTAGGGTGGGTAGCTGCGCATTGAAGGCGGGAGGTGATAAATTGGTGTGTAAATACAGGGTTGACAGTGGACTTTCAAGTGGGGGTTGGCGAGGGAGCTATGCATTGAAGGCAATAGCCTGGATGCGCGAGCGTTATTGAGGGCGCGACTGGACCATGTCTGACAATGTCTCCAACCATTGAGGTGGCCCGTCTCGATGTCCCCATCCAAAGAGACAAGAATGGCCAGCGAAACTGGATTTACTGGTAATGGCTTTCACACTTCGCTGCCACGCCATTGTTCGACTTCTCCTAACTTGTTTCCACCCTTCGCGTGGTTCTGCAAGAACTCATTGAGGAAGTCGGTCGATTGGCGCACGGAGCACGTGGCCAAGCCAGCGCAACCTATGGAGTGTGATCAACGAATCTATCGATGGTGGGTTATTTCTTCCACATACCATTTGGCGTACTTCAGCATTGCTGGTCTGATGTTCCCAACAGACTCAGGTAATGCTCCGAAAAAATCGAAGGTCGAACATCCTCAGGGCGCAGCGGCCAGGTTTCTGACCCATATAGTAATATGGAGTGCACCCCAGCACTGTAAACTGTAAGCTGATGTCACGCCTACGCCACAGGTGATGTAGGTTCACAAAAGCTGTTCTGGGCTCATCAATCCGGATGGAAATATCCTATTTCGCGAGACCAACGGGATTGACACAGCTTTCCGGGTAGACAAACTTGTCTACTACCTCATTCGGCTCATCCGCAAGCAGGAAGTTAGGGTTCGAGCCTACCCAGTCTTGCAGTAACACTTTACACTCTGCAGGCGTGAAGCGCATACCAAACCGTGACGCGGAATTATTTAGACTATTGGATATCGACGAGATCACTGGTCCTGATTGTGCCAGGAAATTCCAACCAGCAGACAACGAGTACGATAGCGTACGCACATCCCCCAAACGCCAGTGAAAAGCTTAAGGAAAGACCGAGAACTCTGGCAGAAATCGAAGACTCGGGAGATGCAGAAGGCCTTTGCTACCGGAAACAGCAGTGCCCTATATCAACTGATACGATCGACTGGAAAGCAGTGGTCAGTGAAATGACAAGTGAAAAAGGCGATTCATTAATCCACTCGTAAAAACATTGACTGGAGAGATTGGCTGAACACTTCGAAGCACAGTTTAGCTGGCCTCCTGCAACACAGCCTCTGAGGATAGTGCATGCGGGCGAATGGAAGGTGAACTTTAATTGCCCGTCAGAAAACGAAAGTACAAAACATCCGCAGTGAGACGTGAAAAGACAACAGGACCGGTGGGTCTATTTCCAGCACTCTTAAAAGGCGGAGAATGCATGGTAAGCTTTTAACACAGCTCATTGGCTCAACTGGGGCATGTCGACAGCTATTTCTATCGTCAAACAAGGTAACTGGACGGTGGGTGAAAACCCTCGTGGCATCAGCCTGGTGCTCTCTGGTCTTATCGTTCGAAGGTTGACTGAGCACCTGAAGAGACAACTGTGAAAACCACGTAGGGTTCCGCCCTGCAAGAGGATGCATCGATTACATTTTCACCCTCCGACAGACTCTAGAACAGCGACACTGCTTCTGGTGACCGACAATGGAAAAAATCGTTCAGCTGTAACACCCTTCCGATGCCTAGCTGCCATGCTACACGACGGAAGCAGGAGGGCTGCGATACTGCAAGGTTGCCCAGGCCTAGACAGGGGAAGTCGAGAGGCACAGGTCGGGTTCGAACCACAGACAATGGATGTCTTCCTTGACTGGAATGCTGCTTTTGACTGTGTGGACGGTGAATCACTATAGCAGCGTCTGTCTTGACTCTTGCTAAGGTGCAGTATGCCAACTCCCGCAAATGTGTGAAGGTATACGGGGAGCTCTCCCCTGAGTTCACCACATCAAGCAGTCAGCCAAGGCTGTCCTATTTCACTTCCCTCTTCAACTTCGTCACTGGTACGATTACGGAAGACTCACTTGGAGCCTCTAATGCCTGTGGGGTCAAAATGCTCTCGGGGCATGCGCTCACAGATATCGAGTACGCAGAAGACATAGCTCTTTTTGGATCTGACGCCTTCCTAATACAAACATCAATTAATCTGAATAATTCTGCGCTTCACATCTTCAAAGTATAAAGTGATGCTGCAAGACCGGTTGGGCTCGAACACAAAACTCATGCTTGCGGATGAATCTATTGAAGTAACGGACAAATTTTGTCTACCCGTCTTGTTTCCGTCTTCCACCCTCCCCCGCCCCAATTTTAATACTTTCTCCGCAGGTATCAGCTCTAGGACTGATCGGTTTGCCCGCCCTACATCACACTTAGCCGCAGATTGTGTACGTCCGAGTTCCGTTACATCCGTAAACACTTCGAAGTCTGTTTTCAAACCCCGAAAGCCTGTCTACTTAGCCACCTTTAATGTTCGTTCACTGAAGCAAGCAGGTCAACAGGTGGCTCTTGCTCGTACGTTGGATTCCCTCAGCATTGATGTATGTTGTCTGTCAGAAACAAGGACGCAACAGGATGCAAGTATGATCGAACTGACTGCCTCCTCGCTCTCTTCCAGGTTCCGGCTGCGCACCTCTGGTGATGCAGAGGCCGCTGCAGCTGGATATGCTGGTGTAGGTATTGTATTGAGCGAACGAGCGGAAGCGTCTCTGCTTGATTGGATACCCGTTGATAGTCGCCTCTGTGCGGTTCGTTTGGCAACATCTGTGAGAGAATCTAGAGGAAGTGAAGTCCATCGCACCTTGTTTATTGTGTCTGCTTACGCCCCAACTGACTGTAGCTCTGAATCTGCCAAGGACAGTTTCTATGACGCTCTAGGTGCCCTTCTACAGCGGGCTAAAACCTCAAATATCGTTGTCGTTGCTGGTGATATGAACGCCCAGGTAGGTAGACTAAGCGCTGCTGAGGCCCGATTGGGTGGTCGTCTTGGTCTGGACACGAGACGCACGGACAACGGAGACCGCTTACTTCAGATGTGTCCCGATCACAGAATGTTCCTTTGCAGTACGAATTTCCGGAACACCGGAAATCGCTTGACAACGTGGTGCCCACCAACAAACCAGCGACGAACCCAAATAGACCACATCGCCGTGAGTTATCGGTGGCGAGGGTCGATCACCGCTTGCCGCTCCTTCTGGAACACCAGCGTGGACTCCGACCATGCACTTGTACGCTGATGCTTTTGATTGCGCTTTTCAGGTGTACGCAAAACGCGCACACCTCGCTTAGCCATAGAGAAGCTAGTGGATCCAGAAATCAAACGAAACTATCAAAACCAGCTCCTCGAATGCCTGCCGAACGGTACGGTGTCGGATATAAACGGCCACTGGGAAAAGATATCCAAAGCGCTACTCAAGGTTGGAACGTCTGTTTGCGGTACAACCCAGCCAACCTCTTTCAAACACTGGATCTCTGATAGGACCGTGTCTTTGCTGGAGACCCGGCGACAGATTCCCCCTGGCCGCCACCACAACCCCACCCGACGCATCATCCGACGCCAAGTGAAACTGAGTGTCCGTGCAGACCGAGAAGCTTGGTGGACCCGAAAGGCCCAAGAAATGGAAGATGCAAAGAATGCTGGAAATGTGCGCAGGCTGTTCCATTTGATTCGTTCGACTGGTCCTCGAAAACCTCTTGTCAGCGAAACAATCAGAGACCAAAATGGCTCCCTGATATGCAATAAAGCAGAACGTCTGGACCGCTGGGCACAGTACTTTGAACAGCAATTCAGCTGGCCACCTGCTACCTCCAATCCAGAATCCTGGCCTTCAACAGAAAGCTGGACCGTAAATATGGAGTCGCCTTCGGTCTCAGAAGTGTCCGAGTGTATTTCTCTACTCAAGCGTCATCGTGCTGCTGGTCCTGACGACCTTCCACCTGCTCTTTTCAAGGATGGCGGTGGGCTCCTCAGCCAGTGCCTGTCTAGACTATTTGGGTCTATCTGGGAGAAAGAGACCGTCCCAGACAACTGGGGTGAATCGATAGTAGTGCCCATTTTCAAAAAGGGTACTCGCAGTGAATGTAGCAACCACAGAGGTGTTAGTTTGACTCCTGTTGTGACAAGGCTTCTGGCGTCATTGATTCTTCGTCGTCTTACGATGGCACGCGAAACCTTGACTCGTGAGAATCAAGCGGGATTTCGACCGGGTAGAGGCTGCATTGACCACATCTTCACACTCCGTCAGGTGTTAGAGCAACGCCACATGTACAGACGACCCACAATCTTGGTGTTCCTTGACTTCAAGGGTGCGTTTGATTCTGTCGATCGGTCAGTGCTGTTAAATATACTTGCTCAACAGGGTATGCCCCAGAAGTTTGTAAACATAATCCGATCCCTATATTCACATACTTCTGGGCGGGTGAGAGTGTATGGCGAGCTCTCCAAAAGCTTCCCTACAAAAAGTGGTGTCAGACAAGGATGTCCACTCTCTCCATTCTTGTTCAACTTCGTCATTGATGAAATAATGAGGCGAACGCTGGAAGGTCTTCAAAACCCCGGTGTTCAAATCGTTGCTGGTGAGAGCCTTGTCGATCTGGAGTACGCAGATGATATCGCCCTCATCTTTGAAGACGAAAGTGAAGCACAAGCCCTGTTGAACAGACTGACCACCATCATACCATCTTTTGGCATGCGCCTTGCACCTTCAAAGTGCAAAGTCATGCTTCAGAACGTGCAGTCTCCGGACATATCCCTTAAAATTCAAGGAGAATCACTGGAGATTGTGGAAAACTTTACATACCTCGGTAGTTGTATTAGCTCTGACGGAAGTGTGTCTGATGAAGTCAGTGCAAGAATCTCAAAGGCTCGAATCACGTTTGCTAATTTGCGTCACTTGTGGCGTCAAAAAGGCATCTCACTAGATCTTAAGGGTCGTGTGTACCAGGCTACAGTAAGGGCTGTATTGTTGTATGGGTGCGAGACATGGCCTCTACGGACAGATGATGTGAGGCGTCTCCGGGTTTTCGACCACCGTTGCCTCAGAAGCGTGGCTGGTTTTGGATGGCGTCAGCGTGTTAGTAACGAGGTGATTAGAAAACGGGTATTTGGTTGTGCTGCAGGTACTTCAATTGGGGAAATCATCCAGCACCACCGACTACGATGGCTCGGTCATGTGCTACGCATGCCGAAACACCGTCTACCGAGGCGAGTGTTGTTCTTCGTGCCTCCTTCAGACTGGCGCAAACCGCGAGGTGGACAGCGCATGACTTGGCAGAAAGGCGTGAAAGAGATCACGAAGAGTTTGGGTGTTGTTGGTGCTGTACGCCTTCCAGGATGGGGTCCCCGTGACCCCGCCTGTGCTTGGCTGGAGACGTTGCAAGAAATGGCGGCTAATCGATGTCAGTGGCGTTCATGCTGTCAGTTTCTTTCCAGATTGTCTGATTGAGCGGTTGGAGGTGTAGGCACCTCAGAATGCTTGACATAGGCCAGCACTAGGTCCCCTCCCTCATCCACTCTTTTTCTCTTTTTTCACTCTAGGGCTTTTAATATATAATTGTATATATATATATATATATGAAATTAGACGAACTTTATGGTTGTACGGCAGTGAAGCATCAGTGTCAACACTGATGTTGTTGTCTCTGATGATGGTGATTTGTTTACCCGGAAAGCTGTACGAACCCCAGTGGTCTAGCGAAAGATGATATTTCCATTCGGATTGGGAAAGCCAGAGCAGCTTTCGTGAAGCCTGACATAAGCTTATGCGTCAAGAGTCGAGTTTGCAATGCTGCAGTGCGCCCCATATTGTTATACGGGGCATAAACCTGACAGCTGCGCGCCAAGGACGTCAAAAGACTCTGTGTTGGATCACCGATGTCTTAGGAGCATTGGCCGAGTTTGGTGGGGACACCGGATCAGTAATGCTGAAGTACGTCGAATGGATTTCGGTAGAAATAACGCCCACTATAGATGAACTGATCACACTTCACAGGTTGCGCAATCTTGGTTCACGTGCTCCGTTTGCCAGTCGACCGACTTCCTCGTTACGACCGGAGTCAAGCTGGTTCTACGTACACTGTGGGTTTCGAATCAGTGATACCTGGTGGCCACGACAATCGTTGTTCGAAGTATTCGGCCCGACGGTCGAGGCATTCTTCCTTAGTCAGATGGTCACTCCATTCCTATCCTTGGTTTCACTCACAGGTGGTTTCCGGGGACCGGTTGCGCAGATCCACTGAAATAATCTCCGGGCATTACCGGCTTTCTGGGCCTCTTTTATTTACTTGGCTTTCTGTGTCCACTACACTTCACAGTGGACTCGCACGCCCACTTTCACTTGATGTCTGATAATTCGTCGCATCAAGTTATGTTCGCGAACGGCTGGGATATTTCTCCGAGATTTAAGCAGTGCCACTGTTCGCTCTGATATCTGGTGCTTGAGTGCGCCTGATGGTGCGTGCCGCAGGCGAAATTCCCAGGATTATGCAAATAGGTGACAATCACATCTTATGGTAAAAAAAATCGTTCCGCTGTAGCACTCTTTTCGTGCCTAACTGCCATGCCACCAGAAGGAAGCATGTTGGCTGGCATACTGCCAGGTTGCCCAAGCCTAAACAGGGAAGTCGAGAGGCAGAGGTCGGGTTCGAAGCATCATCATCATCACCATCAGCTGTAAGAAACCGTGTACTTGTCGTACAGTGGTTGTAGCTGCCACAGTTTCGTCCGCCGATGATTTGGGGAGGTGAGGTAGGTAGCTGCGCATTGGAGGCGCGAGCTGCGTAAATGCACCACTGTCAATGGGCTGTTACGTCGGGGAATTGGGAAGGGGGCTATGCATTGAAGGCAATAGCTTGGATGCATGAGCGCCATTGAGGGCGCGATTGGGCCATGTCTGACAATGTCTCTAACCATTGATGTGGCCCGTCTCGGGGTCCCCATCCAGGAAGACGGCAGTGACCAGCGCAGCTGAGTTTGCTGGTAGTGGCTTTTACACTTCGCTGCCAAGTCATTGTTTGACCGCCTCTGGCTCGTTTCCACCCTTCACGTGGTTGTGCGAAAAGAACCCTTCGAGGAAGTCGGTCGACTGGCATGCGCAGCACGTGGCCAAGCCAGCGCAACCTATGCAGTGTGATCAGTTCATCTATCGAGGGTGAGTTATTCCTCCCGAATACCATTCGACGTACTTCAGCATTGCTGATCCGGTGTTCCCACCAGATTCGGGCAATGCTCCGGAGACATCGGTGGTCAAACACTGAAAGTCGTTTGACGTCCTCGGCGCGCAGCGGCCAGGTTTCTGATCCGTATAGTAATACGGAGCGCACAGCAGCATTATAAACTCGACCCTTGACGGATAAGCTGATGTCACGCCTACGCCACAGGTGACGCAGGTTCACAAAAGCTGCTCGGGCCTTCCCAATTCGGATGGAAATATCATCTTTCGCGAGACCACCGGGACTAATACAGCTGCCCAGGTAGACAAATTTGTCTACTACCTCAATCGGTTCACCCGCAAGCACTAGGCTAGGGTTCGGGCCCACCCAGTCTTGCACTAGCACTTTACACTTTGCAGGTGTGAAGCGCATGCCGAACCGTGAGGCGGAATTAGTTAGATTATTTAATATTCTTTGCATTACCACGGCGTCAGATCCAAGAAGAGCTATGTCGTCTGCATACTCGATATCTGTAAGCGGACGCCCCGGGAGCGCTTCGACCCCACAGGCAGTAGAGGCTGATAATGAGTCTTCCATGATCGTATCAATGACGAAATTGAAGAGGAAAGGTGAAAGAGGACAGCCCTGTCTGACACCACTTGATGTGGTGAACTCAGGCGAGAGCTTCCCGTAGACCTTCACACGGCCGCGGGAGTTGGCGTACAGCGCCTTAAGAAGGGTCAAGAATTTAAGGGGGACACCTTTGCTCCACAGACACTGCCATAGTGCCTGGCGGTCTACAGAGTCAAAGGCAGCCTTCAGATCGAGAAACACAACCATTGTTGGTTGCTGGAAGCAGTGTCGCTGTTCAAGAATCTGTCGGAGGGTGAAGATATGATCGATGCATCCTCTTGCAGGACGGAACCCAGCTTGGTTTTCACGGATTTGTCTCTCCCTGTGTTCAGCCAACCTTCGAAGGATAAGACCAGAGAGCACCTTCGATGCCACAGCTAACAGGCTGATGCCACGGTGGTTTTCGCACAGGGTCCGCGTACCCTTTTTGAAGATTGGGATAACTGTCGACATGCCCCATTCTGCAGGCCCCTTTTCTTCGTTCCATATAGCACCAACAAGCTGTGTAAGATGGGTCACCAGGGATTCTCCGCCTTCTTTGAAGAGGGCTGGATAGAGACCGTCTGGTCCTGGTGCCTTCTCACGTTTTAGCACGGATATTTCGTACTTTATTTCCTCTTCCGAAGGACGATCAAGGTTTACATTCCACTCGCCTGTATGCATTATCTCCACAGGCTGTGTTGCAGAAGGCCAGCTAAACTGTTCTTCGAAGTGTTCGGCCCATCTTTCCAGTCGACGTTTTTGGGAGTGAATTAATGAGCCGTCTTTTTCACTTATCGTTTCGCTGACCGTTGCATTCCTGGGACCAGTCGATCGTATCAGTTGATATAAGGCACGGCTGTTTCCCGTAGCAAAAGCCTTCTCCATCTCCCGAGCTTTCGATTTCCACCAGAGCTCTCGGTCTTTCCTTAGACTCCTCACTATTTGGCGTTTAAGGGATTTGCGTGCGCCGTCGTACTCGTTGCCCGCTGGTATGGGTCCGAAGCACGGACCTTCCGGTAAGTAAATTCGCGCTCTAACCACTTGAGCCATCTCGACCTGAATCCAGCGTACGGTCAACAGCCACTTGCTGTTCTGCTTGTATCGGTGGGCAAAAACTAAAGGCAGCTAAGCATACCGGTTCTCGAGGTTTGGAAACAGACATCAATGTGTTTACAGTTGTTGGTGAAAGCAGGCCCACAGAAGCTGCAGCTGAGCGTGATGCATGGCGAACAAATCGACCAGCCCTGGTGCTGGAACCTGCGGTGGGAGTATTCAAGCTGAGGTGGAGTAGGGCAGAACAGAGAATACGTGGAAATGCAAGAAGAGAGGCGTCAGCAGTGGCATGTTTTCACTTGCCTGTCCTGTTGTATGCAGCAGGTGTGGCGACCAAGCTGATGACACCACGCGACAGCCGATGCACAACAAAAATATTTTCACTTGTGACGTTCACGGTTGTACACGGGCTGGGATACTGTCACGGCGCTCCCAATATGTAGCTTACCGTTCCTAGATCCAAGATCATCAGTGAGCAAACCTGTGGCAGCAAAAACCACTGTACAATATGTAAATGGCTTACAACTGATGGTAGTTGCGTTGTTCTCAACAGACATGAGCTATAACTCGAGTCAAAAGATGACCGAAGCCAGTTACCATGTTGCCGTTTGTAACCTGGAGAATCTTAGTTCCACATACGTATAATAGCGGACTACGTACAGAGGCATTGCGCAGGTGGCCCTTGAGTTTGAGGCTGGTATCACGTCGCCAGGCGACGGGGATTTACACATGCAGCTCTAGCTTTAGCAATGAGGATGTCTATTACGTTTGTGCCGAGGCGGCTATCCAAATGTGTATTTCTTTTCGACTTCGAGCGCGGCTCCATCGGGTTCGAGAGGTGCGAACTCGTCGTTGTTCAGCTGTAAAACGCTTTCCGTGCCATGCAGTCCGAAGGAATCACGAAGGCTGAGATACTGTTCGGACAGAAGAGGTTGAGGTGCCGGGATTCGAACCACAGACCTTCCGGTCAGTAAGTTCGCGCCTTAAGCAGTAGTGAAGTACTGGTATTCAACACAGGTGTTTGCAACCAGGGATACACTAAGAGATATCGGATCCAAAATGCCCGCTGGCCTGAGGCTGTCTAAGCAAAAACGCTTCGAGACTGCTTGTTACCAACGTTACACTTCAAAGGTTCGACGATATCGTTGGTAGTTGGATGAAAGACAGGACGTCAAACAACTCGCGGCGCAAAATGTGCTGTAATTGCGAGCAAGGGTATTTGCAAGCGAGTCTTCAAACAACTTAATAGGAGCGTCCAAATTTCTGTTCGACTGATGAATAGGCTGGACACAACGCCGTCCTTATGAGCTTCACCGACCCGAAGAGATTTGCTGGCTTTGAAGATGTCGCACTTATCCAAAGAGAGTTCTCTCGGCGCAAAGGAAAAATAACCAGTTAGATGCGTTCGATGACGAAGGGTCTCCGCAAAGTTTATTCAGACCCTCTTAGACCGCGTTGGACAGCAGTCCACTTACCAGAAATGATAGTATACTCAGAGCAACCTATCTTAACGAGGCAATTTTAGCGCGAGGCTGTGGCCACTGTAGTACACATTGCCTCCAATTTTCGTTCATTTTCAAGTACTGATTATGTACAAATATGCTTACTGGGCTTCAGCTCATGAGCCTTCTTTCCCTTCTTCATCCACATAAATAATCGTGAACACTACCTTCGGAGAATCAATGGTCCCTGTGGCTTCGATAGAGTGCAACTGCACCGGACTGATACTGGTCCAAGCAAGTGCAAAGTTTTCAAACCCTAAGTGGCGCAGATGTGGGACTTCGTAAACCAGAACTAGATCGACATGAAGGAACGTTAAGGGCAGGCTGGAAAAATCGATGTGCATAATTCGTCGCCGTTGCGCAGCGTTGCGCAATTCCGGTAACCTCCAAATACTGTTCCCAGGATTCGATCCACTCATAATTTCGTTTGCCGCAGAGGTGAAAGGTACGTAATTTGCGATCAATGTAGGGACTACACATCACAATCAAGCACACTAGCTCTTCGGAAGAAACATTTTCAAACTGCCACTTAATGCCTGGAGTATCAGTCTCTTACATGTTCCTTCAATCTCGTGCATATTTTGAGGCCTGTACAAGGGGTAGTAACCACAGGCAGCAGTGCAGAGAGCACCTGAGCACAGATGGGATGGAACAGTGATAGCTTGCACGGGATAAGGTGTTGTTTTTCAATCCTACTAACAGGTTGACCTAAATAAAACCACAATAGCTGCAGACGCAAAACCAACGCAGTCAGTGAAAGCGGCATGCTTCGCTGACACGCAACACCCACCTTGAATCGCCTGTCCTGAAGCACTTTCTTTACGGCCACTACTTCATCTGTATCACATAATCGAGCTTGATAGACAACTCCGAAAGACCCATTCCCAATGACCTTTGTATCGGTGTACGATATTTCTTTGGATTTATCTCCCTGTCCAAGATATGCGGTGACTGTGACGACTTTATTAGCATCTTTCTCTAAAAAAACATTTAATATGTCGAAATAACTAATTAGTAAACGAACGACTCATTTTAATTCATCTTGGCTGCCTTTTTGTTGACGCAATGGCGACGCAGCGCACAGATTCGCCTACCCGCGCTATGTAGTTCATCAGGTTCAATATGTTTACACAAGAGTAGGCAGCCAAAGGCCCGTTGAATGGGTTAGGTAGGTTACTGGTTCGAGTCAGAGATTTGCGCGACCCATAATAAAATAAAGGGGTTGGGGGGGGGGGTAAAGGAGTCTTTGCCATTTGTTTGAAACGGGCTACTTTACAGTTTGCTTTTAAATTTCTGCTAGTTTCTCGTTGGTTTCTTCCCGGTTTCCTTCTCCAGAAAACTGCTCTTTCATGCACAATCGCAGAACAGACGCAGGATACCCCTTTTTGAGCCACATGGGCTAATACTGGCACAACCCATTGGATCGGGACAATGTCCATTAACGTTTCGCCCAAAGTTTGTCGTCTGAATATCCATGTTCACTCTTCGCTTGTAGTATGATTCAGGATCGAGGCATTCGCCCAAGTTTCCCGGGTCGGTTTTGTTCTTGTCGTTAAGTGGCTGTCGTTCACCTGAAAGGCACAAGTGAAAAAATTGTTTAGCACTGCTCTTTAAGTTCACAGCGCGAGGACTCACATAAATAAGTGTCTAACAAAATTTTGAACTGGGTTCAAGAAGGAGCGCGGACAACCGTCCCAGGAAGGTTATTCCACGCAGCAACTATCCGAACTGAGAAAAATTTTGCCTAATGAAGGTGTGCGCTCTGAGCTTAAAAATCTTCTTACCATGTCCCCGCCGTGTGTTTGCTGGGTCAACGGTGAAAAACCTGTTTGCCGAGCCTTGTTCAAACAGGGCGTAAGTGAAGAAGGTCCCCTCGGAGGCGACGACACTCCAGGGAAAGAGGTCGAGCACCGCGAGACGCGTTTCGTAGTCCACAGACTTAAAGCCGGCAACCATTTTCGTAGCAGCTCGCCGGACACGCTCAATGAGGATTAGGTCTTTCGTGCGTCCTGAGTAGACAACCGGGTTGGCATATTTAAGGAGCGGTCTGACATAGGCCCCATAGAGTATTTGGAAGTCCGTGCGAGTAATACGAGAGGAGGTACGCCGAATCATCCGTAGAACAGCGAATGCCTTCTGAGCCGATTTCTCAAGGTGCAGTGAGAAGGACAGGTTTGGAGAGAGCCAGATACCCAAATCCTTTTTGGCATCTATCCTCGTGATGTCTTCTGGTCCTTTCTCACCATGCATGACAAAGGAGTTCGCTGAGTCTCCTCCAAATGACATATGGACGCACTTTTCGTCATTCAGAGGAAGGTGCCAGTCCAACGACCACTGCTTTGCGGCGTCTACATCAATTTGGAGGGCACTGGCATTGGAACTCCACGATTTCAAGTCGTCCGCAAAAAGTAGACATGGACTTGAAAGAACATCTGGAAGGTCATTGACGTATATCAGAAACAGCAAAGGTCCCAAGACGGAGCCCTGAGGAACTCCAATGGAGACCGGCGCCGCAGAAGGTAGGTCGAGCCTACTTTCACTCGGAAGGACATGTCTGATAGGATTGCCTTGATCCAGTGTAGGATTTGCCTTTGAATCCCATAAGACTCGAGTTTGTGGAGCAGCGGAACGTGTGGGACTCGATCAAATGCTTCTGAGAAGTCGAAAAATATGGCATCCGATATGAATCCCTCGTCTCTGGCTTGGGTTAAGCTGTCCATAAATACGAGCATGTTTGTCACGCAGGAACGGTTTGGGAGAAATCCGTGTTGAGTTTGGGAAATCAAGTTGTTGGAAGTAAGGTGGTCTAGGATGGCTCGCATCAAAATGCTTTTCATCACCTTGCGTGGCACGTTAGGCAGGTTTATAGGCTTGTAGCTGCCGAGCGATATGTGGTCACCAGTTTTGTAAATCAGCGTGACAATCGCCTCCTTCCCAACAGAGGGAAGGTGGCCTTCGTCAAGCAACTGACGAGGCACTAGATGGAAATGAGCTGCCAATGTAAACCACGTTTCCTTCAGGATCGTTGGATGGACCCCGTCGGCCCCAACGCACCGAATGGGTTGATCTTGCGCAGGAGTTGGCGAATGTTTCCGAGAGAACCAGGTCGGTTAGAGGCCGTTCGTATATACGTTTCGACAAGCTTGGGTGTGACGAGGACGCTGGGACTGAATGTAGACCTGCATAGTGATCTCTGTAGAACTTAGCTACCACTATTGGGCCACTCGTGCGTTCCCCGTTGCTGTCCCTCAAGGTGAACGCGGATGACTTGTTTCTGAGGCAAGGTCTCATGCATTTGAGCAGCACCTTACGGTTTTCCGGGCGAGGTCCAGAATAGTGGCTTGTTTTCGTATGTTCCATTGGCGGATTTCTGATTTACAGTGGTTCCGCAGTTTACGAAATGCCAGCTCATTTTCTGTTTCCTGTAGTCAAGTTTTTGAATAGTTGAGATCTACTTTCCAGAGGACGCCGAATCCTTTCGGTAGCCTTTAGCACATCCGACTGCGTGCTGGTTTTGGGACGAACATCGCGTCAACCTCGTGAACTTTCTGGACAATATTTCTATATAAGTCTTCCGCCGAGGCTGGTCCCAGTTTAACTTGTTCAAGAAAGATGCGCATTTCTGAAAAGTCTGCAAGAAAGAAGTTTTGAGCCCACGTTTGGGGTTCGGGATTCCTGGCCCAATAGCAGATGAAATCAGAGGTCAGCACACAGTGGTCGCTATGTCACAGTGGACGAATTGTCTTTCGTTGATGATGACATAAATCCAGGAGAGATGGCTGTTGGCCCGCGCGGTATCTGGTGGGTGCGGCGACACGTTGAGTCCAAGCGCTCTGTTAAACGACTTCGATCGGCGCAGTGCAAAAGGTCCCCTTGATCCGACGCGCTGGAGCTCCATCGAGGAGGCCTTTGGAGCGTTGAAATCACCCACCAGCAGCAGATGAGTGAAGTGGTAGCCGAAGAAAAGTTGCTCAAGGGTTCGTATGAGGAAATGGTCATCTTCCGGAGGACTCAAGGTGCAACGGTGGACCACATCGAGAAGAAGAGAATCGGAGCCGCGCAGCGAGACTTGAATCCACAGTGCAGCGCAGAAAGGTGCAGGATTGGTATCAGAGAGAACAATCTGGATTGGCAGGGCCGCATGTAAGTAAAAAGAAGCCCAACCAGCCCTCCCTCGTTTTGAGTCAGCTCAAAAAGCAGAGTAGCCGTCTATCGAGATCTCTGCGTCAGAGACATGATGTGAGCCAGGTCTCTGTGAGTGCGATAATGGACGGCTGTTCAGGACAAACTGACTGTTTAATATCGCAGGGTCTATTGAAAAGGCTGAGGGAGTTTGTAGACAAGCATTTCAATATTGTCTCTGCTGCCTCCGAAGGTGATGGAACGAGAGTTGCGTGACCAGAGAGGTTGGCAGACTTAATAGCTGCATGTCGGGTTTGAGTCGAAGGCTCCTAAGGGACCTCTTTTTACCTGCAGGTTTATTCGCCCCTTGGACGCCCGGTTTGCGCAGGCCTTTTACCTTTGGCGAAAGGGGTTTTTCCCCGTGGGCAAAAATTTCGACCGCTGCTTCTTGTAGCCCTTTTAATAACGACTGTTGGGCGACCAGATTTGCTTTTGTTCAAGGGGCAACGTTTTGTGTGTTTGGTTTCTTGGACATTTTGGCACGGTTTGATCGGAAACATGTCTCTCTGAGACACTGAGCCCTGGGTGGCAGCATTGAGTAGTTCTTTTGGTGGTGCTCCCATGAGGCTTATTTTCGCAGAGGACCGCATCTTGAAGCAAGCCAGAAGTTTCCTGATTTGGAGAATCGTATATGGCTTGTTTGATTGCAGTCGCATTTCTCTGCTTGTGTGAACATCCGAGTCGCGCGCGATCAGCGTGGCTAACTGGGTGTATGAGGGACTTTCTTGTTCGTTGTGGTCAGGTTTGAGGCTTTGACTGTCGGGGTCCTGGGCGACAACTGTGTCCACAATCAAAGAGGCCACTTTAGACGGAGTGGGGCTGGAGATTGGCAGTTTCACAGCCTCAGTGGTTGTACGGTTCTCGCAGCATTCCCCGATGTCGACGTCAGCGCATGTGGTTGGTTTGCCGGTAGGCTTCGCCACTTGACTCCGCTTGTCTGACCCAGTCCAGCTCAGAAGTTGTGACTTGGGTGTGGAGTTCACTGCTGCACCATTGCCGTCTCTTACAGAAAGAAGCGCTGATAGCCCTACGTACTTTGGGCGCTCCGTCCACGTAAGGCTTACCTCATTCAGGGCATCGCTGCCGGTGAAAGTCAAGGGCTCTCCGGTTGTTGAGTAGAAACTGCTATCCGGAGTCGCGGTCGGAGCACAAGAGGCTATACCCATAGTCGGTTTGGCTTTAAGTTTGGGGTCGGCCGAACTGGCGCCATCCGGAAGCCTTTTTTGCACCTCTTCCCTAGAACTGCAGTGGTCTATCTTTCGCGCCTCCAGAGAGCGATCCTCAGATAGACGCCTGATTGTTGGGTATGCCTTTTGGGTGCTGACAATCCGACCCAAGATCTTCTGTACGGCCGACGGCGAGGAAAGGGTAACGAGAAGCCCAAGTGTTCGCTTGCTTCCATTCTTGCGTAACCAGTCTGCGTGAAGCGATTCGTGGTCAGGCTTTGAGAGGACACTGCCAAGGAGCGATTGTGCCTGCTTCGTTGGCGGGATTTCTCTAGAGAATGACCCCCAGATGATCAATCTTCTCTCCCTTGCGCACCTGTCCACTGAAGACGCCGTGGCGGTCTTTATTGCCGCAATGAACAAGTTGGCGGGATAAATGATGGCTGGAAGAGTTGTGTTTGACTTCGACGCCATGTTGTGTTAGTTCATATTAGGAAAAATATCAGGGAGCACGTATGTATCACACAACATCCATGTGCGAACAGCCGGCATATATTTCGCTGCATGGCTTGTTTGAGCTAGACCGTACAGTAGGTTTATTGTTTGCCATAATACAAGCACACAGATGCCGGCAAGATCTGTAAATACTGCTTTGCGCGGAACCGCGAGTCCTTTCTTATCTTACGGCCCACTTTTGGCACATCACCCGAAAATGGGCTGTAAACAAACAATCCGGGATTGTTCACTTTGGTAATGTGACCAGCAACCATCTGCAGAATACCAAAGGTCGCCTCAAAAACCAAGTGCATTAATCCGACACACTGGAGCACGCTATACAAAATGTGTCTCGGCACGCCGGGTGGCTCATGCGGGAAGTTGAAATGCATACGTCGTATCACTTCTACCGACGAGAAATCTTGGGAAGCGACAGCCACGTTTTGAAAGCGGTCTGTCGAATGACCATGTATGCATGTTCCCTCGTTTTGAAGCACCCGGGGCCGCGACCGCAAAGTCTGCAGTATCAGTGTTGGGACAAACAAGGTGAGGTCAACCTCCTTTAACTAACCTATAGTTCGTAGTGCAAACACCCATGTGATCCCACATGGTTAACACCTGTGTCGGTGTCTTCTTAGGTTACCCCAAATCCACCAACGGTGGCTGTCGGATTACAACCTACCGGACAAAG
The DNA here is from genome assembly GCA_003604175.2 of Clonorchis sinensis. Lineage (NCBI taxonomy): Eukaryota > Metazoa > Platyhelminthes > Trematoda > Opisthorchiida > Opisthorchiidae > Clonorchis > Clonorchis sinensis. The sequence continues at coordinate 33,925,715 of CM030371.1, forward strand.
GTCTGCCCCTTACGCTTGTTCCAAACCACTGCCGACAGCCTTGGATTACCTGCGTAATCAACTGAAAGGAATGGTGGATAAGCCTCAGGGGTTGGAACCCAGAAGGGCCACAGCGATCCTTAGGCAACTACTTGTTCGAGGGTAACTCCTGCTTCGGCAAGGCTCACCGTCTGCAACTGACGGCCCTCCATCGGTGCTCGAGGATACCGCAGCTCAAACCAGATGGCGGTCTAGGGACGAATAGTTGGGCTTTTGTGTACTGTGTGACCGGCCGACAAGTACCAGTGACAGCTGGTGTGCAACGGATCACGTATCGTATTGCATATATTGTTGTGCTGGTGAACCTGGCCAGCTTTGCACTTACGCTTTTGAGGCTCGTTCCAAAGGTGAGTCCTCGGCCCGTCCAGGAAACGAAGTGTGCTCGCTGACCGGTCGGCAGAGTAGGCGTCTTATGATGTTGACCTGGACCGAAGCACAGAATCCCAGCACAGTTTGTTCCGGCATTCTCCGTGTGTCCAAGGAGGAGCTGATCGACAGCTGTGAGTAACTGTCTGACAACTACGACTAACGCTGAAGATCGCTAGCTAGAGGAAAGAGGCGATTATTTCTTGTAGCTCATCACCTCCAAACAATTCGCCTTTTATTGCGACCTCATGCAGCTCATGTGAGCTTCGTATTTCTTGTGGGTTATAGTCAGTAGGCAGGAGAATGGCAGTTGAAGGTGGCGTGGTGTGAACAAGCCTCAACGATATTGTAGCTGCTGAAGTGCTCCCTTTATAGGGTAATATTGCCCCCAGTCTGTTAACTGCCTGCCTCATAGTGATATTTCGATAATCTAACTTATTTCTTCCTCTCATTTAAAGACATCAATAGCTCAGTGAACACTCCGCACGAAGAAGGCCATACGTTTCCCGGCAGGACATATGTGCTCATCAAAACAAACAATACAATTCAACTTTTCATACCATCCATTTTGGACCTCTTCCTCGCTAGAGATGGACGGGCGCACTCCGGCCAACTGATTACGTATCGTGGACCTTAATTCGCATGTTAGTCGTGTGCGTCAGCAGCACCCTATGATGCGAGCCTGGGTCGTCCTTGCATATTTCACAAGTCATAATGGAACTCCCTGCTGTTTAACAAAAACTTGCATGATTTAGCCAGCAATATTAAACACAGCTTCCCCGATTTAACCCGTAGCGAACATTATCGAGGTATCTGAATATACACTTCGATGTTCGAGCAGTCATGCAGACAAGTATCAAAAAGTACTTACAGGTGTAGCACCCTTGCATATTTTGAATCCACAAGAGCTACGTAGTTTTTTGAAAGTTTAAGAAATTATTTCAGCTGCAGAACTATCTGCAAGGTTCGTCCATTGTAAGTGGCTTACCTTTTTCCGCAATTCGCGGTATCCTATTGCATTGGGCGACGTATTCACAGTCGTTAGTTCTTGATGACCTTGAAGTTTCGCCCGCTTAAACAAATCGCCCGTGTAGATCATTTTCAGAATAAATCTGGAAGTTTCAAATTATGAAGTGGCAACCCCGAAAATGTCGCAGCTTTCGAGAAATCATTTCCAATGTGAGAATACTGAGCGGCCTCTTTCCCGCGCCTTTTCACTTTCGTTGTCAACCCATCAGCACGGATGAAACCAGGGAATTTTTATCCAGTGGAAGGAAGCAAAGCTTTTTCTAAAGGTCAATCGGATCAAAGGGTTAGCACTACGTATACGTAGGTCTCAAGGCGATAGAGCAGAGATGGGTACAACTGTGTCACTTGCCTCAGTGAAAACGCCCATCCTGTTTAGCCCCACCGCAGCCTGACGGCTCAACATGCACTGCGATGTTGCACATGATTTTTCCGGATGAGTGGAGTTAAAAGAACTACACTCGCATGCTTTGACTTATTTTGGTTACTGTATATGGATTAACCAAGATTCTGGGAGGTGTAACCAATTATATTCGAGTACACAGTTTGGAGCAGAAAGGACTCAATGTACCATCGCTCAAGTAGACGAGTTCATGGAAGCAAGACACTGAGAGGTGGTATTCAACGATCTTAGCTAGCCTACATTAGGAGTGTAATGGGAGAGGAACGAACAGGGAATTCGACGTATCAAAAGATATTTTGGACAAAACTCGTAAGAAGATTGAGGTGGAAGCTGCTTCACAAGTGAGGGCGTTGTGTGAAGACTGAATAAAGCTCTTCGATCTACCAGCTCAATCTACCGCTAGCAGGAATGAGATCAACGAGTATGTTACAATTGCTCCAGCCAAAAACGCCGCTCTCAATCTTGAGCACGCGCCTCCTGCTCCATCCAGCAGGCAGATGCAACGTCAATCGCGCCGAACGTTACTCGAGGCAGTCTTTCTAACACTTTCTGAATAAAGGCGTCAATTTCGGGGCTGGACTCCAACATGATGCCTTTCCTTGAAGGTCCGTAATTTGAATTTTTGCCTCTGACTAATACAAAGTCCCCGACTCGAAAGTCTCGATGTCTTTGCATCCACTTGTGTCCTAACTGTAAAGGCAGAATATGCTCCTTCAACCATCGACGCCAAAAGGTATCAACCAGCACTTGCTGGCAGAGACCGCACCCAGAACTCTGCAGACAGATCGTATCTGACGCTCTCATGCTCCTTCGGAGTGGCTGCTATAGGGTGGATTAAAGTGTTACTCAATCCAAAGGCTAACCTCTTCTTACTAATGGGATCGCAGATTAGAACTTTCAGAAATTGGCGAAGTTCTAGTTTGGCTTCAACGAAGTTACTTACTTGATCATCCTTCATTTCTCCTGGTGAACCGTGGCGGTTAACAAAATAGGAAAGTGCCATAAGAAAGGTGTCATTCGACAAGGAGTGAGCTACATCAATGTGACGTGCACGAGTCTTTGAACAGGAGAAGATACATCCTTATCGCTTTCTCAACAATTGCCTGTCGCACAAAAATTGGGCCGAAATAATCCACAACAAAAGCAACAAAAGCGTAATCAATTTCAACTCTGCAGGCTACTAAGGAGGCTATAAACTGTTCCCTGGCTTCACCGACCTTGTCATACATGGTAAACATTAGTGTACAAGCCTTTTAACTGCGGCCGCCTCTTTGGCAACCTAAACCTTTTGACGCATAACAGTTAGAACATGTGACGTGCCCCTGTGTCCTTCCGACCCATGGAGGTGTCTAATCAAGCAATGTGTCGCGGGATGTCAACTAAGAAGTATGATGTGATGTCTGCGAGAATGGGTCAAACCACTGTTTTGCAGCAGCCTTCCGACAAGTTTCGGTCCTTCAAGAAGAACTGGAGAAAGTTTGGGTGACTTGTTGACCGATTCCAGATTCAAGGTCCCATCGGCGTGATTCACCGGTGAGGGAAGTATATGCCTATTGAGAGGCGTGTCGTGCCTTCAGTTCATCAAGCCGCGGAGCGCTAAGTGAGAGCACAAACTTCATTTCTTTGTTTGACTTTAAGCAAGGGTACAATCTGAATCGCGCCATCCATGCCATGGAGCTTTTCAGCCTAGTCCATGAAGGATATTGGGAAGGTAGTTTGCCAGATACTGAATCTTCCAGGACATTAGTGTCCAGAACGTTAAAATTCTTGATTTTGAGACCAGGTATATCATCGGCAAGACACTTCTCGTTCACTTCCGGTCACGCGTGCCCTGGGCTTTGTAGAAAGCCTGGGTTATGCAACGGACATACAGAAAGTCTGCACGGTTGCAGGCGACTCCTCTCTTAAACTCCAGAAACCACCATTGTGACCTACAAGATTGATGCAGTCACGATCTCCGCCACTGAATCCTCTGCCCACTTGAGGAGAAAAGCTCCGAGCTCCCTTCCAGTTTGATCAAAGATCACTTCTGGCTTGACTTACAAGTTTGCTTATTAAACCTTTTGAATTTACCGTTTTCTCGTGGCTCTCCTACCAGTATCTCCTCGTCGCTAACATCCTTCATCTCTTCTCTCTTCTGATCCAAGGCTCTCATCGTCATCCTCATCCTTATCGTCGTCATCTTCATCCTCGTTGTCTTCACTAACAGATTCTTTCCTCTACAAAGCTCATTCAGCTTTATCTATAGCAGATTTCTATGGCGCTTGGAAGTCATCTTCTGATTCATCGCCGTCACCTTTGTCCTTCCTTTCAGAAACACTGTTAACTTGAGAGGGCAGAGGCCCCAGATAGGTTTGGCGTTTCTTGGTTCATTTTGGCGTACGTTCCCGGCACTGATGTATTTTCCGTGCGAATTTCAACAGAGAACCGACCCCCAGCAAGTCACTGTTGCTTCAGTGTCACACACTTCTGGGCAGAGGCATCAGATGGTAACTCGACAATTGCAGACCATTCGCATGCACTGTCATGTTTCCGGTTTGAATTGATGTTCGACGACTCCGGATAAGCTTTGCGCGAGCCAGATTTCAAGGCGTCAAATTGTATACTCATGGCCAGATGAGCGTTGTCTTTGATACAACCCAGAACCTGCAGATCAGGTTGTGGCCTTACGTAGTGCGGTTTTATAAGCAAATTAAATAAAATTTGCCGTTGAAAACAGTGTCTTGGTTTCTTTTGTTTCCCCACAGCAATAGTGCAGATGTATTAACATGTTACTATTGTCAAATAGTCGATCAGCTCCGCTAAATCCAGGGACTTGTATAAAATCCCAAAATCCCATAGGATTACCGTCAAACGTGTTCATATATATTTTCGGCAAATCACTGGTGAGCGTTGTGTTATGGTGGCCAACATGCACGTCGTCCATTTCGTGCGCCACGGCCCGAATACCGGCGACGGCATGTTTTCTACACGAATTCGACTGGAGGCGTTCTGCTTCCTCTGGACTGACTTCTGCAGTAAAGAGTTGGACATTCCGTCGACTGGATGAAAACCCATATTCACAGTCGCCTGCAATTGATCTTTCGTCAGCGGAGGATTCATAATCAAACAATATCTTCTTTAGAGAGTCCAACCTCCGTTTTCCAATTTCCAACTCCTTCATCTATATCGTGATCTCCTCCAGTATCTCATTTTTCGTGTTGATTTAAACAACACATGAGATGACAAGGTCAAAGCGCGGCTTATGTTCAGGTGAAAAACAAGAAAGGTGGTATGCGCGCAAAACAAAAAGCAACAAATCGGGGAATCGCGTTGTACGAAGTACGAGTAGAAAGAAAGAATCAACATATAGAGCTTTTAAAAAAATATGAAACGTCTTACCATTGGATCTCGCTACTTGATCAACAATTCAAAGCTGTTCTTGAGCAAACCAAAGAATACAAATTGAAGGAGATGAACTCAAGGTGGCGCTCAGTGTGAGCTGGCGTTTTCAATTGTGGACCTCAGATAGCTGTGGCTGGCTATCGGAAGACCGGTGAGTTCCAGATGGATCCTTAGAGGAAGGAGACGCGTGCAAATTAATAAACCTTTGCCTGATTGCATGGTCCGAACTCAACAGGGCAAAGTAGCACATCCCTGAATCTCAAACTACATGTGTGTCAGGCTACAGTGCGGGCTGTTGTGTTGTATGGCTATGAGACATAGGTTCTCCAGGCAGCGGGACCGAAACGTCTTCAGGTCATTTAATACCTTTTCTCATATTCATAGATCGTGAAAGCTGGTATCGATGAGTTCTCACCGGGGCAATTAGAAAGCGAGTGTTCGGTTGTGCAATGGAGCCCGATCGAACTATGTGATTAGCACCGAATCCTGCGCTGAATAGGTCATGTATTGCGCACGATGTATCATCGCTTGCCCGAAGAAAGCTGTTTTCCGCAACAACTTCGGAGTCCCGCAAGCAGAGAGGCAATCAACAATTTACCTGCCAGAGGGGTATGAAAAACATTACAAAACTCTTGGGTACTGTCGGTGCGAATCGCCTTCCAGGATGGAGAGTGCAGATCTCCATTGGGCTTCGTCCGAAACGTTCCCATATATGGCTGTCAACCGGTATCAGCAGCGTTTTTGTTGCCAGTTTCTATCCAGATTGTCTAAAAGAGTGCCCGGTGGTGTAGGCATTTCGGAAGTGTTGTGGTAAGCAAGCGCTAAGTCACTTCCTCAGCCACCTGCATGCTTTTTTGACACAGTGAGGTTTTTCAAATAAATCATGGTTGTACGGCAACGAGAAATCAGTGTTGAACGCTGGTATTATGCTGTCGACAACGCTGATGTCGATAATGATGATGACTATTACGAACAAGCTAGGGGACGTCAATGGGATTGTCAATTCTAAAGTCTGTCACCAGGATGACAGAACTTGGAGTGCTACCTATCGATAACTACAGCTGTCAACAATTGATTCTTGCCGACAATTTGCTGTATGTTCAGATCAGATGAAACTGCGGAGCGTAGTTAGGATCTAATCAAAGTCCAACCACTGAGACACGATAAACATCATACGTCAACAAAAATTCTTCCCACCCGTAGTTCAGTGCGGCTTGGAACGCCGTCATCTCTGCTTTGATGAAAGCCGGAATAATTGTACTACATTACTGACGATGGATGAGACAGTATTCAACCCGAATTAATGGTCGAAAGGTTCATATCACTGGGTTTTCAAAGAAGCTCAGCACGTGGAATGCGGCTTGTAGGTCTGTGATGAATAGTCTAGCGCTATTCACTGAAGGCCACGTTCTGGATGCCTCACTGAATGTTCCATCCGAATGATAAACGAAGGTCAAGACTTCATGCTCGGTTAGTGTATTGAACCAAAACCAAGCACAGATATTTCCGAAGCTGGCCAATTCCTCAATACACAGCTGATGAATAACACAGTTACTTTTTGAATATTCTCTAGGAGACGCAAAAATTGCTGGATGCTCATTTTGGTCTTTGAAGGCAGCGATGCCAACCAGTTTTTATCTGGAGATGAAACTTGATTGGCACCAAACAGACACTTAAAAGGACCAATCAAAATATTGTAGGTAGAAATCTGCTCAAATGGAGAGAAAATCGTGCGGTATCACGTGAATTTCGACATAACCCCTAGATAACAATTCCTTCTGGTGTATGGCAATGTTTTGAACACCTCTCGTGATATGATTCATAGCTTTTCGAAAAATGGCGGGTGATACCAGTGAACCAAACGGCATTCAGGAAGAAACATACAAACCGAAAGAACAATTGGTAGTGGTAACTCAGAGGAGGGTTTTTCCTGATATACATCACTGAGATCAGTTTTTGTTTGAAAAAGTACATCGATTTCAAAATATTCCGTACATTCTCTGGTCCCCGCTTTACGTGTTTTCTTCGGGACGAGCGTAGGCTAACTATTATTCTGTTTTTCGCGAATCCGTCTAGTTTTGTAATCCGCTTTGATCTGGATGGCGATAGGGGGTCGCCTAGAGAGACGATTTTACGGAAATCGATTTCCCCATCGTGAACCAATTTGTCCAAAGCGTAATCCGTATGGAAGCATACAGTGTTTAAAGTGAATGAGATTCTCCCTAAAGCCTAGTCATACATATGGAATGCCTAAACAATCAATTGAAGCAGTACAAAAAGAAAACAAACTTGTCTGTCCCATATATTCATGTGTGCAACTTGTAGCACGAAAAAATCCTGGGATGGATGGACCACAGTCTGATACCTGGAACTGCCACACTACGTGGTTCTGTCCTGGTTATTAACCGGTTGAAATTCTGTCCTCTTCAACTTGAGGATATAGAATGCTTAGTAAGCCTTGTACTACTCCGCACCGGGACAGAAAGTAACCAATAGTTTGTTAATGACGGCTGAGTACATTTTACGTGGATTAGGAACGAACTTCGTCGAGTGCCACTTTTCTTGGCCTGCATACATAGACTGGATGGTCGCTTACTGCCAAAACTAGGAAACTCGAGTTTCTGAAGTTTATTCAGCTGTTGATGTGAGCTGTCCGTGCACCGGGAGGCTGAGGAATGACTTATGGCTTTGTATGTCTCCTATTTTGACGACGCTTCAAAAGTGACACCACTGTCGTAGGGGTGGTTCACCACAGGATGAACAATTCCAAGTGCCCTGTCTGAAATTTGATTTAGTCGTTCCTCTGACACGCGAATCCATAACACGCACCGACGGATGAATATCAAGCGGCTGCATTATTGAAGCAATTCTAAAACTGAAATCTCATGTACCGCGATGCCAACACGTAGCCTGCTATGCGATTGACCACACAATGCATATGGACTGACTGTCATTTCGATTCACGGAGCTAAATTGTATGTGGATCGCAAGGGCCTCCACACGACGCAGTTCTACATGTATTGTACGGTCATTGTGAAGTGCCTGGACCCATTCTGGACGATATCTCTGAACAGCAGACCAGCTCACCGATAAACAGAGACGACAGGGCCTTCAAAACCATCGGGGTTAACAGTAGAAGGGACGTTCTTCCGCGAGAATACATTTCCAGTATCTTCAACTGAAAACGCATTCGATTAGTCTTAAGCCACAAAAAATCCAGGATATGTAGCCAGCTTAGTAACTAGTTGTGACACACTGCTCACGAGGTTGCCAAAAACGTAGTGTCCAAAGGAGAGTAATTGACATCTTATCAACTGTTCAAATCCACCGCCCCTGGCAAACTGGTGAGGGAATTCAACAGGTCTTATCAGAATTTAACATATGCACAGTCTTCGAACTTGGCACACACCTGGTTCACTCCAAACATCCTATCAGCCTTACTGATCAAACTGACTGTGTACAAGTAATCCGTCGTAAAGATTTCAACGTGACCGACATAAAAGAAACCACCAAGCGACCCAGCAGCAGCAGGACACAAGCTTTTCGACTGTGAAGTCACAAAGATCCGGAGACATCGAATGTCAAACAAGTGATGCCAGAGCCGGTTGGTTAGGTTCTTGGTCATCATCAACGTCAGCTGTAAGAGCCGTGTACTTGTCGTACAGTGGTTGTAGCTGCCACAGTTTCGTTCGCCGATGATTTGGGGAGGTGAAGAAGGTAGCTGTGCAGTAGAGGCGGGGGTTGATAAATTGGTGCGTAAACACAGCACTGTCAGTGGTTTGTTAAGTGGGGGGACTGAGAAGGGAGCTATGCATTGAAGGCAATAGCTTGGATGCACGAGCGCCATTGAGAGCGCTGATTTGTCTTGGAATGTAAACACTGAACAGCTGTACCACAGAAAACAAAGTACGTGAACGCTTTTGACCCCAAAGTCCCCTGCAATTCTGAAAATTGAAGAAGGACTCGGTGGTTGCTAAGTAAACCGTAATGGTAATGTTCCACAATGTTCTACTTGACCAGTTTCAGCCAGTTCACAAATGCCTGACAATGTATTCAAAACGGCGTTGTGCGGAGGCATCAACATTGCATACGAGTGTAACTACCTTAATTTTTAGCTCTCTCTTCTATGCCATTTCATCATACCGCTTACAATCACATCGACTTCTCAGTTTCTTTCTGATCAATGAATTGGCCGTAGGTCCCATCGGCATATTTGTCAGTGGTGTCGTCACAAAACTGTCGTTGTCACACTTTTGATTCGGCCATTGTGGATGTCATTGGGTTATACACGTTTCGGACAGTACCATGTTGCAATAAACTCGGTTGTTCAGGCAGAGAGCCTGGGTGTACTTACTCACAGTAGCCTAAAGTTAGTCGTCCAGTGTCAAACTGCGGCAGTACATGCCAGAAAGGAGCGCTACAGCCTGAAAGACGCATCAATTTCAAGACACTCCGATATATTCCTTCCACGTCACAAATGTTTTGTTGGGCTGCGCGTGAAATACTGTGTCCGAGCAGGGTTCCCGCATTACCGAAGTGTGTTGAAACCTTGTAGGCTTGCTGCCGATTGCATTACGCATATGCATAGTTTCACATATGAGGATAGACTGCAACACCTTGAACCTTTTTTGCTTGAGAATAGAAGGCTGCGAGAAGATCGAGTGGAAAACTTCAAAATCATCGAGGGTCCCAAGAATGCTCAACCATCCACTTTGATTGCCTCTTGATCTCAGACAATATCACTTGTCACTGAGTAAATTTACAGCGAGGCAAAATCTGCGGCCATCGTTCTTTTGTTTGCAAGGTGGTCAAACACTGGAGAGAGTTTTTGTAGAACATCACGGCGTCTACCTTGACTCATCTCTTCAAGCGCTAGCTAAACTCACTGTCCCATTCTGCTAGTATGGACTCCGGCGATTCATCTCGCATTTATCTCTCCAGTCAGCAAACATTTCGGTCTTCATCTCTTCTATCCCTAAACATTGTTATTTCTTGTCCCCCTTCATTTCTTTCGACTGAGGTGTCTTACACACTTTGCGCTTCTACCAGAGGCATTTTTACCGCTTTTGTCCCTTAATGGCCAACTGTCCGACAGGCCCAGTTGTCCACTGATCTTTGATCCCAACATATGTAGCCACAATCCTCCGTAGAGAATTCTGAAAGGCGCCAAAATCCTCCACACCTGACCCTGATACTGACCTGTTTTAAAAATGATTTATGGATCACTATGAGACCTCTTAGGACTGCTGTTTTGCTATCTGCTACGTCCAAAAGTAAAACAGATCGTTCGCCGCAGCCTCTCAGCAATGCTTCTTATCGTGAACTTGATTTCCTCGGCTTCTTTCGGCCATCATCATCATCATCACCATCAGCTGTAAGAAACCGGGTACTTGTCGTACAGTGGTTGTAGCTGCCACAGTTTCGTCCGCCGATGATTTGGGAGGTGAGGTAGGTAGCTGCGCATTGGAGGCGCGAGCTGCGTAAATGCACCACTGTCAATGGGCTGTTACGTCGGGGAAGGGAGCTATGCATTGAAGGCAATAGTTATGAAGCACGAACGCCATTGAGGGCGAATGTCTCTAACCATTGATGTGGCCCGTCTCGGGGTCCCCATCCAGGAAGACGGCAGTGACCAGCGCAGCTGAGTTTGCTGGTAATGGCTTTTATACTTCGCTGCCAAGTCATTGTTTGACCGCCTCTGGCTCGTTTCCACCCTTCACGTGGTTGTGCGGAAAGAACCCTTCGCGGAAGTCGGTCGACTGGCATGCGCAGCACGTGGCCAAGCCAGCGCAGCCTATGCAGTGTGATCAGTTCATCTATCGAGGGTGAGTTATTTCTCCCGAATACCATTCGAAGTACTTCAGCATTTGCTGATCCGGTGTTCCCACCAGATTCGGGCAATGCTCCGAAGACATCGGTGGTCAAACACTGAAAGTCGTTTGACGTCCTCGGCGCGCAGCGACCAGGTTTCTGATCCGTATAGTAATACGGCCAATTCCATTCATTTCTTCTTTGATCAAGGCTCTCTGCTGCACTTTAACAGATGGCCTATTTCAAACGGACCACACCTCGTATGTTTGCCAAAAAGATTGTGTTCCACGTGTTTTTTATCACGTGGAACTTGCTCATCACAGATGTGTTCTCACCCCCAATTTGCTGCGTACTATATCGGGACAACTTGGTGCTTTCAGTTTTGGGTAAAATCTGAAGCGCTGTTTATAAAAGCTAGAGGGGCTTCCTCAGAATTCACTATTGGTTGGTAAGAAAACCGGTTGTGTTATCTTATGTATGAAACAGGTTTTTATCACTTTGAAGAACAATTCGGTTTGGTTGGCTGCATCCGATTCCCAAATATTGCTGATATGTTAGGGACCCTGCACATTCCCCCAGCCGTGTGTATCATTTACTGAGATTCAGCTGCAACAATGTGCCCAGGAAACTTCTGTGAGACCGGAAGGAACTGAGCAACGGGGTGATTGGAAGGTGAAGTTTTTTTAAATCGTCTTCATGACCACTGCAACTGGACATATCAACCCATTATTTTTTAAATTACAGGTAAAATCCTTTGAAAATTCGTTCAGCTATATGTGAGAACAGTTAGATTCCCGATTACATGCCACCGAAACAAAGCTTGTTGTTTTTGTTGACACTGAGCGCGCGACCAGAGATGTGCAGATATTTCAAACCGGCCAGTCTTCTTATTTTATCGATTATTCTGGTCAGCTGACTGTTGACGGATGAATGGACCGATTTGCACTGACTTGTTTTACTGAGGCAAGTGGCTTCACTCTAGTAAGTCTAATAATGCACACTGCTGGTGAAAGTTGTCGAAGCACGAGTCCAGCATAGGATTTCGACGTTAAAGAACACAAATACGTATATTTGGAAACAGGATACTTGCTGAAACATGTGTCTCGACCTCGAATAACCGGTCACCTTGACTAACGAGAAGCACATCGATTTTATCAGCTCAGGACTCAGTCGAATCGATTGACTGAGCATAGTGGCAATAAGTGCGTTGTATTGTTGGCTGCAGTCTCTATTTATCGATCCTGTTTTGGGTGTATTTTGCCGGCTGGTTTTCCCAACGTTATTCTCCGTACAATGTTTTACGCATTTTTATTTAACACCCAGGCGACCTTGGGACGAAAACCATTTACGTGGCAAATTTCTCTCGAGAAAGTACGTCTTACGGAACCGAAGCGGAGACACGTTTGGGTAATATATTGGCGGATTTAATCGGGAGAAAAATGGTATATATATAATACACTACTCATGAAGTTGCTGAAAACTCTTCGACAACACACGACCGGTTTCTCTCTTCTTGGGGCTCACCAGGTAGGCGCAGTCCCCGAGTTTCCGGCAATCTTATGTTCTTTTGAACCCAAAGTGCACGAAATTGGCGAAGTACACTCATTTGCAAACAAATTTGGTTTTGCGGGGGACTCACCTGGAACCCAGCTGAATCGCTCGTTTATGATGTTTCTAAGCAACTGAATGTGCTGCACCAGGCCGCCTCATGTCTCACTTCTTACGATATTCAAGATATCACGATACATGTACAGACGCAATACACTACTCATAAGGTTGCTGAAAATTCTTTGACATATATGTCCTAAAACAGATGAAAATTTTTTTCTACCATTGTCTCGTTAAAATTCCTAAGTCACTCACACTGCCGTGCAAGCTGAGGGCTGATATTCTGAAAGTTTGCCCAAACCAAGACAGAAACCATCGTAAATTCATGGTTGGGTTCGAACCACAAATTGTCCGATTGGGGGTTTGACTCCTTAACGGCCGAACTAACCCGAGTTCATACGACAGCCACATTTCTGAAAATATGTCACAGCCCTACTACTGAGTAGAAGACCCTGACCGTAAAAATGTACTCTTTGAATATAATCCAGACACCTCCGCTTACAGGGGAAGGATCTGTTCATCGAAATTTTCTCACACGAACAAACTACTTCGATGGCTACTGAACCGCGGTTTGCTGAGATCACGCCGCACCAAAGAACGTTCAGCCACGGAATTGGTTCACTCAAACTGTTCAAAACAACGTGTTTATTCAACTAACTTAAAGGATGTGAGAACATCAGAACCTGTGAGAGTATCCACTGAGGAAATGTCAGTGAGGGATAACCTGAGCTACAACCACTGTACGACAAGTACACGGTTTCTTACAGCTGATGATGATGATGATGATGATGGTGATGACCTGAGCTATCCTCAACAAAACCACGATTTGTACTCACTGTCTCGATAATCAACGCGCTGTTATGGTCAGAACTGAAGTAAAAAAAACTCGGTACAGTCGAGTGGACTTTAGTTGTCATGACATTTTAATAGTACACCAGGTAAAATCAACCATCTTTCAAGTGTGCCCGATTTTTGCGTTACGCTCACCCAAAAATGAAGCGATTTTAATGTGACTACATTTCGGAATTCAATATTAGCGGGAAAACAGGTGAGGCAATTTCAACCAGTCTGTACAAGAAGGAATCTTCAAGCTGATAACATCTTTAACCTAGAAGATGACATCAGGCAGAAATAGGAATGTGTCAGAAAAAGAGCCCGAATTCTAAAACCCAGCAACACAAGGGATGCTGGTTGATGACCGTGAATTACCGTTGACGTTTTCCAAGTTATAGGGCCACGCATTTTCACTCGACTCATGAACCAAGGGCGGAGTTTGAAAAACTTCTGTCCTTTTGTTTGTGTGCGCGCATCACCTTACCACACTAATGGAAACCCAGTGCCCCTTGGGTTTCTGGGTCATGTTAACGTGAAACCGATTGTGGAGGTCATACAAAGGGATCGCTAATGCAACATTGATCCATCCAATAGAGGCATGGAAAACTAATGTAAACTCAAGTTGTGACGCGGAGCGTCGTCCACGGTTGCTCACTGGATATACCACTTACCTGTTAAGCGGGACGCCGCGGACATGAGTACTGACAAAAGGCCCTGTCTTACGGTGGTTGAACACCACCAACGAAGTTCTGAAGGCGTTAGTCAGGTTCTTCCAAAGTGCTATGTGCCATGACCCATTCCACCATACAGATTGTGAGAACTTTGGAATAGGACCGTTCTTTTCTCAAGTAGGCAACTTTTTTGGCGAATTCTATTGCGCGCGCGCATCAAGACGGGATACTAAGGCAACATCGTTTATGCGTTAACGACAACCCAGAAACCACCGCAACTAGAGGGGGCGGTGTTCATCTACTCCACAGGCTACGGCAAACATGCAGTGATTGTGCCTGTATTAAGGTTGGCATAACTTTAATAATTGCGTTCAACGAAAGAGCTAAACAACTTTCTCATTGATGTCTGTGCTGTTGCTCTTCTTAGTTGGATGATCCCTGTGTGTTACTATGCACCTTAGGTGAGTCAGCATGGACGTACGAACGGCTTAACTGACCACAATTACTTTCGTTTTGCGTCGTATCACACCTCATGTAGAACCATCTAATTTTTCAAGCCTAGTAACCAGTTACATTAAGAAGAACCTGTTTTTTTATTCCAATTGCGTGGGTTCGACCCCAATTGTTAATTCGGGAATTTGGTGCTGATTCAAAATCCCTGCCAACCTTCTAGTGCCCGAATAATACAGGTTGTAAATTTCCGCCCATCACATAATCATGATGGGTTCACCAGTTTTTGACCAGATGGCACTTGATCCGTTGGACGAGAGTGGCACTAGGGTAGCGAACGTTTCGTCACCATGCGAGCAGACATCGTCAGCGTGCGGTTGGATGAGGCAATTTCCAAATACTGTTAGCCTTTATGTTGTTTCCTGGGGGGTAATTACTATCAGCGACGTCACTGGTAGTATGGGTGTTGTTTAGCATGTAATCTGATCCACACCTCTTGGATTCATGTTCCGTCGTGATCTACTTGCCTTGCATCTTGTTGTTTCATTGAATACTCCTATTTCAGTAAGTTTGTTTCACTCACACGGTTGCTGAGAGCTCTCCGACAGCCCATGACAGGTTTCGACCATCTTGAGGATTCTCAGGTAGCCGTTGTCGTCGAGTTTCTGTGAAACTTATGTTCTACGCGAACCCAATTTGAAAGCAGTTTGTGCAGTACTGGCACACTGATTAGTTTGGATGGCAGAGTCATCTGGATAGTAGTATATTCCGTAAAGAAAATAGTCTTCGGTATCTCGAACAACGTGCTAACCGGCTAACTCGAGTAAGCCTTTGTGCAACACATTCGGTTGATTCGAAACCGTCAGTGGGCAAATTCGTGAGTGCTGTGCTCTGTAAAAAGTGTCAGAATTTGTTCATTTTAGTGACATCTGGGCAAAAACCTTTTCCGTCGACCGAATTGTAAGTATATAGTGAGTTTGTCTGCGTAAAAACTCCTAGGAACACAAGAAGCAAATGCGAAATTCACCTGATTTAAGACGGGCAGTATCTCAAGGAGAAAGGATGTCACAACAAAACCCATTCGTTTGTTGCTGTTTCGCGCCAGGTTGAAAACCTTGTTTGTAGTCTTCGAACCTTTTGAACCAATCAAATAAATAAATAAATAATATTAATTAATTAATAAACCAATCAAAGCAAATCAAATATTTGTTCAGGTATTTCATAGAACAGTCATCACAGGTTCATAACCTACTGCCCAATTCCGCCTATTTATTAATTCTGTCTATTTATTTAGTTGTTTATTTAACCGAAGGGCGAAACCAGTCGTGGGCTGTCGAAGAGTTTTCAGCAACCCATCGCAACGCACCACTACGCTCCCCACTAACGCGCTGATGATATCACCTCGATTGGTGATGAAACGTTTGCAATCAAATTGCCCAGATCAGCACTAACTGAGCTACCAACATTCTCCTCTATAGCGTTCCAACATAGCTTGAGGGTAAAAAATCAATCTGTATCAAGAATGAAAGTTCACAATCACCGCGCAAGCACGCCTGGCCATCAAGCTCGTGAAGATCAATTGTCATACGCGTTAGAGATGGAGCATACGGATAAGTTTATGTGTACATATGAAGGGTGGTTTCTTGGGAATGGGAGGGCTGTTGTGAACAAGGCGAACGAGACTCAAAAATATCCAACACTGTAACAGATATGAAAAGACAAGTGAACATTATGAGGACTATGCAACCGTCGGGGGAGGCTGAGTATCGCTTTCGTTTTTATCATCGTTGTCGGTTGTGGTGCCCTCTGCGATATGAGCATCCTCAATGGGTGTATAGGCTGCTGAATTGGGCCTCATATGCCGCCTGCGAACACAGTGGTATACGGCCATGGATATGACAACAACAGCCAGTACAACCACCACGATGGACAATATTGTCTTGGTTACAACGGGGCCCACATAGATCGATGACAGAATGCTTCCGGCCGTCCCATCGTCCACACTAAAACTCTCGTTCATGAACATGATTGGCAAGTAGACCGATTTTACACGGGCTAGTTCACTGAATCGATAGTTCTGTTTGACCACCGCGTTGATTTGCAATTTCTTGGCTGCAAAGAACACAACTCCAGTAATTGGCTCGATGTAAAAAGTGGTGTTCAGTTCTTCTGTTGCGTGGAGTCCAATTACACTGTCTCGATAGGATGGATCACCCTGGAGAATAGTTGAAAAAGAACAGAGTTGCATTTTAGAATAAACCTAGACGTTGAAAAATAACGAAGAATCGAAGTTAGCTGGTCTAAGAACGAGTGAAATTGTTACCTTGATGGATTGTTCTTGATCGTTTGGGATTTGTGTCAACTAACCATGGAAGGATTTTGAAAATTTGAGGTGTTCCTCCCTATTTTGAGTTTTTTTTCGATTCCAAAACAATTTAACTCCTGGATAGAATAGAATTTGACCCTGGAAATTGCGCCGCAGATAAAAGTCCTACGAGAGTCTGATGCAAGTACTTTTTTTAACAAAGCGGATCAAGCAAGTCATCGGAAACACTGTCGGTGACGGTTGACGGCGGTTCAGTTCGAAACGATTACTGAAAAAAGGTGTTTTCTTAACTCAAAACAATTGTTCAGATGTACGTCACTTCGGCAGCGAAACATCGGTGTTGAACACTGGTGTCGTGCTGCCGATGAGGATGATGGCGACGTCATTTCGAGGTTTGGATCGATAAAACTTATTGACCTTGTTTGTACCATTTCGCCGTTGTGGACCACAGTAGACTGATAGCAGATAGTACGCCAGAGTGAGAATTTCGCAGTTTAGTTAATGCTTCTTATTTGGATAGCGGCTAAGATTAAAACATCTGGTTCAGACCAGCCTATCTTGATTCCCTGGCTGCCGACCTCCGTTCTTCCTTAGAAAGCTAGGAGTCCTCCGTTAGTGGTCGTCAGCATTCCTGTCTCTTGCTGAATTCGTCACTCTTTGAGGCCAGACAGGTAACGCACAAGCCGTGCGGCCTTCTGGACTCGTTATGAGTGGTACTCAGCTGACAGGAACATCAAGGGTTCGTAAATGGAAACAAATTTGGCCTAACTTATAACGATTGACAGAGGGTCGTAATATTTCTTCGTATTTCAGATGTTGGATTTGGGCAGCGAAATATTCAAACCCTTCTGCCGAAGGGATGATTGAAAGTTGAAACTCAAGCATTTTTGCTAAAAAATGGAATCACCACAAGATGGGAGTCCGGTGATGTAAAGTCCGCGCGGGCCGGACTTCGCTTTTCCCGGAATAACCTCACTAATTCTCTATCGGTAGAATCTTGATATAGATAACCTCGTGTACAAATGCTCACACCACTCTCGTTTGAACGGTCGTCCTCCTGTTCTGGCGTAATTATTCCGGTGAGTCCACACCAAAGGGGGGAAGCACTGGACTCGAGTTTCGCTCTTATTAGAGCTCATCAGCAGTGCATATCCAGTGGCCGTGCCGGGATTTGAACCCCGGACATCTGACATGCGAGGCGGGCGTGTTACCACTGCTCCACCCACGCACGTTGGACGCATCTGAATTTTCATGTCTGAACACAGGCGAACGTGTTCACACTTGAGCGATGTGATTGGTGTGACCGACTCGCAATCGAACGACGACCTGGTTGTGACGATCGATTGACCCGCCAGTCAGGATAACACAAGTACAAATTTGTTTTAAGATAATCTGCAGCTGTATTCATAAAATGCGTACATTTCCATCAGCCCTAAGCTGGTTGGCTTCATTTTATATTTTAATTGTGGTCAGCAAGATATTCGGAACACATAATATTATTAACAGCGATGAAAATACAGCTACTGCCTATGGGAAAACCATCCAAAGGAGGACAACTTCTCCGGGGGACGTTATCCATCAGAAAAGACTAAATTCCGTTGGTCACTTGAAACTTGTATGGGAATTCAGGACCTATGAGTCCTTGTTCGGTCCAATTACAGTTCTATAATGTATTTCTCAACTCTTTACCCGTTCAGCGTCGTGTGCGCGTCTGCACATCTCGTCCAGTCTAGAGGATGCTTGAAAAGTCATCCTTGTACACCGCCGGCCATCATCCTCATCAGTGACAACAAGACGAAAGGAAAACACTGGCACCTTATAATGGAACAAAGTAAAAAATGGGGTCAGAGATTAGGCTACCACAAACATCCCGAGGTGCCTACACCTCCAGCGCTAAACCAGACGACCTGGATCGATACTGACAGTAAGAATGCCACCGACGATAACTACCTTAAGCTTTCCCTGATTCGTTTTTTTTTGTTCATACGAGCTGAATGAGTGCAATTCATACAGTTTTGCAATCTGTGTATCTCTCTCCTCAACTCGTTTACAAGTTCACTAAGTCGTCCGTTCACTACTCAGCACCTTGGGTATAAAAGTCATCAGTCTATAACAAACTAAACTTTGTAAATAGGACCACTGCGGACAGACAATGAGTTCATAGTTGAGAAACTGCATTTGGCCTTTAGCCCCAAAAGTTCAGGTCGTGAGTAGAATCACGAGTAGTGCGTTACGTCTGCACATATATCGCGATATCTCAAATATCGTAGCAACTGAATCATGAGTCGGCCTGGTGCAGCACATTCAGTTGCTTAAAAACGCCATAAGCGAGGGATTCAGCTGGGTTCCAGATGAGTCTCTCGCAAAAACCAAATCGATTTATTTGGCCTTCAGCCCCAAAAGTTCAGGTCATGAGTAGAATCACGAGTAGTGTGTTGCGTCTGCACATATATCGCGATATCTCGAATATCGTAGCAACTGAATCATACTGCGATATCTCAAACATCGTAGCAACTGAAACATGAGGTGGCGCTTGTGCAACACTTGGGAGAATACCATAAGCGAGGGATTCAGCTGGGTTCCAGATGAGTCTCTCGCAAAAACCAAATCGATTTGCAAATGAGTGTAGTTCGGTAATTTCGTGCAATTTTGTTTCAAGTAGAACATAAGGTTGATGGAAACTCGGGGACTGTGGCTACCCAATGAGCCCCAAGAAGGCCAATACCGGTCGTGGGCTGTCGAAGAATGTTCAGCAAACTTATGAGTAGTGTATTACGTCTATATAGAGCGAAGTCTTTTTCACTCGGCCTCAGTGTCATTCATCCGCCATCACTGAAGTCAGTTTATCCTGAATACAGATGTTTCCTTCTTGCTGGGACTCCTTGTGTATTTCACGAACCTCTGAGAAGGTGTGGTCTCGTGACCACGGTAGTACCCTGTCACAGATTGTCAAACAACAGTGTAATTCGCTTGCATTCAGACAAGATGTATGGTCAGTCCTCTACAACTACGCTGTGAAGAGTTTGCGGATGTAAGATCCACGTGAGTTATGGAGTGCCCTCCTTTCTGAACAGATCATTCATAGTCGTCAGGTAGCGATGACTCTGTCCTAAGTGAGAGTTGACCACACGCTGATCAGCCACCCGAAAGATTGCAGGTTGAAATCCTTCTAGAGCTTCGTGAGGTTCCAGGTGGGAATGAACCAAACTCATGGTGTTTCGGCATTGACTGACTTCATTTACGGGATGAAATATCGATTAGGAATGTTGTTCCCAAGCAAGTAAAATAAAAGAACGATACAAATACGGAGATTTGGTTCTTTCACGGGTAGAATCCAATGAAAATCGGTGGCAATATCCCTGAATAGTCTGGGCACCACACACTGTCGGATCTTGAACCGAACACATGAACTGAAAGGCTCTTCCCACGTCCCTGTTTCTAACCTCCGATTAGTTCAGCTGTGTAGTCACAAGAAAGCAAACGATGAGAGGGGTGCTGACACTTGATGAAGATTTTTATTGGGTCAATTACACTTTGCCTACACAACGTTTGGAAACCCCCCAAAGGAAAGCCTGTTTGCCACTGTCTCTGCACCAGAAAACAGTTTGGAGATTCGCGAGCTGGACACTGTACGAAAAACGACCAGAAATATTACCTTTCAAAATATTCACCGAACCACCTGGATCGGCTGCACTTTCAGGTAAACTGCTCGAGAAATAAGAGTAATTACAGAGAAATATAAATAGAACAAGTTGAAATGTGGTTGTGAACATATTGATCACCACCAGGACATCAACACAAAAAACAGGTCTTTTTTCTTGAAAATTTTGTTGACCATTCAACATTTGAAATGGCCGACAGCCCTTCACCATTATCTTCAAGATCTTGTGAGTTTCCCATATTTGAACGACAAGACATTTATCGGGAAATCTGTAGTTTTTTACCATTCAGTCCGGACGGTACTACTTGTGTAGTGGCACATACTACTGAAGAACTCCCTCTCTGGTTTGATTAGAGACTCGTGTTGCAGAAATCTGTCGCCTGTGTGCATTGTATGAAAGGAAATCCGGTAGTGCCCAAAGCCTCTGTCTCAGTAATAACTCTGCCCTGTATCTATTGTGTACGACTCGCTCCTCCCGTCTATATGAATTACCGCTTGTCTCGTAACCTAGGTTACTGCATTGATTGCAACGTATTGCAATGGAGAAAGTAAGGTACTCAAAGATTTAATTGATGACAGATGGCCGGGTGCAGCGACATTCATTCACCAAATGGCCAGTCATGCCACAGTTGTGGCATCGACTCTATTAGACGTGCCTCCCTGCTTCTGCCACTATGGCGACAAGCTGCTCGGTTAGCCAGTTTCCTTGAGTCCACAAGTCCTCCACTGGTGAATCGTACCTCTTCTCCTGCGACTGCGACGTGGCCAGTGACGCCTCGGCGAAATCCCGGCACCAGATAACCAGCTCCACCACTCTCAACTGGGCGATTTCTGTCACCTACCGCAGCTCGGCACCAGGCGCCAGCTGCACACTGTCGACGAACTGGCCAGACAGCAACCACTGGCGCGACATTCCTTCTAGTCCCTGCAAGGCACGATCCAAGCACTTCTGCAGACCGGCAAAGAAAACTGTTGGGTCGCATCCGAGTCACATCCTGGCCATCTTGAACCACCTCGTGGCTTCCTGGCAGTCGGTCGGTGTATCGAACTCCTCTTCGAGTGCTTTCGCGACGCCTCAGTGCATTTTTATAGGACCCTTTTGGCAAGATCCAAGCCGCCTTCGACCGGCCTTTGAAAAAGGGCTTAAATGACGCCAAAGCATGCCTATCAGTGTTCAGTCCAACAACATCCGCAAAGTCCTTGAACACTCACAGGAAAGTTCGCACATCCGGAGTATAAGATGGAGGGATTCTGTTCACTTTGCTTCTTCAGCCACAGCGAAGACAGATGGGAACGGCATAATCGGAGGATGGGTTATCTGTAGTAGCTCGCCAGACAAAGCACCACCGAACCGTTACCCAGGAACCAAGGGAGGTTCAATCTAAAAAACTAGGTGCATATACTCTGTACATCGCAGTCTGACTGAGGTGACGATGGAGAGTTGGTAACTCCTGGTCTCGCAGGGGCTGGGTTATGGGTGCTTTGATGGTGTTTCAGTCAAGGTTTATGTAAGACATAAGATTAACAGAAGCTCGGGCACCGTGACTGTCTGAGGAGACGCACGATAAATGAGATTAGGCAGCGGCTGCCGAGGAGTGAGTAGTGATCTTGTGAGTATTTTCCTTTGAGGAAGTATGCTGCGATATGTTGAACAGCGTGCCACGTAAAACAAGAGGCGGCCTTTTGCAGCCGGATAGCATCACGAATGAAAGATCAGGGTTGGATCTAGATGAGTCTCCCATGCCTACAAAAGTGGTATAAAAATAAGCGTATTTCTCAAAGTTTGGAAAATTTGGGTTCAAGTAAAATACATGGTTGGGGCAAACTGAAGGACCACGTCCATCTTGTGAGCACCAAGAAGAAAGACACCTGTCGAAAGGCTTTTAGCAATGATGTGAGTAGTTTCATCCTAGTACTTTACTGCAATTCAAACGTTTTGGTCAGAGTACGGGATGTTGCAATTAATGCGCTCAGTTTTGGTTGCTCAATAAGCGACTTGCCAAATATGTTGTTTCATAAACCTCGCTTTCCACTTCACTCTGTGGTCAGCGAGTGATAGCAGTCTCTGGACCGCTGCCGCAGTAGAAAGGGTTTTCGATCTCTTTGTGAATCTGGGTAGAAAATGAAAAAAGGGCTCACCATTGACCCAACTCTAACTGCAGTACGTCATCTGTCAAACCATCTACGGACCGTAAACTCCTCAGTTTTTAAATCGTCCCAAGAAACACACACAGTCCCCACTGGGTGTAGCCCCGTATCAAACACCATATTAAAATCGGACGACCTAGTTGCTTTTTGTTTATATTAAGCTGACATACACCGACTGTGTAGGAAGCCAATGCAGGCAAACACTTACACCTATGCTCCTGTGACGTTAAAACAAAAGCTCTCATCATTTCGCGCCGCAAAAATTGCGGTGCGTCCGTGTCTCTCGTAAAAATATGTGCAGAAATTAAAAATTTCTCGGGCAACTTCCGTTTGCAAAGAACGTTGTCTGACATGTTCCTTGCGAACACTTATTGTGCCCTTCAGCACACCTGTGTCCCTGTATTTGCATGTCACCACCCGTTCCAAACACTACATTATCTGAGCAACGTACCCGTTTTCCAAAAAAACGGTGGAAGAAAAACCTAAAATCCGCAAACAGTACGCAGTCGTAAGCTCTGAAGACCCATATTCCCGAACGCAGTCTTCCTTAACCAAAGACGTAGTTCCCACAATATAAACTTTCCATACATGATGGAAGCAGAAAGCTACCACACTGGTCCAAAAAGTGCTATATGCCCCTAAAGTGCCCTCTAAAGTGATGAAATACATCGTGTTGGATTGGTTGCAAGCACATCTGGAGCAACATAACGTGCCGTCGCCGAAGGCGCACGAGTTCCGACAGCCGATCCTGTTTAACAAACCGTTTTTCGGAGAGCGACAGCTGGAAGAAAGACCTAGATGCTGGAATCAAGGCTGAGACATTTTACGGCACATCCTAATGTTAACCAACACATTCCACTGCAGAAACTAGCCGCCCATGGGTGGATCGGAAGCAGTCTAAACCGCCAAGCAGTTTCAGTCTGAACGGGTAAAGGGCTTCAAACATCAACCTTATCAACTGGTGCTTATTACAAGGCCCACTGCACTATTCTTACCCTAATAAGCGATTAGGCCGTATACTTATCATGTTCATGCAAAGTAGTTACCGGTGACAACACTAAGTTGGAGCAGCATCCGACTGCTCGGAACCGGGCGGCATTTCAGTGACACCCCCAGGTTGCCTATTAATGGTTCGTAGACAGCCACTAGCCTCCTAATCTCGAAAAAAATCCTTTGATCATCAAACACCTCGGTTAGTTTGCTGTCCCATGTTATTACGGAATATTATTAAGGAAAAGACCTGGGAATAGTTGTTTTACAGCACCGCAAAAAATCTGTTGTACGCACTGAAGAAAGAAGCAGGTTGGTAGCCACATCCGAAATTCTCTGTTAACCCCCAAGTTTTTTACTCAACAGTTGCAACTACACCATCATCAAGATAGTAATAATTATTTAGAAGAGGCTCCATTAGCGTCTCTGGCCCAACTGGAATCGCGCTGTTTAATCTATAGCGGTTCGTAGCGTATAATAACATGGCTGTTGTACACGTCTACGATAACAAGACTGAGATGGAGGCTGTCCTGAGAGTGATTTTCAAGCATATTAAACAAAACAAAACATTCGACAACCCACGACTGATTTTTACCATTCAGGTAGCTTGATTGCCCGACTTGTCGTTAGCCTCGGTCAACAAATTGCGCGCAATCGATGACGGACACCTGTTTGCAGTAAAATCCATTGAAGGATAGCATAAACCGGGGATTCAAACCGAATTTGGTTGTTCACCGTCAAGAAAAACCGCGCGATCCAATGGTCCCACAAGTTGTTTGCCTCCCATATTTCGCTTTCTGAGACCTGTCCGCCATATTGCTGCAAATTCTCGTGGTCATTTATGTTTGAATTCGATATCTGTTGACCAAATGCAATTCGGCTATATTCATCCTGAACAGAATAACGGTGAAAATAGGCGTGTGTGTCTGTGTGAGGCTTGAGAATCCAGTCACCACACCACACAACTGCGTGGGATTACGTGATTTTGTGTACGATTGACAAAAACAAATTAGTTCGAGTAAGATCTTTCCAGGGTCAAAAACCGGCTAGCTGCAACCAACCAACTCCGTACACTCCGGAAACCGAGAACATCTGAGTGTGACAGAGCATATTCTCCGGTTTCATTTCAGTTATCTTGGCGTTAACCGATCTCGAATTTTCAACGGTATCATTCACATAGTAGACCGTGGTTAAATCAACCATGTCTACTGCATTTTGACGTAATTTCTTCAAACGCAGTCCCCAAGTAAACAAATCAAATCTCATCAATTCCTACAAACATTCTCTCGAAGTAAAACAACTTGTTATATCTGACTGCTGTCCCCACTCCAGTGCCTGATGCCGGAAGAAAATTCGCCGACGAAGAACACAACAGCTTGATTGCAACAAGCAAGTGTGTGCGAGTGCGAAAGTCGCAACGGCCTCGCGGCCTCAAGGTCACATTTCGACATTGATCAAGACTGTCTCATAGGAGTTTAGTGAACATTCGTCAAAATCGACTGTGCTTCTGTGAAATGCCTGAACACTAATCATAGTCGGTCGTGCTTGTGTGGCGCGCCTGAACACTCATCGGCTTTTGCTGAATTGATTGAGTGATGGACTGGCCTGGATGCCAAGCGGATTTTTACTGAGATTTTGGTGGTGGCTCAGATATCAACACTGGTAGTTTTGAAGTAACCCCTCATGTTACAGATGGTCAGCGACAATCCGTCGTCAATCTACCACCATCCAGTGCCGTAGTTTATACGATGGGCTGTTCTTTCCATGTCGCACATTGATTTGTTAACTGACTGGCAACTTGCAGCCAAATTGCTACCGTCACATGACTGATAAGACCGGTTTCCGTATCAAGACCTCACTGGTTTATCAAAAGCGTACTATTCCAGGCTAGTACGCGATAGAGAGAGAACTCAGTCCAGGCAACCAAGTGCATAAACACATCAGGTATCTGTCTGATTGGTCACGTGTCTGTTCGGGTGATGCTTTATCGATAATTGAATAGTATTGCTAGAATGTAATAAAAGGTGTGCATATTATGGTTCCGACTGGTGTAGCAAAAGCAAATAGAAACAGACACATGATTTGAATTGTGCAATGTCTCAAGTTTGTTTGAAATAATCACTCCCTGGATATCACCCATTTGAATCGGAAGAGAGATAAGCTTCCGAAAATGGTAACACCGATGCAAAGACTTATCATTGAGTCATCTAATGTCTGTTAGGAGCTTCACTGGTACAGTATTCCGTTGCCTGATCATGTCAATTCCAAATTCTGCCGTAGTGTGAACGTGGTCTTACTCCCAAGAGATTTAAGCCTAGTCATCAACAGTGATATGCATCTTGTGCTTGCAGCAGAGGGGTTGTTGTTGGGGAGGGACCTCCGAGAGATGGAACACGACGAACAGAAGAGCTTGTGTTTCGCTAGCTCCGGTGTTTTCTAGCGTTTAACAATCCACGCGGCGATAATCCGTCTCCACTTGACTTTTTCCAGTGAAATGATGGTAACAGGCTTGCTTCGCATGTTCAGACCGTGGTAGTTCATCTTCGGGAACTCCCGAAAATCTGTACTGCGGATAAGCCCCAATGGGGAGTGAAACCCGAGACCCGACTCCTTCTTGACCTCTTATATGGAACATTCATCTCACAAGACAAAATATTTTCTCTCCGGTAAACCAGAAAATTTCTTATTTTGAGTACAGTTTAAGAGTTGACGACAACCCATTTATAACTGTCTAATCAGAGGTGCGGAAGTCCCGCACGATACACCTGAAACCTGCCACTGTCGAGATGTCCAGGTATTCTTTTCTTCTGTACCACTGCAATACTACTCAGGGTCACCTTGGCAACTGTAGAAACTCAAGCAGATCAAGCAGATCCCACCCAACCGCGCACTGATAATATCATTGAGATTGGTGACGAATCGTTTGTGAGCTAATTGGTAAGGTCGGCGAACAGATCAACGGTCACGTGATCAACCACCAATGAACGCACCCGAGCTACAGATATTTCGGTGCATTTCTAGAAAATAGCCTACTTTTGGTTGTTTGTCATCTTTTCTACAAAGAGACAACCAGATCTCGTTTATTTTAGCACAATAAACGGGCATTTCGTGAAAGAATGCAAATTGTTCGTTGAAACTACTAACACTGTTGGGCAATCGATTTGGCTTCCAAATGTTTGGGAAGGAATTGAGTTGTTTGTTAAAATAAAAAAAACTTTCCGTTTTGTTGTCTTTCACTTTCGAAAGATGGGGAAGGCCTGTAAGTTATTCGGGTCTACTGGCGATCATCCATAGCCATATAACTGCTCACCGAGTATGGCTCATCAGACAGCCGATCAACTGTCAGTCACCCACATAAAATCACCTTGAAGCTGACAGCGTCGCCCCTATGACATGGAAGGAGACACTGTCTTCGATTTAAACCGAGAAGCCAAGTTTGGCATTAAGGAGGCTGGGCTACACACTGATGTTAGGGTTCAACCCGGCAGGGAGGCCTGAGAGTTCGGCAGTCTTAACAGGGAAACGAGGAGACTAGGAACCACTAACATGGAATGCAAAACTATATTGAAAATTTAAAGCCTATTTCATCCTTGGTTGGTATAACCTGTACTCTAAAAATCAAGCATCCCTAAGATGATTCCAGCTGACCGTTGTCCATCACTTGTCTACGGATAATTGATCAGCAGCTTGCACCCAGTCATCCAGTTCTTGTCTCGTAATCTGCTACTAAGCGGCACCTAGAGTAACGACCAATGTGAAGTGAAATACGTTTTCTTCCTGAGTTGGTTACCCACACATTTCCCGCAGTTTCTTACCCACGAAGCCGAAGGCATTAAAAGTGTACCTTTTGTGCATGGGAGGTCACGAAAGTCTAGAAATTTCGGAATTAAAGGTTGTTTTCTTGGCGAGATTATCTGCGCCGAGGGTTTTGTCGTACTATTGCCTTAAACCTCCGTTTCATGGAACGCTCTCCAAAATCAACAATATATACGTGTTATTCTCATCTGTGAAAGATAGGGATTAATTCTCTGCAAAAGTTCCCGCTATCTGTATCGAACTTGAATCCAAGTCGTTCATAATTAGTGAGTCTTGTGTTTGTCCTGGTAAAATTACTATGGTTGCTTTGCACCAAAATGATGATCACTCCGTCATGAAGAGACTGGGCGTTACCGTAGGGTGATGGTTTGCGCACGTCAGCGACCCATTGAGCTATACTGGGGGGGGATGTCTTTGTCTCACAAAGTCTCTCATACTAGCCTGCCAATGGTCAGAGGTCTGACGAAAACAGTCTCTTGGTCCTCCAGCTTGGGGGTTGGAACACGAGGCGACTTGTTCCTTAGTAATCGTAATGAATTTGTAGAATACATATTCATATGTCTCTCGTTTGAACAATCGTCCCCCTGTGCTGGCGCAATCATTCAGGTGAGTCCACACCAAAGGGGGGAAGCACTGGACTCAAGTTTTGCTCTTATTAGAGCCACCAGCAGTGCATATCCAATGGTCGTGCCGGGGTTTGAACTCCGCGTGTTACCACTAGTCCACTAGCGCACGCTGAACAGGTGAACATGTTCGCCCTTGAGTGGTGTGAGCGAAACGCCCGATGCCTCGAACGACGACCCAGTAACATACCTTGGTTGTGTCGATCGATTGGCCCGCCAGTCAGGACTTCCCAGTCAAGGAGCCCTACAGGCTCTGTATTTGTGTTTACCGCCAAACACCACTGGCTTCAGGTTAGGCTTTTGAACCAAAGGCTTTGGCTGAGGACCCTAATCGTCCTCCTGTCTAGGTGTGGACACCCTGACAGTATCCCAGCCCACCTACAACCATGATACCTACGTCTAATAATAAACTCATGCCACATCGGCCGTCGTGTGTTGCCATCAGCCGGGTCGCCTTACTCGCTACATCCAGCAGGGCGGGTAAGCGAAAACAGGCTGCTGCTGACGCCTCCGTTCTTTCTCTTTCACATACTTTTTCTTCCCCTCTCTCCAAATTTCGTGGTTCCAGATGTATCTTCACTATAACATGAGAACAAAGATTCCAAAAGAGCGATAACCGTCTGACTTTTTGAAACAAACACGAGTTTACTGATGAAACAAAAGTTGGTCGCTATACTGGGATGGAAAATGGGAATGAAGCAGAGAGAGAGAGAGAGAGAGAGAGAGACAGACAGACAGACAGACAGACAGACAGAGACAGACAGACAGACAGACAGACAGAGCGTCGCACGTGGTATGCTACGATGCTGTAGCGGACCAGGTCCATCATGATTCAGCACAGTCAACCGAC
Organism: Clonorchis sinensis; assembly: GCA_003604175.2. Taxonomy (NCBI): domain Eukaryota; kingdom Metazoa; phylum Platyhelminthes; class Trematoda; order Opisthorchiida; family Opisthorchiidae; genus Clonorchis; species Clonorchis sinensis. The sequence continues at coordinate 33,954,721 of CM030371.1, forward strand.
ATCGAAAACAGAAAACCAGTTAGCCCGAATCACACATCGGTGTCATTCCGTGTCCCCATCAGCTGCTGTTGGTTGGCTTGAGCTAGGTCAACATGCAGTTTTCATCTATCATCTACATGACTGCTATCGTGCAGACAAACAGAGAGTGAAGAGAGACGAAACAGGAAATGCAGTTGCACGCGACTCATGTCACACACACAAATGTCATGACGGATGACTGTAGTGATAAACAATGACGACCAATCAGAGAATTGTCTCATAGACCATACGAGCGAATCGATATATCCACGTGCACCAAATCAAAGTTCAAGTGACTGAAATTCTGCGGAAACCAACACATAAATCCACACAACAGCTTCGATTCGTTGTTCTTCCTGCGTCTCACAAACGAGGCCGAATGTTTCCTCGTTCTATCCGGAATTCACCTACTCGGTGTCCCACTGCCACATATCGTCGAAACGAGCCAGAGGCGGTCAAACAATGACTTGGCAGCGAAGTGTAAAAGCCACTACCAGCAAACTCAGCTGCGCTGGTCACTGCCGTCTTCCTGGATGGGGACCCCGAGACGGGCCACATCAATGGTTAGAGACATTGTCAGACATGGCCCAATCGCGCCCTCAATGGCGCTCATGCATCCAAGCTATTGCCTTCAATGCATAGCCCCCTTCCCAATTCCCCGACATAACAGCCCATTGACAGTGGTGCATTTACGCAGCTCGCGCCTCCAATGCGCAGCTACCTACCTCACCTCCCCAAATCATCGGCGGACGAAACTGGTGGCAGCTACAACCACTGTACGACAAGTACACGGTTTCTTACAGCTGATGATCGTCGAATCCACCAGTTGTACAGCTTGTGATCTATTGGCGCAAGTCAGCAAACCACTAAAGACACTCTTCTCTTTGGGGATTCACATTTCCCTTGATTTAATGCACTATGTCTTAACTATTGTACCAGATGACCAGTCGACTGTATACCACTGCGATGGCAGCGTCATTTGGAATATGCGTTTCAGGTGCAACACAAGTCATCATGAGGGCTACCAACTAATCGGAATCCGTCTGCATCGACTGCTAAAAATATTCTGGCGATAAATCATCAGATTGACCCCAGTCGGTCATCCACAGTCTTGAGGCTCAATCGAAACTCTTTGTTTCTGGCATTCAAGGGGACTCTATTGATTGAGGTGATGTAGTCTCCGCTAGGTGCTCAGATGTTTGCCACCCAGACATTCCTGCTGGTTTCTAAGGTCATTTGGAATGAAAAACACAGTCAACTTTACAGTCACTTATCAAGTTTGTATGTCTATGTTTTACCACGCATGCTCAGCATGCCTGTATACACAACACACCCTAACTACCATCTGGTCATCCAACTTTTCACTGGACATGCTGAGACATTCGAGCATTTTTTGTATTCAGTCCCGGACGTGATGCGTGCGACTCGCAGAAACAATAGTCAGTTTTGGACAAACTCTGATTGGTTGGTTTCTGCAGGTCATGTGATCAGTGCCAGGGTAACCATATTGTTTGTTCCAACTGTTTTGTGCAATAGTCTGAACTAGATTGATTTGACCAGCAGCGTTTGGCGTATTGCTAAAACCTTGGGGCTTATTTGCGCAACAGGATCCGGAAGGAGTTGACCGGGTCAATCCGAAACTCAGTATCAAGCAGGTTTCTGCCTATTGACGACACAGGATAGGTGTTTGACCTTTGGTCCGACGAAAACGAATTTACGTTCCACTCGAATTCAGTCAGAGATATCCAGGCTGAATTCCGTCTATGCGGACTTCGCCTTACGCGTTCCAGTGAAGGAAATATACGGTGGGCGTTGAAAGATTTTTTGGGCCAGAACGAGAGAAATAGATCGCAAGGAACTCGAATGCACACGCAAACACCACCAGAGAGCTCGAACAATGCCGTCCCCAATGAACTTTTATCTTCATCTGACGAAAAAGCCAGAAGACGATACAAGGAGGTCCCGTTAGTGTTGAAGTTTAATGTGTTTGGGAACTCTCAGTTCCGTTGTGTCGGATATTCACTCGTGTTCCGTGGAAACCCCTCGACTTCCTCTGCCCAGGCTTGGGCAACCTGACAGTATCCCAGCCCTCGTGCTTCCTTTGGGTGGTAGGCACCGAAACGGTGTTACAGCTGAACAAAGTCCTGGGATTTGCTAGAATAACCCCGATACCCAAAGTCTGTAGAGTGGGTGAACTGTCGAAACTTTGTCACATTAACGGTGCAAGAGCGATTACTTCTTGGGATTGCAAAGCCTTGACCGAGTGCATCGACTGATGCACGTCAACTTTCGTACAAAGATCTACCGGGGTGCGACAGATCCATCACGCAATTCTGAAGGCATTAGGCGTTCGAAAAGCTGCTTTCAAGTTGTCTCCGTGGATATTTGCAGGCCTTTGGGTCATTTCAAGCGCGGCTTCCTACCCTGAGAATACAGTGTGGTTGTCCGGAAATTCACATCTGTCGCTACCTTACCGTTCGCTTTGTATTGATACTCCGCCATTCCCGACGGATTGCTGAAAAAGGACTATTTTGTCTTAAACGGTGCACCCAGATTTTGCCCCCATTCTGGTGACGGTCTCTTGCCCTTCCCGGTAGATGCCTTATTTCGAAGACATATAAATGCCTGTGTATAAATATTCTTAAGAACAGTACCGATGAGACTCATCCATGGTTACTTCCAGCTACGGTCGTACAACCTTCATCATCATCATCATCATCATCATCATCATCATCATCATCATCATCATCATCATCATCATCATCATCATCATCATCATCATCATCATCATCATCATCATCATCATCATCATCATCATCATCATCGTATCATCATCATCATCATCATCATCATCATCATCATCATCATCATCATCATCATCATCATCATCATCATCATCATCATCATCATCATCATCATCATCATCATCATCATCATCATCATCATCATCATCATCATCATCATCATCATCATCATCATCATCATCATCATCATCATCATCATCATCATCATCAGTCAGCTGTAAGAACCGTGTAGTTGCCGTGCAACCTTACACAAGAATATGCACATAAAAAGTTGCCATCCATTATCTCGCTTGTCTTTTGAGGTATTTTGAAAGAGCCCTACTCAGAACTAACAAGAACATGATTTGTTCTCCACAGTGAAGCGTTTTCAGTCCACTGACGTTATCATTAAAAATTTTTCCCGTCTTCTCACTAGTTTCGACAAGGTTAAAACAAGTGGGATATACTGATCTGCAATCTAAATACTGTTTTAAGCGCGTTGGTTTCACGTAAGCTATGATATCCAAGCTGCTCGATGCAGTGACTGAAATCCAGAACGTCAATGGTCCTAACGGTCGTTCCACACTCCACGGCAAACGTTGTGTGAATGTGCCTTTGAGGAGCGAGACTAGTCTGTCCTTATTTTGTCTGGTACGTTTGGACGGTCACTGCTCACAAGCAATTCAAGTGAATCCAAATGTAAGTTGGCCACCATCCGTGAAGAAATTGATCCCAGGACAAAACCGTCGGAGTGTTTGCAAAGTTGACAAGTAAAGGCAAAAAGTGTACTGTAAAGACACAGTTCCGGAATATGATATTACCGTTAACACGTGGGATTCGTCCAGGTGAAGAATAATCGTTACCTAGCAAGTGGCATACACAAAATAAACGGTCACGAATAGGTTGAGTGGTACACAGTCAATTGGTCATCTGGAGGAGAAGGCGCAGGTGTTTTTGGATGGACTGACCAAAGTCATCCCGTCCTTTGGTAAGCACTTTCCACCCACAAAGTGTAAGGTCATGCTGGTAGACATGCAGTCACTGAGCGCACCACTGACAATACAGGGAGAGGTACTGGAAGTTGTGGAGCGTTTTCCGTATCTTGGAAGTTGTATTAGTTTTGCTTGTAGTGTGACAGATGAGGTCAATGCGCGAATCTCCAAGGCTCGGGTCGCGTTTGCCAATCTGAGACACCTATGGCATCAGAATGGTGTATCCCTGAATCTCAAGGGACGTGTTTGTCAAGCTATTAGGCTACAGGGCGAGCTGTTTTGCTGAATGGCTGTGAGACTCGACCTGTTCAAACAGCGAAACTGAGACGTCTTCAGGCGTTGAATAATCGTTGTCTCAGAACCATAGCTGGTATGGGTTGGTATCGGCGAATCCGTAACGAGGCAGTTAGAAAGCGAGTTTTGGGTTGTGCAACGGGTACTTCCATTGAAGAATGTGTCCAGCACCAGAAGCTGCGTTGGTTGGGACATGTGTTGCGCATGCCTAATCATCGTTTGCCGAAGAGAGTGCTATTTTCCGTGCCCAATTCAGAGTGGCGTAAGCAGACCTGGCAGAAGGGTATGAAAGAAATCACGAAACGTTTGGGTGCTGTCGGTGTTACTCGCCTTCCAGGATGGGGACCGCGTGATCCCCACTGCGTCTGGTTGGAGACACTACAGGATATGGCTGCCAACCGATGTCAGTGGCGATCTTGCTGTCAGTTTCCATCCAGATTGCCTGAATGAGTGTTTGGAGGTGAATGATTGTATTAAGGCAGCAGTAAGTCCCCTCCTCCATGTTTATTTTTTCTTCACAATAAGGCTTTCAAATTAATCATGGTTGTACGGCAGTGAAGCATTGTCTGACAATGTCTCTAACCATTGATGTGGCCCGTCTCGGGGTCCCCATCCAGGAAGACGGCAGTGACCAGCGCAGCTGAGTTTTCTGGTAGTGGCTTTTACACTTCGCTGCCAAGTCATTGTTTGACCGCCTCTGGCTCGTTTCGACGATATGTGGCAGTGGGACACCGAGTAGGTGAATTCCGGATAGAACGAGGAAACATTCGGCCCTCTTTGCTAGACCCAGGAAGAACAACGAATCGAAGCTGTTGTGTGGATTTATGTGTTGGTTTCCGCAGAATTTCAGTCACTTGAACTTTGATTCGGTGCACGTGGATATATCGATTCGCTCGTATGGTCTATGAGACAATTCTCTGATTGGTCGTCATTGTTTATCACTACAGTCATCCGTCATGACATTTGTGTGTGTGACATGAGTCGCGTGCAACTGCATTTCCTGTTTCGTCTCTCTTCACTCTCTGTTTGTCTGCACGATAGCAGTCATGTAGATGATAGATGAAAACTGCGTGTTGACCTAGCTCAGGCCAACCAACAGCAGCTGATGGGGACACGGTGAATGGGGGATTTTCATGATGTCAATTTGGTTTGAATAAGTGGACTGTTTTGATTAGCGCGCCTCTCCGATGCGTCACATGCTACATTGCACTACAGCCATTTTGGAGGAAACCATATGACGGGCTTCCAGGTCCAGCTTCGGGGAATTCCGGCTTCGAATTGATGGCATGTTTGTGTTTGTACTAATTAGGGGGTGTAATGGAATGGGAGAACCAGACAGTACTCCATAGGTGGGAAATGTGCATTCGATCGCTCATTCGATGCAAATGCAGTCCCCCAACGTCCCCTAAACGCGACATCTTCGATGAACTTCGTGGTGCTACCTCGACGGGTGTGCTTGTAATACGGAAATGTCGAATGTTTCCTACACCATTTGAATTTGAGCTGCTGTCGCCAAGTGGATACCCGTGCTCCACGTATTTTCAGCACAACAGGATGAACACGAGTACTACTCACCACTCATCTGAGCTGATGAATTTTCACCTTGCTAAACTTCAGTTAGAACCACCTAGCAAAATAAGGTATCGAAAGCTTTGATATTGTGACAAAAACAATACGAAAACTAGTTGAAGCTGAATAACTAGCAAGTTGCCTCAGCGTTGCCTCGCCGCATCTTTCAAGTGTGTTAGAATCAGTCGTTATTCTAACTTGGAAATGGTTGATCGAATGAGGCGAGTTAAACGCAGCAGGGAGATGTGTTCACGAGGACTTGCTACCCTAGATGCTCAATTGGTTTCTCAAATTCTCCTCATCTCACAGTGACACTTTCCAACGGAACAACCCCTGGTATAATCCCTCCAGTTCTTCACTTTGCGGTTTACCATACGTGCAGAGGAAAAAAACAGTTATGTGGCCCAGAACCTTGCATCTCCCAAGAGTGAGGATGTGCAACTGTGGAAACGACAATTTTACAGGTCTCTAGAGTGTGCTCTTCGGAAGAACATTTGTAATCGACGAGACACCTTTGTTGTTACACCTTCAGTGAGTACAACATGGGCTAGTCGGAAGCTTGATAGGTTTCCTGCTCAAATAGGAGTAAACCACGAGTTGACCGCTCTCATCTTGCGTATGAACAAATCAGAATCGTCGGCAGGGGACCGCTCAAACAAGTGAGACCGACTAGGGATCATTCAATACATAGACCGCTAAGTCTTGTTCGGAAGATTGCGTCTTTCGCATTGGTTTCTCTCATGACTGATGGCAATGACTGGATAGATGTTCGAACGCTGGATAATAGTTCATGTGTTCCGGAGCCACTGGTTACCGAACCTGGGCACGAGTCCCTCCGAACAAGGAAGAATAAAGAGTGCTGATATTTTTGTGACAGCGCGAGGTGTATGAACGAACGCGCCTGTTAAGATTGATCTCCATGCGTCTTGGATAAGAACGAGTTATTCTTGGATCATGAGGTCCCATTTTATTCCGCCTCAGAGTTCTTCTAATCTATTCTCACGGTCAATCACAGCAATCGTGGTTGATTATTGTGAAGAACTGCAGCTAATCAAATTGGTGATATTTTATGACCTGTGTCTGTGTTTTGTCTAGCATTCTATACCTACGCAAACAGATACAACAGAAGTGTAATTTTCTAACAAATTTGTGAAAGAATGAAGGACTGACTCACATTTTGGAAATGTGGCAGCGACATTGCAATCGGTGCCCCTGGAATGCATGTACTAACGTCGAACATATTGTCCGCCATGCAATCTGGCCAGTTGATGCAAAATCCTCGATTTTTCTCCTCTTTTAGCGGAGACGTAAACGTGTCCGTGTAGGGTAGGTATCGCATGACCGGGACACCGCGCAGCCTGGTCATTCCTACCGCATGCAACTGAAGAGAGCGACAAATGTCGGCACTGAATATGTACGGATCCTCAGTCGGGCTCATGAATGGATGGAACAGTGAGCCGTCAGAACCGTTGATTTGATTTGCTTGATCGGATTTCCAGCATGATAAATGGGTCGAACCATGGTACTTATAGATGTGCCCGTAATTTTGTTTGTCTTTGTTGTCCCCGTAGATCGTAATGATTCCATCATCAGTGTTGTTTTTGTCAAGATATAGACCAACCATTGTGTTCGGTACAGGAATGAATGCCTTTTTGAGCAGTGCCAAAAACGGATCTTCATAGCCCCACATCAGTTCATGTACAGAGCGAGTGATGATCAAGTGCTCACCAGTTCTATTTTCTAAAAACTCCACCACTTTTGTCACCAGCTCAGGCAGCCAGCCAAATTTGACATCGACTCCCAAATACCCCATACTCACTGTTGTGATTGGATCGGTTTCTGGCCCTGCAGAGCGGTCCAGGTCAAAAAAGTACTGTTTCACCTCTTTGTACGTAAACATGGTTGGGTAGAGACTCCTCTTGACTTCCGTTTTGAATCGACGTTCACGGTAGGTATAGGGCCCCACCTGTTGGACTATTGGCTTCTTCCCAGATAGAAACTCATCGGGATTTGTTAAGTTGAAGAAATATGCTTCGAAGAATATATCAATTGTTGGATCCATCCACTGTTGAAAAGATGGTGTGCCGGACTTGAGTTCCGTCTTTTCGTACACTGCCAGCCATATGATGGGGTCAAGGATGACCAAAGTTATGAGGAAACCAAATAGGAAAATTGCCAGCACACCGAGAATAATCACAAACTTGCTGAGATTCATGTTAAACTGAATATTACTGTTCTGCTCGGTCTTTAGTAGCTTTAAGTGGCGGAATTCGGAGACCACCTGCCACTGTGTTGTTCTGATTGGTCGAAATGAGCCAGGCTTCGTCAACTGACCTTGAATCTCTCATCTGATTGACCTAATTTTATTCTGCGCACGCAATCCAAGGAAGCCGACCAATCGTGGTTGAGCTAGTTGATAGCCATCCGTAGAATTCCAGTGTATCTAGCACAGGTTACTAAAAATTGATAGGTTCCACGCGGTGAAACCGACTTTAGAGAATCATTGGTTTCATAACCCAGCCAGCGAAATACGGCGCAGAATTATTTCTGTTCGTAAAGCATTCGAATAAAGGTCCAATGAGAGTTCCGTGATAGACTACTTTATTTAGCTGATAAAAAAACACTTTTGCTGTCTGCAAGAACGATGGTGAACAGACTGAAAGTTGGAGGGTAACAAACTGTGATGGTGATAGGCATGACGCCAAAACGTAAAGTGTGTTCCAAGCTCTGTTTATGTAGAATTTCTTCTTAGGTATACAAGTCAATTCATGTCGCGCACAGATGTGTGCATCATCAGTTAGCGAGGTTGTGGAGATCAGTGCAACAGTGCAGTGCGAGATGACGGAGAAAAAAAAACGAATTTAAATATACAATTGCGGTGACATAATCTGATTTGGTATTTTAACAAAAGCGGTTTTCCGTAGACAGGAGGAGACACCACAAATAACGTTTCTGAAAAAAATTTTCGAGAGCCCATCATCAGTCATCAGAGACAAAACCCTCAGTGTTGTCACTGGTGCTTCACTGCTGTACAACCACAAAGTTTGTCTAATTATACTTAAAGCCTTTGAATGAAAAGAAGAGAAAGAGTGGGTGAGGTAATGGACATGTTGCTGGTCTATCACAAGCATTCTGAGGTGTCAACGCCTCCAGTCAGACAGTATGGGAAGAAACTAACATCACAAGCGCCGTTCAGCCACTACTTCTTCAAATGCCTCCAGCCAAGAGCAGGAGGGTCGTCACGGGGACCCCATCCTGGAAGGCTTACTGCACCATCAACATCCAAACACTTCGTAGTCCCTTTCACGCCATTCTACCATGTTGTACGTTGTCCACCTTGCGATTTCCGCCATTCTGAAGAAGGCATAGAGGTCAACACTCGTCTCGGTACACGATGTGTCGATATGCGTAGCACATAGCCGAACCATCGCATTTGGTGGCGCTGGATGTTTTCCGTGGTTGAAGTGGTTTTTCTGTGCCCAACCAACTACCCGTTTTCTAATGACCTCGTTAAGGATTTGTGCAAGCCATCCAAAACCACCAACGCTTCTGAAGCGCCGGTGGTCAAAAACCTGAAGGTGTCTCACATCATCTGTCCTCAGAGACCATGTTTCACAACTAGATAGCAAGACAGCCCTTACTGTAGAATGGTACACGCGATCATCAGGACACAGTGATATGCTTTTTTGACATCACCAGTGACGCAAATTAGCAAACGCTATTCGGGCCTTTGAGATTCGTGCACTGACTTCATCAGACACATTTCCGTCATAGCTAATATAACTACCGACGTAGGTAAAATTCTCCACAACTCCCATTGGTTTCATTTGTATGGTGAGGGGTACGTTCACAGACCGCACCTTCTAAAGCAGGACTTCAAACTCTGAAGGTGCAAGACGCAAGCCGAAAGGTGGTGTGATGGTAAGTTTTTTTTACCAGATATTGTTCCTGGTCTTCACCTTCACGGGATGGCTCAGTGGTTAAAGCGCGAACATAATGACCGGAAGGTGAGTGGTTCGAAACCGACCTCGACATCTCGATTTGTCCTGTATAGGATTGCGCAACCTGGCAGTATCCCAGCCCTCGTTCTTCCTTTGCGTGAAATGGCAGCCAGGCACCGAAGGGGTGTTACAGCTGAATGATATTTTTTCATTTTTACCTCCCCACCTTCACCTCATTATTTCATCAGTGACGAAGTTGAACAAAAATGGAGGGACTGGATTTTCTTGTCGGACACCACTTTATGTAGGGAAGCTTCTAGAGAGCTCACATACACTTTTACCCGCCCAGGAGTATGTAAATACAGATATCGGATGATGTCCAGAAACTTCTGGGGCGTACTTTGTTGAGAAAGTGTAGTTAACAGCACTGACCAATCGACAGAATCGAACGCACCCTCGAATTCTAGGAATACCAAAATCGCGGGTCGTCTGTTCATATGGCTTTCTCCCTACATGGGGAATGCATTGCACCCTTAATGTAGAGGCAGCTGGCGCAAGACGCTGAAGCATCGGAAACGCCAGAAGCCTTGTTACAGCGGGAATCAAACGAGCACCCTTGTGGTTACCCCATTCACTGCGAGTACCATTTTGAGAAGGGGTAATCTTATCGACCCACCCCAGTTTCTCGCAGATGGACACAAATCGGTTGGACAGGCACTGGCTGAGAAACTCACCGCCATCCTTGAACAGAGCAGGTGGAGGGTCGTCAGAATGAGGAGCACGGTGATGTTTGAATAGAGATATACACTCATGCACTTCTGGGGCTGAGGGGGGTTCCATGTTCACAGTCCACCTTTCTGTTTAAGGCCGACAGTCAGGACTGGAGGCAACAGCAGACTAACTGATTTGTTGTTCAAAGTGCGGTGCCCAGTGGTCCAAAAGTTCTCTTTTGTTGGGTATTATAGAGAGCCATTCTTGCGTTTGATAGTTTTGCTGACAAAAGGCTTCCGGGGGACGAATCAAGTCGAACAGCTTACGGACGTTCCCAGAAAATTTTTTGTCTCTTCCAGTTATTTGGTCTTTCGAGTCTACCTAGATTTGCGCTTTGCACGGGCACTCAGTTTTATATGGTATCGGATGATGCGTCGGGTTGTGTGTTGTGGTTGAGTCCAAAAGCATTCTGTAGCCTGGCCTTCAGCAAATCCACGGTCCCATCAGAGATCCAATGTTTGGATGAGGTTGGCCGAGTACTACCGAAGACGGTACTTGCGTCCTGTATGCTTATTTCTGACAGGGGATCCAGCATACAAGGAAGAACTACTTGTTGTCCAGCTTTCTCCCGTGTACGAACATGGAATGCAGCCAAATGGACTGGGCGTCGAAGCTTGACGATTGATTTCGAGATACCCGAGGATGTCAGCGCCGGAGAATACACAGATGTCTCTTGCAAAACCGGTCCGCGACGAACGGAGCCATCAGTCTAACTGACAGGCATACAAGGAGAGAGTTATTAGTTGGGTGAGGAGTGGGGGAGGAAAAAATTTGTGAAATAGAACGGAGGGAGACCTCAGCAGTATCCTGTTTTCGCTTACCCCCCCCCTGCTTTAAGGCGACCCGGCTGATGACACCACGCAGGGGGCGGTGTGGCATGAGTTTATTTGTGTGTGTGCAATTCATGGTTGTACGTGGGCTGTAACACTGCCGGGAAGCCCACACTTAAACATAGCCTTTGACACAAAAGTGTGACCTCAAGGCAACAGTGTTTGAATGAGGTTGGCCGGGTTGAATCGCTGTGGATGTCTGTTCCCAGTGACAGTTAATAACTGACATGGGACCGTCACGCATGCGTCCAAGGGGCCTTTTCTGGAGGTTTCGTTTAATTTCTGGGTCCATTACATTCTCATCGGCTAAGCGATGTGTGCGTGTTTTGCGTAGACCAAAAAAGGCGCGATGAAAAGCAGCAGCGGACAATGCATGGTTGGATTCCACGCTGGTATTCCAGAAGGATTGACAGGAAGTGATCGACTCTCGGTAACTGATGACGAAGTGGTCGATTTGAATTCGGGACCGGTTCGTTAACGCGCACCACGTTGTCAGGCGATTTCCGTTGTTTCGGGGAATCCCTACTATAAAGGAACAGTTTGTATCCCCGCGTCTCGTGTCCAATCAGAGACGACCACCCAATTGAGCCTCAGCGTCGCTTAGTCTACAGATTTATCTGTAGATTTATTGCAGATATATCCGGTGGAATAATCGGAGACCACGTCTACCCGACAAACAAAATCGCCGGTCATGCGTTTTCAGCAGCCCTGTGAGTAGTACCGTATCGTCTCAAGAGAGGGTGTTTCGATATCACGAATATCGTGCTGGTAGACAAATGTGAGGCGGCCTTTTTACAGCACATTCAACTGGAAAATATAATAACTGAAATCCACAGACGAGATTCACCTGAGTCCTCCGTTAATACAACAGTTCTATCTACTTTACGTTGAATAGCTGGGTTTTATTAGACCGGTTTAACGTAACTCACGTGGTTAGTTGACACAGTATGATTGTTGGACCTTAAAATTCCGTCGTATGAATGTTCTTTTTCTGAAGGCTCCATGGGAAATAAGTGGCATAGGGAAAATATCAAATAGTTTCAAATAGTGTTTCGAAGGATCCTAGATATAAACTTGTTTCACACAGCAGCACACATCCTCGTTAGATAAAGCAGTTTGGTTTGGAAAGAAACACTGAGGCAGAACTGGGCAGCTTCTGCGCTGGTCACTGACAAAACCAATCAAACGTAAAACCGGGAGACATCGATTTGGAATAAACGAACTTAAAAGAGAGGGGAATTTGTGCATCATCATCCACGCCGGCCCATCGATTATCGATGGCCCACTATCGATTATTGGACACAGACAAAGATCTCAGCCTACCCCTTACACTCCACCTAAGGCAACCAGTTCCGAACAACAGAAGCAGCTTGATGCTAACTGATCTTTGGTGTTGATAACAAGGGATCTGGTGGGACCGTTTCCAGAACTGTACCTGACGGCGGTGTTTCATTCACCGAGGTCGTTCGGTTTAGAATACTTAGCTTTAATTGCGCTCTGACCCGATTAGGGGTTTTAAATGCAGCGGTTTGTGTGTGTGCAGAAAACAACCCATACTATGCTAATTACTGACATGACCCGCCTACAAACGAAGTTTCTCTCTCCTCTCCATTCAAAATTACAGTCGGAGCGAAAACCTCCCAATTTATTTCAAGCGACACGACGAGTTGCGGCCTGAGATTATAACATTCTCACTACTTGGGGCTGCTTCAGTAATCTGTAATAAAACAAAATATACCTCCAAGATTCCCGGAGGCCATCTACATGATGGGGCGCGATGTGCGCATGAAAATTTAGGAATCACCTTGCCGATTATTCATGCGCACGGCGTTCCGGAGCCAACAGATTATAGTTACTGAGGCCCGACCCAGGGAAGTTCCTCTGTCTCAGATACGTACGGTGACGAATCCAGCTGCTGCCAGCCCTATCGTCTTCATAGATTTACAGTTCATGTTTGGCTTTTACGGTAAATTCGATACTGAATCTGCAACTCCTGGTGTGGACGGATGCACCGGTAGGCACTGAAGTATAGGATACGGCTTTTTGCTAGTAAGCCAGTTAGCGGAGTCTTCTGAGGGATTCGGTCCATGCTGTATCGTTGACCAACCCATTAAAGCGTCTGTTGCGGATTTATAGCCTGATGGAATGAAATTCAAATCGGAATGGTTCAGCCGGGAGTTCTCAGAAAATTGACTCACATGTTGAAGTTTGCAGTATCCGTCCTCTGCTGTTCACCACCGTGGTTGATGAGGCAGATCACATGTGCAGTGGGTAGTGCCCTGGTGATGAAATTATCTAACTTGTTCGGATATGGACGACAAGTCATTACAGGTAGAGCAGTAGAACTTTGGAAGCGTCCTGATGGCTAAAGACGTCACGAGTTGAGTTTGGCGACAAAAAAGCAGCTGGTTCTAAACACTTGGATCAAGTTCTCTCAGGATTGGTTCGTTATGGTCATTGACTGTGTGGACAGAATGAGGAGGGATGCACGACCGGAGATGCAGTGTTTCGGGACTGGACACGAGTTTTTTGTATGACGCAATTCTGGATAGCTAATGGCATCGATCGGACGTTAAACCGGACGTTAGACCGGGCGTTAAACTGTGTATCGATTATTGAAGTCTGATATTTGCCACAAGAATTGTGGTTTTAGCCTAGATTCGATAAAGGTCAGGTCACAGTCTGTTTTTATTTCCCATTTGGATCAGGTGAAAACAAGTCGGATAGCGCCATTGCACATGAACCGGATTTTAAAAAAAAAACACAAAACACTATTTGGTTTCAAGTAGAACATGAAGTTGACGAAAACTCAGGGACTGCGCCCACCTGATGAGCCCCAAGAAGGGCGAAACCGATAGTGGGATGTCGAAGAATTTTCAGCAACCTTATGAGTAGTGCAGTACGTAAACAGAAAACGCAGATGGTCGTTGGCTTGTTCGCTCAGCTGGGCAATTTGATCGCAAACGTTGTGCACAACCACCGACCAATCGCTACGCACCACTACGCTCCCCAATAACGCACCAGTGATGTCACCTCGACTGGTGATTAAACTTTTGCAACCAAATTGCCCAGCTCAGCGAACAAACCAACGACCATCTACGCTACCTGAGCTACCAACATTTTCCTCTGTAGAGTACAAAACACATTTTAAAGTTGTTGAATCCAACTTAACCTCATGATAATTCCCCCATTCATTTGCTTACTCCGCCTATGTACTTTTGGTCTCCAGTTGTTTTGCTTATTCGTACCAGTCACTCAGCTTGCCGCAGAGGCCGTCTCGTCCGACACTTGTGTATTGGCATGTGTGTCTGTGTGTATGTGCGCAACTGACCTACTTACCTATGCGCGTTCATGTCCCGTTTGTTGAGCCTGCCTTGACATGTTATCTCATGAGTTCCGTGTGATCGCACGTCCAATGAGAATCACGAGACTATCGTCGGGAGGGACGACCGCAACCCACACCACTGAGCCACGATTCCGCTCGCCGTTGTTTGGTGTGCGGACGTTGACACTGCCCTGTGCCGGTCAGTGACGGACCTGTGAACTTGTTGACGCTACGAACGTGAACAATTGAGGTTTGTTGTACACATTTGTTTACCCTTATGTAAATAGTACCGTAGAATTTCGAACCCAATTCTTCCTTTTGATATTGGGGATTGTCGAACCTACGCGTCACTCAAAGTTCCGTACCGGGAACCTTAACAGTTATAACACTGCCGCATACTGACTGGGAGACTAGTTCATGAACCCCCACATCAGAATGAAAACACTTACAATAGAACCATGGATAAACATAGACCAAAATAAGCATGTGATATGATACCAGTTAATCTCTGTCGGTTGGGGGTTTCCTATCCAATTTTATCACGTTTTAGCACGACAGAAGTGCCCACGGGCGACAAAGATAATCTTTATAAGAAAGTGCTTATCACACTGCAATTAGTACAATCGAGGTTCATACAATTACTGAAATCGACTCAGTCTTTAGTTGTACCATTATCAACCTCCCAGGTGCATACATTTTTGTTTGTTCAAATAGGGGGCAGACTGTGTCCCGCACCCCAAATAAGACCAATGGGTCTTTGTTCGGAGGGAACACTTTGAATGTATCCATAGCTGTGGAGTTGCCTATTTATTCTGTTCGGTTCATCTGAAACCTGGAAAATACCCTGATTTCCATACAAACACTCGAAGAACGAAGAACTGGATCAAGTCTTTTGACGGTATGTAACGCTCACTGCTCAATACTGGGGATTCGGAGTGATGAAAATCTGAACACTGAACACAGCCGACCCGGCGATCCATCAACAATCGAAATTCCAGGGTTTCGTGGAGCACGTTGGTTCCAATCTTGGATCAAACTTTTCTTACCCAGTAAGCAATACAGAAGCATATTTCACTCATTTCGTTTCCATTCAGGAACTTGGTATTCTTATGAAGTGTATTGACTAGTTTAAATATGCCAGAACTTTTAGACGTTTAGTTCTACCATGGACATCCTACAACAAACAGGATTGCTCTGTCAAGTACCTCGTGAACTCGGTCGCCGCTGATCACTGGTCTATGGATGAAAGCTTCCCTCAAAGTTTACTCATCGAGGATAGTGTGCACTTCTGTCTGCCAATGATATATACTATGTCTCCGAAAAAAGACAGAGAGCCCGGTAGAGTACCTTCCTTCGTGGTACGCCCCAACCCCTAAAAGTACTGCGATGGAACGCGAGGTGGAAGCGCGGAATGTCGTTACCATAGTCTTTGGCAGCAATGTTCAATTTTAGAGGGTGTTTGTGTCATCATACTCATTTCATATGGACCTTGTGATTCTTCTGTGGAAAAATCGACATCTTAGCGTTTTCCCCATTCGATGGGACGGCTTAAGAACTCCTATTTCGGTGGCAAATAACTCGGGAAGTTAAAGTCAGAAGCCTGACTTAAGTCAGTTCACATTGTTTCCAAAATTTGCTTTCAAACTACTAGAAGAGGCAACATATTGTAATGCTGTTTCGTCCTTATTGGGTATCATCAGCAGCACGCATCTCACGAAACTCCAGAGGATCCCCGCTCGCGTGACCTCAAGGGCTATTAGTTTGAAAACGTGACCGTTCGGCCACCAGCCACGGATGAATAGTGTGATTGGGCCACACTTAGATAGCATATAGCACCGCTCATCATCTAATCAGGAAATCCACATCACGTAGTCAAGTGTTGACTTACTCCTTCACTAGGAACCTCTAAGATGAAAATTTCACACACCTTGTAAATTTATTCTTATTTTTAGCTACTTATGAATTTCTAGTAGTATGAGGTGATTTCAGATTTTCGGTGAAGCTTTCTCCCTTCAGGTGAAGCCATTCAATGCTGAAAACCGAGGAGCACTGTGTAGCCGTTTCGTCCTTGTTTGGAATCATCAACTCGCTACCAGCCGACTAGTAGTTTGAACACTTGATCGTTTGGTCACGTTGAATGCAAAGTCAAACGTGCGTGAACAGTAGCCACTCAGCATGATCTAGAGTGTAGGGATGGGCGCCAGACAAGTAAAATCTGCATCCAGCTGAACGAAAACAAAATGAATCACACTCCGACAGTTCCAGTTCCATTTCTGACTTTGGCACGCACACCCACACCACGTTTCTTCTCACCACTGAATGGAAGATGCTTATTTGTTTATAATACACTACTTCTACGTTGATGATAATGTTTTCGTCAAGATTGGAAACGTTTTGGCATTGAAAAACAGTTCGAGAACTGGTTGTATTATTTTGATCGTAAAGCGGTCTCCTTCTAAATTTATGAGGCGGTCGTAGGTGAACTCTCCTCTCTTCCATAACGTCAACGGGTGGCCAAATTTTGGCTGAAATTTTCGTGGTCAAACGGGCTGAGACGAATCAACCTTGTAAAGTGTAACTGAACGCAACTTCTTCGGAACTCTTGCCACCGCCAGCTCCATGCACCGCCACAAGCAACATCTGTGGAGTTAACTTAATTCCATTTTTGAGTTAAAGCCAATAAAAATGGCAAACTCTCCAAGGTGCTTTCGCAGTGTGAACCTTTCTAGTACAAGCTTCGCTGTTCAGTAAGACAGAGAACTGATCGGTGTAGCTATCGAACAAGCAACTGACGTGAGTCAAAAAATCGAAGTTGACCTAATTGATGTAAGGCGAACTTCGAAATGTGGTTTCATCCCAGTGAAAATTTCCGTCAGTCGCACAAGCCGGAGTCTGTTCCTAAAGTTAATACTTCTCAGACTCCACAAATTCAGCTGAACCATATCCAGGACCTCGAAACCGTTACTTCTGGATGAAGGGTGTTTCTTAGCGAAATATACTCATCTGCAAATCAGTTTGGTCTTGCGAGAGACTCACCTGGAACCCAGCTGAATCTCTCGTTTGTGATGTTTCCAGGGTGTTTCTTGTTCGGAAGGAGGTAAGATAGCTTCGTTTAAACCCTTCGTAAGCGAATCGTGTCTCAGGTGGTGGAGGCAATATATTTTTCACACTGAGTTCTCCCTTCTGGTAGCGAACATTCTGGCAGGTCAGAAGTCGCTTAAAAACCACTGTTTCCCAAGAGCATCTAGACTGCCCCTGTTTGTCATTCCTATGCGGTCATAATACAGTAGGTTTAACCCACACGTTGAGCACCTGAGGGTCCCCCCGACACAACATTCTCCACTAATCGATACTCCGCTCTGGCTTGTATTGATTTGACTAAATACACCACCAAAACACCTTCAAAATTCTTTTCCAATCGCTGCCTTGGTTGATATCGTCGAATATTTTCCAAATACTGGAAAAATACTCAATACATATTTGAAAAATGACAAAAAATGCCAAACTTATCCGGAATACCCAAATATTTTGAGCTAGGTGGTCTTTTTCCCTTGCGAAAACGCGCAGGTTGTTCATTTGGCTCACTGAAGTAATCCTTAGACCATTCTTCCTTGACAGGGAGAAGGCGCTACAATGACCGTTTCCTGGGGACGTTTTAGAAGGCCTTAAGCTTAGAGATGACAATAAGGCTACGGGATGAGTGAAAGAGTCCCGCAAAACGTTCGTCAGTTTCGTTATCTCAGTTGCTGTAGAATGTTGGAAGATAAAACATGATGTGATAACAACCACTGCATGCTTTGTGCTAACTGGCTGATGGGCTGCACGTGATCATCAATGATCGTTTTCAGTGATCATCCTAGCCTTCCAGGCATAGCTCCGGCACTGTCCACCGGGTGGTTTACGTTTGCTGCTAAGTATTACGAGACAAAACACAGGTGAATAGAGGTCACAGGGAGTTTGGTGTGGCAGAATGAAGAACTAATCAACACGTGACCACGTGATGTTGATTCCGCCATTGAACGATGAGTGGCGCTATGTCCCAAGTGCACGTCAGTCACAGTACTTAGGAACCGCTCAAACTACTAGCTGGGAGACCCCGGGATCGGGAATCACTGGAGGTTCGTGAGGTGAGCACTGCTGACAATTTTCAATAAGAGTAAAACAGCTTTACAGCGCTCCTTGGCTTTTCAGCGGAAATGATTGGCTTCACTTTCAGAACGAAATCTCAGTTGAAACTTTTCGACTATCCCCAAACTACTAACGAAAAAGAAGTAGTTGAAATATCGCGACCTCAAACAAAACATAAATTTTTACTACTATCATTTTTAACGGATCTCTCCAGCTGTGTGCGTCGCCAATTAAAGAGCACTTCGTCCTTTGTCGGTCACACTGATCACTAGTTCTGCAGGATGCTTATTGTCATAGCGACGCTCTGGAACATGAAGTTGTCTTGGGCAGTGCTGCACAGTCACCTTCATTAAACAACCGATATCAGTTTGACTCTTAACATCAATTTGACGTCGTGAGATCCCAGACTATCGATCAAAGGAAAAATGCCCTCGCTGCGGAGTTGGTTATTAAAAACATCAACTGAACAGTTACAGAATATAGGACAGGAAAACAAAACTCTCATATGCATCTTGTTTATAAAACCTGGATATCCGTTTTCTTCTTGAACGCATCTTCCTGAACTTTCCTGGATGTTCATTGACTATCAGTCAAATGTAAACGAATGCTACAAAGCAATTCCACAAATTCCGTAATAAATCCCACTTTCCAATAGAAGACGCGAAGCGGAGTTACGGGAAAACATATTACTCGCGGGCCTCATCAGTAGTATCCACCGTTACGCGGATATGTTGAGCAAATTCCACACATTTAGGTAGTCATATACAGGAAGCCTACATCGGGTGCATAGGGAGATTCAGTAGACAGGATAACTGCCCATCATTCGCTTCACACAATCTTAGCGGATGTTGCCGTGTAAATCATTCTTGCAAATCGCGCTCTGCTCGTAAACGGAAACCTCAGTATCCAGGCTTTAAAACCTGTTCGCATTGCATTAGGTTTGCAAAGATACCCCCAAATATAACTTTTCAGTCTACAGAGTTTCATCATGGTTTTTTTTAATTTTCAGTCTACAGAGTTTCATCATGTTTTTTTTGGTTTGTTTCTCATGTCGGTCCCTCCCCAATTCGTGTCAGTCCGTTCCGGTAGCCGGATGGAACTAGTTTAGATAGGCAGCGGTACGTTTTCCACGGAGCTGGGACAAAGTGATCAGTATGGCTGATACGTAAATGTTTCTGGATCCGATGAACCTGGTCCACTCTGTTTTCAAGACAAGTGGAATACCGCATTTGGTTTGGTAGTCACTGTGTCGAACTATTGGTAGCTCAGGTGTATTCTGTTTGTAAGTTAACAAAAATCAATGATTTTGAAATAGCGGATTGAGGTGAAGTGAGTAATTTTTTATCGTTTCCCGGAACACAGTAGTGCAGACAAACAACGTACATTCACCCACCGAAGAATAGCAGGGCTTCCCCAACTAGCTTGAACATAGACTTCGAGTGCATTTCAACCTGTGGCATGAGTTACGATTATCTGAGCTACTGATCTGCAGTGTACGGTTAAATTTTCCCCCTCTCACTCTATCCATCCCAGATTTCTCAAGGTGAACATTTTCTTTAAAATAAATGTCATTCTTGGCTTCACTTGGAAAGAAAATCCGTACAGTTATGAATTACAGTTGTGAATGTTGCGTTCTCGAGACAACTTTGATAGCGAAGTTGATCGATAGTCCATTTCAGCTAAACAACCGTTCAAGTTTTTGTGCGCTTGACTTCGGAACGTGCACGTAAAAAAAATCGGGGTGTGTGGTGCTGCCGTCTCAAAAATGAAATTCTTCGGGGAAACCAAAGAACAACCGTTAATGCAAGGTAGAATAAGGAAATATAAGTTTAAATGTAACTCAGTTCCTAATCACAAGTTTACTGAACAAGAACACGTGATTGGTTAGGAGATACACATACCTACATCATGAAAAAACTAGTCAGTTGTACTTAATGTACTACTCATAAGGTTGCTGAAAATTCTTCGACAGCCCACGACCGGTTTTGCCCTTCTTGGGGCTCATCAGGTAGGTACAGTCCCTGAAAACGTCACAAACGGGAGATTCAGCTCGGTTTCAGGTGAGTCTCTCGCAAAAACCAAATTTATTTTGCAAATGAGTGTGTTTCTCGAAAAATAATCAGTTGTACTATTCAAGAATGAACAGTTGTTTTGAAAACGATTTACCTGGTACTGTGTAGTCGTATTACAGCCTAACTTCATCAGGGACTACAAGGCAGTGATCGCTTTCCCAACCGACTGGATACGGTTATATGTTCCCGTGAAACCTTAAGATGTATTCTCGGAGTGGACAAAGTACACCCAAGAGTCATCAGGAACAGGAAACCCCCATGTTGGTAGGCTCTGACAATCATGAGACCCGACAACTCTACAGACTACTTATATGAACTTTCCAGCGTTAGAAAACAATATGTTTCCAGATGGAAATGTTCACTCTCATACAGTCCTGAAGTTCTGTGTCCCCTCACAACACGCTATTTTTCGTATGACTATGTTCGTATATGACTTCCGCAATGTGTTGTGACTTGCTGAATGGTCGTGCAACTCTTTGCCGGTTCGTGACTTCCCGCTCCGCCCACTATGGTATATCAAAAGGCACGGTAGCTTCAGACAGCCCTTTATGATTATTATAACCGTATTTATAGCAGCATCCATAATTTCGCTCTAGAATCTTCGTGAGGGGGTGGGGAGCGTCGAGATATAAATGCTCGATCCAGATTGGCTGGCCTCCTGACCAATCAGGGGATGCCTTCGTTTGGTCCGCAGTCCGCACTTGACACATCCGTACACTTGTTGTGATGTTCCGTTATTAGGGACGGCTGGTCTCCGGACAAAATGTTTGGCTCTTCTCCATAGTATGACTAGCTCTCTAACGCAACCAAATCTGTCTGACTTTCTCGAGTCCACAGTGGGAAAGAGGCACCGTACATAGCAAAAATGGCCGCACGCAGCGTTGTCAACCGTCATCCTACAAAAATTCCTACACGAGATACTGCCAGTTGTACGAACGATGTTCAGTTTTGAACAAAAAGAAGGGATATAACGAGGCAAGCACAACCCTGTCTGGTCAGATGTTTCCCCACACATCATGTATTTGTCTCAGCAACAAAGAAGTGGCGCCACCAGACTCATCCCTGAAGAAGTCAGCATATCTGTCGGCCCAGACGGTTACTTGCCTACATGTCTCCATGGTCGATTGTGATGAGTGTACGCGATCCCAACACACAACGGTTGGTCAGATGTCCCAAGCAAAAATGTTTCCAATTAGTGCTGGGTTGAAAACACATATGCCTACGGAGTAATGCGCACGCCATTGGATCGCTTCAGACGGCTCATCAACCACAATATTTTACACACTGTCTCAGTCTAGTATTCGCGACGTAGTGAGTCTGTCAGCAAACATACTGATGGCATTCATCGGACTGCAGCATGCAAGTTTTCTTCTCGAGTAACATCGCGCTGTTTTTCTGGGTAGTGCAAAACATATTCTGATGAGTGATACCAAAGAGTCGATAACTTCCTGATGAGAAAGCACCCTCGGTTTGATTTTACTACTCCCAATAATAGTAACCGTTGAACTGTGCCGAGTTGCCATGACACTCGAAATAAGCACGAGAGCTGAGATACCGACAAGTTGCCCAAGCCTAGACAGCAACAGTCAGAGGTTGGGGTTTGAACCATGGCATTTCGGTGAGTAGGTTTGCGCCTTAACCAATGAGCTACCTCGAATACATATGCGTAACTATTTAGCTTACAAATCAGCGTACTTGTCTGTTTCCATCTGTAGAAATGTAGAATTTTTCACAACAATCTGGCGAGCTATCTATTTCCCGGACCGACATGTGATACGCAGTAAACGCGGGAGGTACTTTAAACAGTGGCGGTCACAATTTGCAAAGTTTCACTCGGCTGCTTCAAGAGGGATCTCGAAATTGAACTTGTTGCTTGAATTCTTTACGGTCATTTTATAAAAGTGGATAAGTTAACACCTATTGGCACCTCTTTTCCAACATTCAATCGAGACTGGGATAGTTTTATCGGAACAGTCAACTGGATCGTCTCGAACAGCCATCTTGCTTTTACTGGCATGACCCTGCGCTTCAAGGAGATTTCAGCAGTCTTAATGGACAGGATGCAATAGATGTTTGAAAATGGTCAATTTAAGTTCTGTTTGCCCACTGTCCCTTCAAAATAAGCCTGATCAGCTTAGCAAGTCTCCATGGAATATGGCCGAGTTGTTAATATTTCCCCTCTCAGTAGTTTTTTTTCTTATTAGGAGCCGAAAGACTAGTCTTGAAAGCATGTGGGGAAGAATAACGCGCACCAAAAACCTCATGGTGCGCTTAGGTGATTGAGTTTATGCCAAGAGTCTACTCAGTAATCTACGAAGTGCCAAAAGAGCGTGCACAGACTCCTTCTGGGCTATTCAAGTGCTTTCAGGATCTGCTTAGTTTGTCTGGATATCCTGTTATGTCCAGAAATTATGGTCAGTCAGGACAATTTGGCTTGGTGAAAATAGTTGGGATAGTTTTTGATCTGATAGTTGTGCATCTTTAAAAGTGTTTTAGCCTAATTTACTAGGTATTACGACCTTTCTAAATGCATGGAAGTGTGCTCCCAACTTCTTGGTGCTCCCGGACCGTTGCGCAGAAAAATTAGCCCTGTGTGACTCATCTGAGGTATCCAAGCTAAATCTACATGAGTGTAGTTCGCTAATTTCGTGCGATTTGGGTTCAAATAGAACATAAGATTGACGGAAACTCGGGGACTGCACCCACCTGATGAGCCCCAAGAAAGGTGAAACCGGTCATGGGCTGTCGAAGAATTTTCAGCAACTTTATGAGTTGTGTATTACGTCTACAAATCTACACTGTTATGGAGGGCTTTCAGCTCTTATGGACCACACAGCTCATTAAATTTCACGTTTTTTGGAAGTCATAAACACACGTGACGTCCACTAGGAGGACATATGGTAATGACAATGTTCTCGGAGCTTAGCCTTGCAACAGATACCATCTCATTCGTGCTGCAAAGACCATGGAAGCCACACTGTTCGCCTGAAGCACCAGTCTCGTTAGATTCACCGGTCATGCGGTCGACCCATGCCATCAGCTTACATGCACCACCCAGAAAGTTGATGTCTTTGTGTCTGTGAAACAAAGCTTTGCACTCAAGTGGCGGTACGACTGAAGGGTCTTTAAATCCTGATGTAAACTTCTATTTCTCTCAGAGGATTTTGGCTTTCGAATGAATTCATCCTCCAAGGTTGGGATATCATACTTGAAACATTCCTCAGCTGCTTTTCTATTCCGCACGCACATACTCCGTTGGCATGTCCCTCCAAGAGTCGGGGCACAGTTAAGTGAGGTTCGTTTTTTGAGCTCGAAATGGCTCATTGGTTAAGGCGCGAACCTAATGACCGTGAGGTTCATGATTCGCAGTGCTCCTCAGCCCGGTTGAGCCGATGGTATGGCTCGGCTATGGCTTTCATTGACAGCGTCGCTTGGCCTTCTGGACCCGTGCTTGAGAACTCAGCACAGCCACTTGCCCGCGCCATCCGTAAGCCACTGGCATGGGAACGGCAAGTGATTGAGCACGTGACACCCGAGTGCAAAGCGCAACCAACACATCAAAGCGTCGGGCTGCGACATCACCCGGGAGATCTATGCTTTTTATCAGAAATCAAAAGCGCCTGCAGCGCGAAGGCCGAAGTGTACGTGCAGCGAAGAGGAACCTGAACCCCAATGGATAACCGGAAGCAAATGCCGTCAGTGCCACGCTGCTCACACACTAAAAAGTCCATAAACGAGTCTTACCAAATGCAGCAGTCCCATTGTGGAAAATCCTGTTAGAACTTGTTTGAGCGATCGCGAGTTTTATCTGGGGCGTGCGATAGCTGCGTGCCAGCCTGATAAGCTGGTGGGGAGGTGGTTAGATAGCGGGCGTAAGACTGTGTCGCACGTCTGACGTGAAGAGTCATCTATGGAGCTCGTGACAGAAAAGAGAAGAAGCTACTGCGAAATCGTCGAGTATTGATCGACGGAGCAGGTTGCTGCGGCTGCAGATCGCGATTCAATTGTTCTTTCACGCCATTGGTGGGTTGGTTTCACTGAATCTGCATGCACATATCGATCAACGATGAGGACTGCAACCACCAATCAAACGTGACCTTAAGCCTATCTCTTGATTGGTTAAACCATTCGTTGCCGCACGCTGTGACTTCCGGCACAGTTTCGCCAGATCACCAGTCAACTCTCCGTTGGCCTTCCCCCCGCGTCACGTAATCCGCGTTTTTCCAAACTCTAGGGGGGTTACAGTGGCAACGAGCCTGCGTGTTGGTTCGACGGAACTGCCGATGGGGCGTGGCTACCAGTGCAGCAAACTTAGAGGTATTTTTGAAAAATTTCATTGGCGGAGTAGACAACAGAGACAACGCATTTCTAAGGGCGAATTTTCTTTTGTGCAAGGTTACCACGAGGCAGGCTAGAGATCCGCACCTAGCATAAAGAGAACTGCTCAGCAGTGCAACATTAAAACTATTCCCTTTAGGACCATTTAGGAACACTAACTTTGAGGTTTTGCTCATTTACGTCAGTTGCAACAGTCGTAGTGGAGACACTTGGATAGTTGGCAGATTTACAGAGAAAGCTCCCAGTAGACAGGCCAGTTTACACATGAATACCAAGGTTTACACAACAGCTTCAGGTTAGATATAAGCCACATTGTTACAGGTTTTCTCATGTTAAACATGAGGCTGAGTGGATTGTTTGAGCACCAAAACTTCGAGTAATAGGGACACTAGGTAATGCTGCTAATGCTTGAATGCTAGTCCTAGTTACCTTATCCTACAAGTACCTGCTGTAACACTGGGCAGAAAGGATGGTGGGTCACCACATTACGCCCGAACTGGACGCTTATTGGAATGAAAACCGGTGGGTCATGGAGATCAGGAAGACCACAGTGGTTGTAACCGAACATCATAGATAAGTGTGAGAACAGCATCCAAATGGCTTTGGAGGAAATGATGTGATAACTCAGTGGCTGAGGCGCGAACTTACTGACCGGAATATCCGGGGTTCGAACCCCGCCCCGACATCTCGACTGCTTCTGTCCAGGCTTGGGCAACACAGCAGTATCTCAGCCCTCGTGCTTCCTTCGGTTGGGCATAGGTTTTGTGCCATCGGGATGTTAGAGAGTGTTCTGAATGTGTGAGTCACTAAGATTACATAAATACTAGAATCATTTCACATATACACTACTGATATTTTTTACTATAGGCATCGGAAGATTCGTCCAAAAGAGGCGTTTTAGGGGAGGTCAGCTTTAGTGGCTGCACAGTCTGAAGAATGACGTGCGTGAAGTGTTATTTTTACAATGATATCAAATGTTTCAGAGATGCCTGCATGCTCCTAGGCAAAGTAACAGGTGAACTACTTTTTGTCTGAACGACACTCCTATCTTAGCAACAGACCGAACCGTTCGTGTTCAACAAAAGAACTTCTGTAATCTTGAGCTGCGCAGTTCCCCTCCGCGCAGTTCATCAGAAGAAGCGCGACCTCTAGCGAGGTGACGCTGATCGCATCTAACTGCTAACTCCTTAAGTATATCTTGTTCTATACCCCCTATCGAGGATGTGCGAATCTCAAATAAAACTCCGATTTTCGTACACTTTCCACTGTTGTCGACATCAGGACATACGGATTTTTAAGACATTACTATAGGATATATGATCTAACATCGTCTGTTTCTCGTGAAACTCATCTAAAAGCACGCTGGATCCTTAGAAACTGTGGAACGCTCGTAAAGACATTTCATCAATCTAAATGATAACTGCAGTTGAGCTGTATTCGATAAATGTGGTATCTCGGTGATGTTTCCAATGTTCTGGTTCTTGACGATTCGTCCCTAAAGAGCTACACTCCACATACGGGTTGATTAAAGGGTCGTTGAGGTTCCCGATACGGAACTTTGAGTGACGCGTAGGTTCGACAATCCCCAATATCAAAAGGAAGAATTGGGTTCGAAATTCTACGGTACTATTTACGTAAGGGTAAACAAATGTGTACAACAAACCTCAATTGTTCACGTTCGTAGCGTCAACAAGTTCACAGGTCCGTCACTGACCGGCACAGGGCAGTGTCAACGTCCGCACACCAAACAACGGCGAGCGGAATAGTGGCTCAGTGGTGTGGGTTGCACTCATGAGATAACATGTCAAGGCAGGCTCAACAAACGGGACATGAACGCGCATAGGTAAGTAGGTCAGTTGCGCACATACACACAGAAACACATGCCAATACACAAGTGTCGGACGAGACGGCCTCTGCGGCAAGCTGAGTGACGGGTACGAATAAGCAAAACAACTGGAGATCAAAAGCACATAGGCGGAGTAAGCAAATGAATGAGGGAATTATCATGAGGTTAAGTTGAATTTAACAAGGGTCGTACTTGCATGCGTGTTATCATTGGCAGATAAAGAAATCATTTGTGCCCACAGATATACTGAAGTGAAATGTTCCTGGTCATCTTCCAGGTCCATAAGATTGAACAGGTTCCGGAGCTAACCCGAGCTCCAATTGCAGGAAGGTTTCATCATGTGTCTTTGAGTGTTAGATAAGTCCAGATGGTACTCTATGGTCATCCGTATTCAAAACACATTAAAATGAGGAAGGTAACCTGTCTGAATAAAACTCATAAGGAATCATCATTGGAACAAAACGATACTGAGTGATGACGGAGCGCCCGGAATGAACGACTCGGGTTTGTTATTTGAGCGGTATATGAACAGAAAACGGAACGCGCAACGAAAGTCTTACAGTTTACTTGTTTCGTATTTACACGTCATTCGGAGAGCTGAGAATACCTCTGACAAGTTTTCATTGATATATTTTTGTGGATACCTTCAAAAACTTCAACTGAAAACCGTTTGCTGCGGTAATTTTCCGAGCTACAGTTGGCACGTGGAAATCTACTGATTTTGGTAGCTGAGCAAGCGAGTTCACTGAGTATTTCGGAGGTGGACTCACCACCGCCATAACACAAACTTTTCGCACTGTGTCAGGCTTACGCGAATTACGTGAAGTTGGTTGGCATCGGATCAAGCTTTACCCCCCAGCGACGATCGGATCACTAAAGACCACCTGTATACACAACAGTGCGGGTGCCTGTGGGCCCGTTAATCGAACGAAAATCCTATAGGCGGACGAACTCACAGACGAACCCACCGACTGACCAACCAAGGTGGCGGTCCGGTGAGATTTGAAGCTGCATTAAACACTGGGCTACGGGGATCATCAGTTGGTTCCTATAGCGCAATTCTCCCACGCAATGCGTGTCGGGAGCTGCCCCAACACGAACTATTTTGGTTGGGGTGGAGAAACAAGCGGTACAGATGCCTAAGTTCATTGAAGAAAACTTATCCCAACTTGACCTTTGGTGGCTCAGGACTCGCGAACATAGGGGTGAGATGTCGTCCTTGTAATCGGTTTCTACCAATGCGGATGCGTCTGAGATGTAACGCAAACACTCCTCGCCTAACCGACGTCATTTGCGTTCATCCTCTCAGTTTCTCTCCAGGTTGTCTGGAGTTGTAGGAACCTCAGATGTTTGTTGTAGACAAGCCGTAGGTCCTCCAAAATGTCCATTCCCCATCTTTCCATTGTAAATCTTCATTCCAAGGAAGTGGCATGGTTGTACCGCGATGAAGCACTAGTGTTCCCATCTGGTATTGCTCTCAGTGATGATGACGATGATCATCAACTGGGCGGTACTCGAAAACACTGTGGTGATCTCAAGTTCAAAATGACCAAAACGGAGCTTTTTGTGTCAATAGTGACCCTAAGGAACGCGGAAAATTCAACAAAGCGTATTGGAACAAGTATATACGTAATGCACTACTCATAAGGTTGCTGAAAATTCTTCGACAGCCCACGACCGGTTTCGCCCTTCTTGGAGCTCATCAGGTAGGCGCAGTCCCGAGTTTCCGCAGTCCAATTTGGGTTCAAGTAGAACATAAGGTTGACGGAAACTCGGGGACTGCGCCTACCTGATGAGCCCCAAGAAGGGCGAAACCGGTCGTGGGCTGTCGAAGAATTTTCAACAACCTTATGAATAGTGCACTACGTATATACATGTATCGCGATATCTCGAATATCGTAGCAACTGGAACATGAGGCGGCCTGGTGCAGCACATTTAGTTGCCTGAAAACATTACAAACGGGAGATTCAGCTGGGTTCTAGGTGAGTCTCTCGCAAAAACCAAATTGATTTGCAAATGAGCCTATTGGAACAACTTTAGGGGAAGTGTCATTTCACTGGGTCCGTTATAACAACTTTACAGTCGAATGTTAAACAGATGAAGACTCGTTGACTGAAAATAAACAACTTCCTAACCGTGAGGAAACGCTGACAGTTCTACTCCAAAAACAACGCTCCACGGTCTCTGGGCTCGGTTCAGACTTCAGCTTAGAATCTCTAGAGTGATGGGGACAACATTCCAGCCCACCTAGTGACAATTTCGGGGAGCCGGTTTACCAGCCTAGTGATATGAGAACTTGACCGAAATGTCTATCGGCATTTTGCTTGCACAAAAGAATCCTTTTATAAAATTCCAGCGTCCTTTTCTTCCCATAGCCAACGGTATTCTGTTGCAAATCTTGAGAGATTCTTGGTCTATTCTGGTAGAAACATCGCTTCCAAAAGGAGGAATTCAATTGGTCTCAAATTCAGCGATCTTTCTACGATCAATCGCGGTTCCCTTCTGTGGTGATCCACTGAGCTATTCATGCATACTTCTGGTGCAATGTGGTGTATCGCCATCCTGTTGTAAGCAAGCACCACTAATGGGATTTTCCTTCTACATTTGTGAAATCACTTAGTACCGCAGTAAAGGAACAATTTGCCGTTCACTACATCACTTACCGTTCATTAAACCTGAAAAGAAAAAAACAGCGCGATGATGTTTGTGTCAAGAATACCCACTCAACCCAACGATTTGATTAGCGCGGTAAAGCCTGTAGCGATGTATATCTGAACAATACCAAGTTTCGCCATTTCTACGGCCCACAAACTAACTGTAGGAAGTCTTTTGCTTCGCCTCACCCCAATTTTTGAACTTGCAGTCTATCAAACCCCCGAATTCGGTGCTTCTTTATCATCTTTTGCATTTGTACTCTTGTGAAGTCCTCCGTATTCATCCTTCCGAATCCCCATTTAGCTAATCAAGTAAGTCATGTGCAGAAAATCAATCGATAAAAGCACGTGGTCTACTTGTCCTCCGCATCGTCTATGCTGCCAGTGCGGTAGTGGTCCACCACAAGTTCCTTGCCTATCACGCCTTGTGCGACAGCGGTAGCCGCTTTGAACGACCACATAGTCTTGTGTGGGTTGTAACCGCACCTCCCATACATCAGCACTATCTACACTTGTCAGTCCAGTGCCAAATGAGCCACTCTGGATCAAGAGCTTCTTACAGTTCCAACCTCGTACGGGTTGTGAGCTGCGGCTTGTAGTGCGTTAGTTTTCATCAAAACAACCGCGGACGCATAGATCGTGTCATTTGCCTCACTGGCCGTCTAACTGACACAGTGGACGTGTTGGTTGAGTTATGTCTAGCCGTCCTGCTGTCCAAGGTCCAGTTACCGTCTACGAGCGAGTCTCAGCGGGTTTTTCCAAAATGAGTTTGTACCAGGCAGCTGACCTTATTAATGGACACCTGGGAATAAACCATCAGCACCGAGTCACGGTGCGCGAATCGGAAGCGTTTGTCGCCACCTAGTCTGTCGTTCGGATACTGCAGAAACGCGTGCACTGTGGCGTTTATTTTTCGCGCACCGGTGAGTTTTTTTTGCAAAAAAAACTTAGCAGTTTTACGGTCTAACAAGTCGCCCCAGCCGAGGGACTTTGATAACGTCGACTGCTCACCCATTGCACAAACCAGCCTGCATAAAGTAATCCGAGCTGGACTATTCACCTCTCGACTTCAGTCCTAAAATATCTCAAGCATTCAGTGATTCTGAACCATGCAGAAAACATCAGAATTCTACGTACTCATAATAAGCGACTTCGACAGAGTTCGAAAAACACGCCACCAAAATACGTTTACTGTGGTGCGTTTCTGAAGAACTTGATAGACGAATTGGGTGAACAGTTTCGCGTTGCCCATGGATTCTGTTTTCAAGCATTCTCCTATTAGAGAACAAGAAATCCGACCGCATAAGTTAACATATCATTTTCGACTTCAAAAATTCAACACGTTCGTGCAACGGCTGGCGATTTGCACCACTAATTTACCGGGCTGTTCGAAATTTCGGTGTCGGTCTACTCCGACGAGTTGCGTGTAACTGTTTCATATGCATGTATCAGGCCAAAAACCTACATAGTGTTTGAGTTGTCAGTTCCGTACAACTGTCAGCAAAGACGTTCTAATGAGCTATATACCGGTAAGAATAAGGCTTTATAGATCCTTTCAGAACACTCGGGGGTGTTGGAGCTGGACGATCGTTTCGTTTTTGACACAGAGGGTTCCTCAGTCCGAGTGAGTAAGTTATCCGTTGGTGGGGGGTTAACTAAATTGCCGTAGCAATTACAACCCATACAGATCAATAAAGTTTCACAGTGACACCCAAGATGAATGATCATCTCAAGCGCCTTAAACCGGAAGATCAAGGACGCAAGCCAGATCAAAAGTTTCAGAAGAGCTTGGTAAACAATCGGTAGTTTTTATTTGGACAACGTTTCGTTTTTGACACAAAAGCTTCATCAGGCCAAGTGAACAGGTCACCAAGTTGGGCAGGTTTTAAGGCAAACGGGGCACCAATCAGGAAGTCCTCTTCAGATTATCACACTAGTTCAGTGCTGAGTGTCAATTAATGGCTCTTGTCGGTTGGTGTGGTTGCCGAAATCTTGAATTGATGGGTTGGAGGAGTTTCAAATGAGTTCCGATCGGCTCTTGTTCCTTAATTTTCCACTTCAGGGTGTTTCAATTGATGATTCACCTCGGGTGCCACTGGTAGATTTTCCTTGGTCTTCGTGGGCCTGTGAGTGCTGCGACAATTTAGTTGGCGGGGGGAGGGGTGGGTGAGGTCAAGTGGAATTCAGATGATGACTACTCCTCTTTCTGATGACCGCACACCAACACGTGTCAGCTCAACTGATCCAAGACCTTTCTCCACGCGTTTGCCAGTTCCACGCCTACTGTTCTGTTAACACTGAGAAACGCAGATGAATATCGAGCGTTACTGAAAGACTCGGCAGTTACAGAACATGCACTGGACACGGGGCACAAAATAGATTTAGAAAATTTTGGGGTTTTGAGGCGAGGACTACGGTCCACACACAGAGACGGATGGCTGATACGGTAGAAATCACCAGGCATCCCAGTGTTAACAGAATGGAAGAAATCTACCAGTGGCACCCGAGGTGAATCATCAATTGAAACACCCTGAAGTGGAAAATTAAGGAACAAGAGCCGGGGGGGGAGTATTTGAAACTCCTCCAACCCATCAATTCAAGATTTCGGCAACCACACCAACCGACAAGAGCCATTAATTGACACTCAGCACTGAACTAGTGTGATAATCTGAAGAGGACTTCCTGATTGGTGCCCCGTTTGCCTTAAAACCTGCCCAACTTGGTGACCTGTTCACTTGGCCTGATGAAGCTTTTGTGTCAAAAGCGCAACGTTGTCCAAATAAAAACTACAGATGGCTTACCAAGCCCTTCTGAAGCGATGACTTCTCAATCGGTTCCAAACCTTTTTCAACAGATCAAAAGTTATTTGAAATTTGAAATTAACTGTAAGATCTAGGCAACCACCACACTAGCCGACAAGACTTTCTCGCTGAAATTCACCGCTGTATTAGTGTGCTAATCGGAAAATATCTTACTGATTTGTCCTCAGTCTGCCTTCACATTCGTCCAACTTGGACTGACGAAAATTTTGTGAAAACGGGAGACAGTTCCCGGCTGTAAAACCACCCTTCTGAATCGGTTCCAAACTTTTCCCCAGTTGATTGAAAAGATCTTGTAAACCTACACTGAGTATTCGAAAATCTTGGTCTGTTTCTGCACGACTTCTCGGCATCCAGTTAATAAATTTGAGTCATTTTTGCCTATCCAAGTTGAACCCATCCATATCGCACTCGAGATATTGAAGTATATTTCGTGTTCGAACACAATGTTCACAAGGTTACTGAAAACACCGCAACAGTCCATGACTGATTTCTACCATTTTGGGACTCGTCCGGTAGGCGCACACCCCGACCACTTGTTAACCTTATGGTTCAACTGAACTCCAAACTGTACACAATTGGTGAACACCTCTCAGTTGCAAACTAAGCTGGTGGAAACGGGAGACTAAACGGAATTCCAGCTGAACCTCGCGTTTGTCGTTTTCAGCTGGGATATAATTCAACCCCCTCCCTCGTTAACACTAAATCAATTCGCAAATAGATGTATTTCGCCAGTTGTATACAATCTGGTGTTCAATTGTGGCTACCCGATGAACCCGACGAATGACAAATTGTGGGCAGCTGAAGAGATTTCAGCAACCCTATGAGTAGTGTGTTCCATCAAGGAAGGATTAGGCTAATTAGCTGAGTGCATTTCGTTTGATATTACCCGATTTTCGCAATCACAGTTAAAGTACGATTCAATGAAATGTGAAATGGGTGCCAGAGTGTATATTCTTCTTTGACGTTCTGCTGTTAACAAACGACCTCATCTCTCTGCACTACACCGTAGGAGAAAACATCACTAGCCACAGAAATCAATAGGCATCCCCCATATGTGAACCCTAATTTCTTTTTTTAGATGTGACGTTACAAACTTTGAGGAGAATTTGGCGTCTGTTCTGTGAATATCACCCAACCATAAGCATAGGTAAACTTCGTTTATTTCGTTTATTTATTTTAAAAAGTAATGCGATATTTTAAAAATAGTTTAATGTCGACGAAACATTAGAGGTGGAGACGTTAAAGTCATTTTTCTCAAATTTCGAATTTCAAACACGTTTTTTTCAGTCCAAATGTTCACCTCTGTTTGCTCATTGAATTATTGCGAAAACAGAGTCGCTGAAGACGTGTGGAAGCCCACCAAAATGCACTGACCACCTGAAATACAACAGATCGACAATGTGGAATTTTTCTAAAGAACTGGACAGAAGTAGAATGTAATGTTGGTTCTATCTTGAAGGAATCTACTCACAATATGACACCAATTGGTATTGACGAGAAACTCATCTGGAACCCAGCTGAATTGCTCGTTTATGATGGTCTTGTCAACTGAATTTCCTGCACGAGACCGCCTCATGTTTCAGTTGGTACCATATGCGAGATATCGCGATATATTGTATAGACGTAATGCACTACTCACAATGTTGCTGAAAACCCTTCGATAGCCCATGAACGATTTCATCCTTCTTCGGGTTCATGAAACAGGTGCAGCCCCCAGTTTCTCTCAACCTTATGTTCTGCTTGAATCCAAAACTTGCGAAATACACCCATTTACACACCCCTTTGTTTGTATCGGGACACTCAGCTGAATCGCAGCAAATATATCTTTTATGACATTCTTCGTACCGATAATGACAAATTCATCCGGGATTCAACTATGTATTCCCTTGAAAACACATTGCTGTGCAACTGAGCGTGCTTCAACGCGGATATACTCTAAATTTCATAACACAGTCTTGCTCGGGAATAACTCTTCAGGTCTCAACTTGGTTTTGGTTTCCTGTACTGCATGGTAGCTTGACACACCTTTTAATGCAAAAAAGTAAACTCATTTCAGCTATTCTCATGCAGCAGCCGTATAGTTATCCAGGCCATACCAAAGTCTTCGTAATGGGACAAGGAGAGCTAAGTTTAAAAACACCCGATTCTGATTGGTCCATATTCTGGCCAGTCGCGACCTAGCTCCTTGTCTGCCGTGGTTGGCCATATATTCATCCAACGGAAGCTGTGTTCGGTCACTCTGATTGGCCCACATCCTGACAAACTTGAACCATGTGTGCGTTAGCTGATAGTTCGCAAACGGTGGCCACACTGTGACGGGCAGTTGTGGGTGCGACCACTGTTTTTCGCACCGATGCACGCGTCCATTCGGTGTTGTCGCGCACTACAACACTGTTCAGTTTGACTGAGGCGATGACGCTGCCTTTCCATAATTTCGTTGGTGGCGCTGTCAAACGCTCCAAGTCCAGTTCAGCCTAGAAGCACCAGTGTACTCACAACTATGATCTATAGAGGGGAACTCGCACAAGATACCCATGTAGGAATCGCAACTAACGCGCCGTAAACTCCTGTGACTTGTGTTAGCACTTCGGATAGACACTTTAGCCGTGATAACATTGATAAACTACGCTATGCAGTCTTTCTATAAACCAGCCTAGTATCAATAAGTGAATATGGAACATCCGTCCATCGACGCCAGGTTTAGCGCACCTCTAGAAACCTGTGGCCCCAGACCAAGCAAAAACATTGGTACTAGGATTTACATCTCATTCAGTGGCATGTTATCGACAGAGTTGAAAGTACATCCCGCCGCAAAATTACGGGCGTACCCACATTATCTACCATCATTAGATTCTTGGTGAATGATTTTTTTTAGAAAAGGAAAGCAATTCCGGAACTTTCCAGATAAATATTCCGAACCTCAGGTGTAAAAGCATCGAAAATAAGAAAACAGGTATATAGTCTTTGGTTTTACGAGAGACTTACCTGGGACCCAGCTGAATCTCTCGTTTATGATGTTTTCAGGCAATTTGGTTTCAAGTAGAACATAAAACGGACGGAAACTCAGGGACTACGCCTACTTGATGAGCCCCAAAAACGGCGAAACCGGTCGTGGGCTGTCGAAGAGTTTTCAGCAACCTTATGGGTAATGCATTACTTCTATACAGGTATATAGTCTCTTTGAGAGAAATTTCCGCAAAATCTCCAGTCGTATTGCCTCTAAAACTGTGTAAATTTTTTCCGCTATAATTTTGATGGATGTATGGGTAAAATTTTGACAGGTGTCTCGCTCTTTCTGTTTAGGGGAGGGGCGATTAGGACAATTTCGCCAGACTGGACGATGGCGCTTCTGTAAACCAACTTCGACGATATGCTCTACGAAATCCTAGTCGGATGAGGAATAGGCTTACAAGGTGGACAGTCCAAGAGCTTCACGAGGAGGGATGGAAGTCAACTCCGCATAATATACGATGACGTTGCCATAAGGTTAACGGCGCATTATCGGTTCCACCCTTCTTGGGGCTCATCAGATAAGCATAACTGCCGAGTTTCCAAGAACCCAAACTGTGCGCAGTTGGAAAAATTCATCCATTTGCAAACTGCATGACTCACCAAATCCCATTAAGTAGGAATTACGATCGATGGAAACTGCTCCAAACCAGTAGGCCCCAAAAGGACGAAACTACTATCAGGTAGCCGGAGATTTCGTTATCAACTTTGTAAGTAGTATTACGCCAAGAAAATCTACTTCGACATCCGCAATATCACCCCAACTGAAACATGAGGTGGCTTTAGCGCAGCGTATTCAGGTGAAGAAAAACTCAAACGAAAGACTCAGGTACGTGTGAACCCAACCTAACGGAGAAGTGGACTTAGATTTTACTCAAAGAAAGTGCTCGCAAACCGAGTCATTGAGTCTGACCCCAGCAGTCTTCGAGTATTCGGACCTGTGTTTCTAAAGTAAAGTTGGAACACAGTTTATAATGGAAATCTGCCGTAATTTGCACCAATTTCTTCGCAGTCAGAACCTTTGGGATTGTACCTACCGGACGTAACAAAGTGTGTTGTCAATGGAAACACTTTTGTCACGCCCGGAACTGTGTTTGTTGTTTGGACAGTAGTTCTTGAAGGAGTTTCAAACGTAGCCCCTCGTGAATATCAACAACATTCGATTAGAAAACCGTTCTTCAATCTGTTATAAAGTCTTGCAGTGCTAACTGTGACGCTCTTGAAGCAGAACTAAAACGCACCAGGCGTGAACGTACTGCAGTGAAACGTGACACGT
This sequence comes from Clonorchis sinensis, assembly GCA_003604175.2. Taxonomy (NCBI): domain Eukaryota; kingdom Metazoa; phylum Platyhelminthes; class Trematoda; order Opisthorchiida; family Opisthorchiidae; genus Clonorchis; species Clonorchis sinensis. Next base: position 33,991,390 of record CM030371.1, read on the forward strand.
TTCAAGATATGGAAGCGCGACACAAGACAGTGCAAAACCAACCAACCAATGATGTGTGGCTGCTACGGTCATTGGCTGGGGCCGAAATGTCCAACCCCGATCATATGTCACACCTGATTTATCGATTGGTCAATAAGCGGTCTAAAGCGATGTGAGCTGTCTGGAATGTTGCTCAACTGAATGGCACAAGCTGCTGAAACAACACATAAATTATTATGCATGAGTCTCTCCATCACATTACTCACCGTAAATGGGGACGGGCACAATATTTTGGGGGAGGGGGACGGGCACAACATTTTGGCTGTATTCTTCCACAGAAGTCTCGCGAATTTACCTCAGCTGATAACGATTTTAAGCCTCGTACAGAACATTGAGACTTAACATTTTATAGTTGAAAATTCTTCAACACTACAAAAGGTACTATAGCGTTAGAGTAAATTGCGTATGATCGTTTTCATTTAAAACAGATCTCGGGCTCGAAATACAAAAACTTGACAATCGTTGTTGTTAGGTTGACATCTGCAGAGGAGACCGATATGTAAACTCATCTGTTAGCGAAACTAAACTCGTTCACAGGATCGGTGATTCGGTGACACAAGGGCGGAATAGATGCACCTGGCGAAACTGTCGGAGTCGACGCCCTACCCCATTGACATAACGCTAGTTGCAACTCGTTGCCTGTGAGGACAGCTGTTCGTTTTTCGACTCCGCTTGTATCGCATCGACACGTGTCAAAAACTTGACCGTATGGAGCCCAAATGTTCTGCGTCCAGGCAATCAACCCAGCGCTCCTGCGTCCATCCCCGACCCACAGACAGTGATAGTCCCCAAAGACGAAACTCTGACACTTTAAACTGTAAATCACCAAGTTACACTATACTTTCATAGTGCGTCGTACTTCATAGTCATCACGTGTTTTAACCTTGGATTAAACTTGGAAGACCGGCTTGTAAACCTACGAACCAGAAAGTCTACTGAATATCATATTCTCCTTTGTAGTAAACTAACTCGGTCCCGTGTGTTGTTGCGGCAAATGTGACGCTGTTGTGACTCCACATATCGCCTAGTGACCAACCTAATCTGTTGAAAACTGGATCTGTGGAAGGTGACATACACGGCACAATTCGTTTGTCAATATTTCGTGGCGTGGCTGAAGTTACCGGTAAAGTGTACCATGACTTTGTGCTACGTCTACCGAACAACTTGTCTGACATTTTTACGAAAGATTTGAGTGGATGCTGTTTAGACGAGTGTGACGCAGATGCAGCTTCATCGAATCCAACGACCGATATGTGAGATGGCCTTTGTGCAACACATTCAGGAGAAGAATTTCATAAACGACAATTCAGCTGGAATTCAGACGAGTATCCTGTCCCGAAAAAGATGGTGTGTAAATGGGCGTATTTCACGAATTTCATACTACTGGGTTCAAGTGGAGCACAAGGTTGGCGTAAATTCAGGAACTGAACCTACCTGATAAGCCTCGAGGAGGCTAGAACTGGTCATGGACTATAGAAGAGCTTTTCGCAATCCTGTGAGTAGTTTTCTTGAAGGGAGTATCAGACCAACTGAAGCACGAGGCAGACATTGTGCAACACATCCAGTTGAACAACGTTGGAAATTACGGACTCAGTTGAAGTTGATTTAAGTCTCCCCTTAAAACCATATTTGTTTTCAGATGAGTGTAGTTCGTGAATTAAAGTTGATCTCTTCATAGAACCTAGAAGTGGCCTACCATCACGACCAGCACATACCATACCCGACAATGACAGCAACAGCAGCAGGTGCTGAATTTGACCAACTAGAACCTACCTGAATGTTCCACTTGAGTCGCCCCAGCTGTAACGGCAAAAGATCTAAGCAGTGCTTCCGAATTTGCGTTGAATCCTCCACGGGGTTAACAGGACTTTTTTACACACATTAGTTTCACTCTCCGGTACCAGAAGGTCCATCTAGGTTCAACTTATTCTCTAAGATCGGTTTTTATACCGCCAAGACCCAAACCGGGTTGGAAGACTGTCGTCAAGTGTAGAGACTGTCAACAATAGACACACATCGAGGGCTATGTCGGTACGTCACACTCCTGCTTGATATCAAACGCACACGAACAATATTCCGGTACTTCATGCAGACTTATTAGGTCTTCGTTCACCATTTCTTACATGGAGGGTATCAACATCACGGTGAATCCACAACTTCGGTGTAAAAAATACGCACTTAGAACATGTATGCGAAATACAGCTTCGAATAAACTATCTTGAATCCGCTGTGGTGTGCAATGGCCTTTTCCCAGACTAGACTGCAATTTCCTTGATGAAAGACATCCCTTACTCAACTGATGGCGTGCAGCTACCTTCAGAACTGACCAGGTTGTGCTAACGCAACAATATTGTGCCTAACATGCATCAGCTAACATCATCCTCAAACAATCAGAGTGGCGGAAGCAAATAGGTGGCTAACCGCTGACCTGGCAGAGGGGTGTGAACGAGAGTACTAAACGTTTGGGTGCTGTCGGTCCTGCTCGCCATCCAGAATGGGGACCGCGTGATCATCACTGTGTCTGGCTGGAGACACTGCAAGATATGGCTGTCAAACGATGTCAGTGACGTTCTTGTTGTCAGTTTCTAGCCAAGTTGCCTGAATGAGTGTCTGGAGGCGTAGGCACCTCGGAATGATTGTGGTAAGCTAGCACTAAGTCCCTTACCCATCCACCTTTATTCTTTCCTTCACAATAAGGCTTTCAAATAGATCATGGTTGTACGGCAGCGACGCATCGGTGTTGAACACTGATGTCATGCTGTAGATGCTGATGACGATCCATAACCAATCTGATAGTCGAGGACACCAACTGGGTGTCAGTCCGCGTTCCGTGGTCTCAAGGGAATCTTGTCTGCTAAGATATTATTGGCATGCTGTGGACGTCATCTCTTCAACGCTTTGAAGCTCCTGATTGGAGCTGTGACAGTGCACCCACCCCCTCCCCCTCCCTAGACTCTAACCTTTTTTCTCAATTGCACCGGGTCACGTTACATGCCAAGAAAAACAGTGGTCAGATACGGAAAGAGAGTCTAGCTGTCAGTTTCACGCCTAACAAGCTTTATAGGATATTGCGGGGCCACCAGTCTAAACGTGGACGGATCTAAGCCGCTGTTATCCAAAACGGAAAACGGACCTCAACTCTGGGCCGCCTCACTCACCACGTGTGATATGATGCCTATCAGTTTACCTGAGCTGGCCCCCCACTTCTCCCATAATTTGGTGTGTCACGCCTTCTGACCTGTCACTCACTCACGAGCTGACCCAAAAAGTTGCACACCAACTGCCTGATGTCCTACCAGGTTTTAGATCCAGGGAAAACGCGATATACAGATTATCCTTTATGATCGTAACACGTATGGAAGTCATTTGTTGGGAAATGCGGGCAGTTACAAACCATTGGACACGAAAGTAAGCAGCCCATATGCACAGAGTTTCTAAAAACCGAACATTCTCACGTGTTCTCTTGAAATTTCCTGGACACTCATTGACTAGTAAACAATACTAAACGAACACTGCAAATAAGTTCCACAAGTTCAGTAATAAACTTCACCTTCCATCAGATACGGTGGCGGAGCTTGGACATTGGACCACAAACTACTCGGATGCTTCATCAGTAGTATAGGCATCTATCTCTTGTTTGCTCAATCCGTGATCTCAGAGGTGATAAGAAAAGCAGAGTGTTTCATGCCATTGACAACCCAGAAAGAACAGTAGGAAAGAGTAGAATTTCAGGCACGTATTTACGCGTCTACCGTAACAAACAGACTTCCTGTGACAGGCTTTTTTTTGGACTGCGGTGATACCAATGAATACCTAGGACACAGTGAGACAACGTAGAGCCAAGTTGAAAACGCAACCTAACTTGATTGGTGGAGCATATACTCGAAAGTCCTACCCAGCTGCTCTGATATATGATTCAAAATCTCATGGCAACTAACGAAGCTGTATACGGGGAACTGTGGCTGAGCTCCGAGGTAATCAGCATCATGGACAACAGCATCACTGGTGACACTGACGCTTTGGTACTGTACAACCAAAAAGCCTGTTTAATTATATTTAAAGCTTTGAAAGTTTGAAAAAGGAAAAAGATTGGATGAAGGAGGGAACTGGTGCTAGTCTGCCGGAAGCATTCTGAGATGCCTACGCCGGCAAGCACTCAACCAGACAACTCAACATGAACACCATTGACATCAGCTAGCCACCCTTTCTGAAATGTCCACAACCAGCCACAGGGTTGTGTTCACAGGGTCCTTTGCACACCCTTCTGCCGAGTAACCCGTTGTCCACTTCACCGTTTACACCGCTTCCGAAGAACGCATGGAGACAAACGGAGGAACATCGGTACAGCACATAAAACATGCATATAACATGACCGAGCCATCGCAGCTGATGGTGCTGGATTTTTCCGGCGGCCGAAGTATCTGCTGAACAGCCAAATACTTGTTTTCGAATTACCTATTTACGAATCTGTCGATGGCATCCGACATCAGTTACGCTTCTCAGATAGTGGCAACACATTTTGTGGAGGAGCTTTTGGATAGCTCACTCTCACACGCCCAGAGGTATGTGAATATGGGAACCGCATTAGGTTGAAAATCTTCTGTTGAGCAGCTGTGGTCAACAGCACTGACCGATCGACAGAATCGAACACTCGGATTGTGGATCGGTTGTGTACATGTGGCTTTGCTCTAATACCTGACGGAGTGTAAAGATGTGGTCGACTCAGCCTCTACCCTGTCGAAATCCGGTTTGATGCTCACAGGTCAATTATTCGCGTGTCGTCGTAAGGCAACGAAGAACCGGTAACACCAGAAGGTTCGTTAAAAGAGGAGTCAAGTCGACACCTCTGTGGTTGTTGAATTCAGTTCGAGCACCTTTTTCAAAATGAGCACTATTATCGGCTCACCCCAGTTACCTGAAACAGTTTCTTTCTCCCAGATAAACGCAAATAGGCTAGGCAGTCACTGCCTGAGGGACCCATCTCCATCTCTGAACAGAGCAGGTAGAATATTGTGGGGGCCAGAAGCACGATGACGCTTGGATAGAGGTATACACTAGGACACTTCTGAGGCTAAGCGGGGTCGGAAATCACGACTGAGAGTCGCAGGTGACTATATTGTGAATTTTTTCTCGAAGCATTACGTCCAGCAATCCAAAGGTTCGCCCTTGCTTGGTAACAGATCCTTAACAAGACGCTTCTGTGGACCAGTCGAACGCATCAAGTGGAACAAGCTGCGGATATTTTCAGTATTTTTCTCTTCCCATTTTCTTCAGGGATATGGGGTAGCCAAGCACCCCTGTCTGTGTGGACAATCAGTTTCACCTGGCGTCGGACGATGTGTCCGACGAATTGGGTTATAGTTGCGGCCAGGTGGAATCCATCGCCGAGTCTCCAACAGGGCAATGTTCCTATCCGGGATCCAACGACTGGATTAGGTTGACTGGATTGTACCGCAGGTAGCGCTCAGCACTGAGGTCACTGTCAACCACATCAACAAGACAGCGGAAAACAAAAGGCAATCACCTCTGGTCTTCCTGCCAGGCATATTTATACTGCCAACAAGCACGATTGACGGTAACAATGGAGAAATCATCACACGAAAATATCCTCTCACGACATTCACGGTGAACTCAGGATCCGCTAAAGCGCATCATTGTGCATTTCTCCAAAAGGACATGTGAGCTCTGATTGGATAGGAAACAGTTATCCAATCATGTACTTTAGCAAACACACACGCACACACACAAGTAGTCACGCGCGAAATCTCTTGCAAGATAAGTAGTGCACAAACTAACCAATCGCGTGTGCAGATGTTGACTGATTCACCAGCTAAGTGCTGTTTGTTTCGGCTTGTGATTGTTCATTTCTTGTGTACTTGTTCCATCCAAGCAGTGATCGCAGTGTGACTGAGTGTGACTAGTGTTCCTCCGACCCAGGCTTCATATCAGATTGTAATCAAAGATCACGATACAATTCGAGAACCAAATCAATTTGGCCTCAAGAGGCTTGTTGTTCTGATGTTGAACGTTTCGAAAAAGACTGTATGAACAAAGAAGCATCTTTATGTATTGAAGTGTGTCCTTATTAGACCAGACCAATGAAGTCGACAGGCACGCCCCCACGGATCTCGGCTCAAGAACATCCGAACCCAGGTTCTAATCTGTTGTGGCACGCCATAGATTCGAGCAGCTTGACTGCCCTGAAACCCACATTATCGCCATCCCTCCCTCGCATCTGAACCACTTGAAATTTTAGTACAGTGTTCTCTAGCGAGAAGAGGGTTTTTGAACGATTGAATGTTGTCCCAATCTAGTCCTCTCGGGGCCGAGGACTGGATTTTTTCTAGTAGAAGAAGAAACAACACAATCGAAATACGCTGGGCAAAATTTTTAGTTGCTTATCAGTTGGAAGAGTTTTTGTCATAAGCACCCACCATATTGGTGAAATTCTCTTGAATGAGCTTGATTTGGCTGAGAAACACTGGACCCGAAACACTTGAATAAGTAAGACTGACAATCGTCCAACAGCTTCACCCAGTTGAACCCGTGACTTCTGGACATGCTATACGGATACCAATGTTTTTTGTCAGTCCGGCGATGACACACAAGCCACAAGGCCTAACACTGATAACCTCCTCGAGGAGAAATCCACCGAGGATGCTTCCTCAGTTGATCAGAACTATAGCGCAAAATTTAAAATTTTTACTTCATGACGTATACAACCTTAATTTAACGCTGGAAGGCAAACTGGTACGGCACTGTTAATTACGTGACATAATTATTTGTGTTTCCCTATTCCTCAGACCAATTCATTACCCTTATGGTGGCTGCTCCAGTTTCAAGACTGAACTATTCTAATTTATACAAAGTCGATTTTATATTAACTCTTTTCTGTAGTCGATTTGCTCACATTTCTGGGCTTGTTGTGGAACATTTGTTCAACTTTGAACTGAACAACATTTGTCCCGTTTAATTTGTCCGGTAGCACACTGCCCTTTCCTGTACCCTCCTGTGTTGCTAACCGCCCAAGGTTCAACCTAGCCGTAAGCCTTCCTTTACTTCTGCACACGATTTACTGTTATTTTCTTATAGAACCACGGTCTACCTGTCTGTACTGTCTGCCCACATCTGAATTCAATATACTGCTTGACTGCCCAATTGCGATTACCGAACAAACGCAGGTGAAGTTCGTAGAACTCAGTTTCGCCGCAATTGTTCCTGACCGTCCTACGTTGAATTAGACTGCCTGTTATTTGTCAGATAGGACTCCTAGATCGTGCGTTTAGGCTAAGCAACCAATTTTTTGCCTTGAGATCACGGCCTTAGCACAGGATCGTACAGGCACCTTGAATCTAGAATATGCAACTTCAGAACTCATCTCGTGAAGCTGTGCCGAAACACAACTCCCTGTCTAATTCCTTAAGAAACCACTCGCCACCTGGATGACTGGCAATAAAACCGAGTGTATAAGCGCGTCCAGCAACGGGGTGTGTTCAGTGAAGGACAGGAAACTATTCTTCGGGAATTGAGCTTGTCAAATTAAGCATGGTCGCTACAAGATGTCTCGATACTGAGCTAACTGCTTTCTGCCGTTTTTCCTTGTTCTGAAACATCAGACCTGTGAATTGGGCTTTAAACTAAACTTGCAGGTAGAAACCAGGTTCATTCCAGCCGAGCCTATTGCACTGGGTTAGTGTGTTGTCAGGCTGTAAGACCCAGGTTCTATTATGTGTAAGCTTTGAAACGAAATTTTGGGTTATAAGCAACACTATGTTCGCCGGTATTGTGTGAACCGCATTTGAGTGTCTTTCTGAAGCACAGGCGACACAAGTCAAGTCTCTGCCATGACAAGCCATCAGCGCTGCGCCAAAGGGGATAGTTTTTATCCTGATAACGCCAACAGTACAGTCTAGTTGCTCAGTAAAAGGTCAGAGCTAATTGTATTATCCAGGCGCGTCCCGTCTTGCAAATGAATTGGTCGATCTGTGCTGAAAAGCTCAGAAGCACTGGGCAGCTGTTTTGGAAATCATCAGCGGTGCGCGAGTTTGGAGTTTCAAAGGAAGATGATTCCAGGGAAGGGAATAACAGCAATTTACAAGTTCCTACAGCAAAACGAGTTGTAAGTTCAACAATGGTGCTAATGTGACTGCAAAATCTAGCAGTGTAGCAGTGCGCCGCTTTTATATCAGGGGGCTGGTAATCTGTTCGCCGAGCCTACTTATTTGCTTTCAGTAGTGTGGTTACTCATTTATCAGCTTTGTTTCAGCTAGGAGAATTGAAATTTCGCAACACACACACATTGTATGACACAAATACTCACTATATGTCTTTGGAAATTCAACAGAATGGTAGCAGAACCCCCGAATTACGAAGTTATCTACTGGATGGGTGCAAAATTCTACAATGCTAGTTTACAGTGCATAATTGGCGCCAATGTGACGTTTTATAGTGACGACCTGACACACACGGTTTCAGACTAAGGGACTTCTTCACATCCGAGATACTCGTTATCTGGTCCTGTGAGGAAGTCATGTGATTCCGGACCTGCATTCCCGCACGGATTTCGCGCTCTTTCTAGAATACATACGCCATTTCGACCAGGCACATTTTAAGACAGTGCATTCACTAGCGCATCTGGAAGCCTAACTGATTCCTTCATCTGATTCGGCAGCTACGAACTGTTGTTATTCATATCAAGATAATCACTCATCAGTTCAGTCCGATCGATATCGAGAACACTGTACTCGTAACCATGATGTATCGCCCCCGCGATACATCCGCGACTATCACACACATCGATTTCAGCCCGGCTTCGTGATCGATTAGATCATTCACGTGGCCCAAACAACGTTTCTGATCCTTTCAGCTTCCCTGTGAAGATCTCGAGCCCCAGAACCGATAAAATTGATCTTTCTTAGAAAGAATAAGCTTTTCCATCTGTGGTCCTAAGATTTCTCTCCATACTGCCAATTTATGTGTATAAAAATGACAAACCACGTCGATTTTGATGACTCACTGGACACAGCGTGATATTAGTGAAAATGGAATGGTAACTGGCGTTGTATATATTTTGAGTAGTTCTCATCTGAGTAAACGAGTGAAAACCGTTGAATAGAAATGGTGTGAACCGTCGTTTTGTCTAATATTACTTCGTTATTTTTGTTCGTACTCACATCACTCTTGTTTGAATAGTCGTTCTCCAGTCCCGGCGTAATTATTCTGATGAGTCCACACTAAAAAGGGGAGCACTGGACTCGAGTTTCGCTCTTATTAGGACGAATCAGCATTGCATATTCAATGGCCTTGACGGGGTTTGGACTCCGGAAACCTGACACGCGAAGCGAGCGTGTTACCTCTACTCCACCAGCGCACAATCTGTGCATGCGAACGTGTTCACACTTGAGCGATGTGATTGGTGTGCTCGACTCATCATCGAACGACGACCCAGTAGCTGTCCTGTTTGTGACGATCGATTGACCCACCTGTCAGGACTTCCCAGTCAGGTAGCGCCACAGACGTTTGAAATCCGCTGGACAACTGTTTTGATATCTGTTGTGGTGTTTCTTATTCCAACTTATTCCTGAAGATAGAATTTTATCGTTAAAATGCATGCTTCTCAATTTCAATATGGGTGATTGATCTTGTTTTCTGATGATTGAATTGCCAGTCGGTTGTCCACTGCACATTTGACGTGCAGTGGAAGGAAGTATTCCTTTCGTGGACAGGATCCATGTTTTCTTTGAACAATGGCAATGGGTGGTCTCAGGTGAAAACTGAAGGTCAAAGTGGCCTGGGTTGCACTAGGTCATAGGGATCTTGAAGGAAGCCTAACAGTGACCTGGTGGACACGTACTTAAGTAAACTAAACTATTCCATTGTTCTCCTTCTCACTCCAAACGCACAAAAATGACGTCACTACATAGTCCTAATGTCTTTAACAGATAAACAAAAACACCTCAGAATCTTTTCTACAAATATAAGGAGCATTTTATCAGGATGTTGAAGGACAAGTAGGTTCAAATGTGTTTTGCCAAGTGTTGAAAAGCCTGATCAATAGCCCAAGTATTAAAAGTGATCGCTGTAATTCATTCCAATGGCAAGCAGTTCCTCTCAGAACTATGAATGAATAATTAGACCCAGTTTGCAGAGCTGTTGATGAGCTATCGACTGCAAATTGTTCACTACGCCTTGGTCAATCACTGAAGAAGTTACGTTGAATATACGTAATGCACTACTTGTAAGGTTGCTGAAAAGTCTTCGACAGACTACGGCCGGTTTCACCCTTTTCGGGGTTCATCAGGTGGGCGCAGCCCCCGAGTTTCCGTCAACCTTATGTTCCACTTGAACACAAATTGGACTGATTTCGATAAATACACTCATTTGCGAGTCAATTTGGTTTTTGCGAGAGACTCACCTGGAACCCAGCTGAATCTCCACTTTGTGGAAACATCACAAACGACAGAGCGAGCGTATTCCTCGAAGTTACGCTGAAGTTAGAAAATTGAACAAAACAGTAGACGGATGGTTATCCCGTGGTGTTGTGTTGGATTATCTGAGGCTAACCCGACCACGCAGTTGTTTCTCATCTGTTGGATGGTAGTTCACAATACGATTTCCTTATCCGACTCTAGTACTTATTTACGAGCACCGTTAGAAGGGTGATGAATTGGAGTTTTTGCAGACAGTGACGTCTTAAGTCCCGTTAGGTCACTGTTTACAGTCATTGATGTAACATACAATAAGATGTCCCATTTTGCGAACTCAGATCAGTTGAAACCTATTAGCTAGACCAGATTTAGTTGTAGCGGTTTTTTGTTTAACTGATGAAAGTGAATGCACCAGGTATCTAACATTTCCCATCCAGCAATCTTCGAAACGCATCATACTCCGGAAACCTCATCCATCATTCCATGATGATGAACAGATGCACTGAAAAACTTGGCCATAAAGTGAACCCACGTGATCATGTTATGATACAAGTCATTTCCGTCTTATTTTACGGAGTATATATATATATATGGGGTGATATGCTAGCAATAAACTTTTTCCGTTTGGAATCACGTGCCTCTGAAGAGCGTACCTTGTGGGTGGCGACAACTGAAAATGTCACACCGAGGGTTGTTTGTCACGCAGATGAATTTTTGGGTTAACTGCCATAAGCTGTCTGAGGTTCAGCCTACAAATTTTCTCAATTACCGAGATCAAATTTGCGACCATTGTGGAGTGACCAATATTGCTCTTGAAAGAATAACTCTACTCGTACTACGGATCTGAGAAAAAACATGTCCACCTGGTTATAGTCGCCACACTGCAGTCTCGCACAAGATACCCATAATTCGCTATCACTTCTGTCCATCGTCTCTTGCAGGGCAAATAATTCAGCTTTTCTGGGAAAGGTCTACCGTCCAACCTTGCCATTTGGTTTGTTCCGTTGTCTATGCGACAGTGTCAATATAATTGGTCTTGGATTAATAACACATTTCATTCATCCTGAAATCTGAGCTCAGTTACAACTGTATTGATCACCTATCCACCATCCGGCGTCAATGCAAGCTGTTGCTAGAGCCGAGTCATTGTGATCGCGAGACAGTCGTTAATTGATTGGCTGAATTGGACGCAGCCAAAATGCTATTGGTCGGTAAGTGGATTCCGACGTTTGGCTTGCCATGGCTTAGAACCAATAGGCGGGCGGCAGATTTGGATAACAGACTTGGATGATCGATCTGTCACCCCACGCAGACAACATCAAGGTCAACACGCACCACGTTTTTGCCAAGTGTGAAGGCGTAGCGGCAGCTACAATGAGGTTTGTAGTGATTCGAGGATGATTCATTGGTGGCAGCAGGCAGAGCTAAGGAATGCGTGGGTCGAATACTAGGTGCTACAAGCTATGCGTTCGGTGAGCATCTCGTAGACTTCACCGTTCTTACTGCTACATGCCGCCCTGCAAACCGACAGCTTACCAAACTCGTCTGCTGAAGTCTTACTGCACGTGAGTCCGTCCGTTTTTTTCCGCGGTAACGCTATTTTCAGTGAATTAACTTTGATCTTTTGTGTTCAAGCATGTTTTCGATCAGAAATGGCTATCTAGTGGCTTGGCAACTCGTTCTTACTGGTTACCTATTTGAAACCTATCTCTAGTTCGATATTTCAATTTCTAGAGTGTAACTTCTTTATGTTCCTTTTTGTAACCATCAACAAAAACGTAAACCCACCTTGGTTACGGAAACATGGATCCGTGCAATCCAGTCTCACCTGAGAGAGCAGGACAAGCCTCCAGTTCTACTAAAGCTTTCGAAAAGCTTCGACTAAAAAGTTTTTAAGGCTGCTCGCAAATGTGTAATTTAGGCAATCTGGTTTCAGAGATGCGTACTACATCCGAAGGAGGCTTCTTACAAAAAACCACTGCATAGGCTTCTCCATCCATTTAATGAATATTCTTCTGTCACGGATGCTAGTCGAAATTCCATCCTGATGAGTTTGTTGTTTGGATGGGACTGTCAGGTTAACGAACCCTCCCAAGAGAAGACATGCTTTATGCAAGCCTCTGGCAAACTCCCTTCACCAGATTTCCATAGGACTCGTGGTCCTGGTAAAACCGTCCCTAGAGAGCTCGCACTTTCTTCTTCCACTCAAGAAAGGTCATGAATCTGGAGAATCGTCAGAGAAACTACAAGAAAATATCGTATTTCAAGGTCACGACCTATTAAATGTATTTGAAAGATGATCCCAATTACGAAGTTAGGCATAAAATATTGGCTACAAGATAAATTTTGGAGGATAAAGGCTAAGCACTAAACATCACTGGCCTTAAGAACATCATAAACGAGAGATTCTCCCGTCAAATTGGTATGCAATTGAGTGTATTTCGCTAATCAGTGACATTAGTTTCCTCCTACCGAACGCCACTTTGGTGTAGTTCACCATGTGATAGGTGCTTATCCTACCAAGTTAATTTTACGAGGTGTCTGTAATGGTAAAAAAAGATAATCGTTCAGTCGCAACACCCTTTCGGTGCCTAGCGGCCATGCCACGCGAAAGAAACACGAGGGCCAAAGCCTAGTTAAGACAACTCAACAAGCTTGAATGGAAGCGAGCGAGCGATAAGCTTGCGTCCAACTAAGAGTCATAACTCCTGATGAGGCCATTCGGTGTGAGTTACACTAGCTAGAAATGAACTTGATCGGATAACATTGAGTAGTTTGCCAAATTTATCAATCCCGGAAGGGAAGTCGCTCTCCATCGTGGCTTTGGAGGAGACAGTCACGTTATGAGGCATAAGAATCAGGGTTGTCTAGTCACCCTCGTTTCCCAACGAATTCGAAATCGGTGATCTATGAGCGGTGAACCGTCACCTCATTAATCGTACGCTAAATAGAAATACGGAAAATCTGGGGTGTGATCAATCGTGGATTCCGTTTTCATGATCAAAATGCAAATCACCATTGCGGAGCACGGCTTCTTGTCTTCGTACAGATCACACATTCTTAGCTCTCCTTTTGGTTTTCGAGGGATGAATCGATACCTCTGGAGTATAAGTTTCTTTCTCCCGGGGATAAGGCCGCAGTTGATCACTTTCTAACTGCTTTTCGACAGCTGGACGTTGCTTTCGGAGCCTCTATGACAGTATGTGTAATGTCACTTCACAGTGTGTACGTTTATTCGCTTCGTTGTACTATCAGGTTATTCGGATTCAGAACTATTTTACCGGTGTTCCTTCCAACCGAATGTCCCAAGTCTATGTGTGTACGGCCAATCAGAGCGACTTCTGCGGGCAGCCGATTAGTTACCCAGGTTTTCCGATCGTAAGGCATCTTTACATTTAATCTGAATCCCAAAAGCCTTTTCCACACAATTCGCACAATTTACCCCTTTTCGTCGTATAGAATTACCTGAAGTGTTTCCAGTCATTGACGTGGTTTACTATAACTGCCACTACCCATCACCAAGGTGTCACGACTGCCCCAGGCTGAAAGTTGCGGACGAATAACGGACGTCCACCTACCAGATGTGTTTTTCTGTCTTCTAAAATTCCTATGACTCAAGCGTTGTTCTTACTTTCGGAAGTCTCGGACACAAAATTTCGTGATGTAGTAATAGCTAAGCCAACGTTCGGTTCTCTTACATCCATGATACAAATGTTTTTCAGGTGAAGCTGCACTTGGTGCCGTAACCACATGAGTGGGTCCTTGCTGGATGCGATGTAAGTAAAGACTGGGAATACCTCATTGGTAGGAAATTCAGTCGGCAAGTAATAGGTTAAGGGTTAGCGCGCGAATTTACCGACCGGGTGGCCCGTGGTTCGAATTCGGTCTCTGCATCTCAACTTCTCCTGTTTGGACTTCGGCAACCTGGCAATATTCCAGCCCCCGTGCTTCCTTCCGGTGTAATGGCAGTTAGGCACAGCTGAACGGTCTGCGGTATATGTACGCCTCTTTACTGTGGTCTTCATTAACTTTCTGTGAACGTCTCACTTTGTGGTCAGACATCAGTTTTTTAGGATGGCCGTTTTAGCTCTTGCTAAGAAGACTCGTTGCTTGAAGATACATTGTGAAGTTCTTGGCGGTTTGGGGTAGGTATATCAACATTCCCCAATGTATTCGGTCCACAGTGTGTTCCAGGTCTACCTTCAGATACGCACACAACCCCGAGTTGCATTCTCAATCCTTGAAAGTTTGGATCTTCCGAAAACTGCGAGTGTTTTTCACAGTCACCTCACATTTTACATGACCAGGCAAAATGTACAATATAGCGATTAGCATTTGACATGCGCTTGTGCGAAACCTATTAACGCTACCCTCACTTGCAGCCAATTCCATTGCATAATCGGCTCAGGTCAGCAGCGGGGGTGGTCAGGGTTTCTTGGTAGTCGAGCTAAGTTCGTTTCTGCGAGGGTTAATGTGTATGAGTTCGGTGTTTGAAGCTACAGGTAGCTGGACTTTATGTTGTCTTCCTATGATGTGAGGTGAACGAAAGTTGTGGCTTAATGGGAGGACGAGAAAACGCACAGTAACCTGGTTTGGAAAATGGTAATAACATACGATGAATCCATTCAAATGACCGTGATGGGAGTGCTTATTTCTGACATTGGAGAGTCAGAGCGAAATTGGATGAACAGGTCAACCAAAATAGATGGTCAGGCGATGCCCAGGTCCTTCCGTCGGAACATGCAACTTATCTTCACTCACGCATCAGTAATCGGGACACTCGTATGAATTGCTTCGTCGAATAGTGTAGGTAGAACCCGCAACACGGTGTGGAGTGCGGATAACCATGTAATGTGGCCGTCATCTTGGTTGCTGGACTCATCTCATTTAATCGCTCTGACGATGTTTACCTCACGTGCTTGTCGTTGAAAGTCACCTATCAAAGTGACTCGGCGAGTCACGGGGTTTGGGGCCCCGCAGAAGGAAGAAATGCACAAGATATAACCGTCAGTGATGCCCACCCCATGTTATATGGCCTACATACGCGTCGTGTGCCCATTTCAGTTTAACTGTGTAAACTTCCACTAACTGTGGAAGTCGTCTTTAAGACCTATGAAGTATAACAACTCTCCATCTCAACCACTAATTAGTTACTCACTAGCTTCACTTCAGAATAGTGGATTAAGCAATAAGCCCCACTTTCTGTTTATGGGATGACTGGTGCTCATAAGGTTCTGTTGACCGTTCTTGCTGGATAGGGAATTCGGAGTGCCAACAGATGGAAATCGAATCGTTGTCTGTGGCAGCATAACCCAGCTATAGCAATTTTTGAGTGCTGAGATTTCGTGCGTCTCGAAGGTAGCACAAAAACCAATAAAATACTAGGTCGATTCAACCCAGAGAGAAACCATCATAAAGCCAGGGTGAGGCCAGAACCGCGAAAATCTTGGGCATTAGTGTGAGCCTTAATCACTGTATTAAGTTCGCAAAGCAAGCCAACAGAAGCTAACCAAATTCTTTCGGCAGCTAGGTTATCAAGCTTCAGTCAACTTGAACAAGGCCTGGATGCGGGTAAAACTCGCTCGTCTAGCCCTTAATGGATTTTCTCGTGCCGTCGAGTCGATCAACCAGGTCCGGGCTCAGTCAGGCCATCGATGAGCTAAACGTTTCGATCAGCTGATCGGCAAACCAGTCTCGCCGCGCGTGCGCGCATAGGCCGTTGCGTGCGTGCGCGTTGAAGGGCGTGCCGTCGATCGAATGCAGCTAGCCAATGGCAGACCTGACTGTCCATGTGTCTATCGTGCTTGAATGGCGCAGTCGACCAATCAGACTTATAGTTCTGTTTGTGGTCATGGCCAATAGATTCAGCGTGCATTCCGACTGGCGCGACTATCGCATCTCTGTGGGTTGACAGCGCATGCATGTTCTTGTAAAAAAACAAATCGTAAGCTTTCAACTTCTTGCAGATATAGAAAGCGCCTAGGTCATAAATTACCGACTGTTTGTCAAAACTTTCCAAAACACCTAAGTTAGCAGTCGTCCCTCATTAACCGCTTAAGCGGTAGAAACCCTCGGTCACTGAACTCAAACCAAGTTTCGTGTAGTACTGCATCAACAAACGCTTTACTGACGGGAGATTCTAGGCCGGCACCTCATTCCATTTCAGGAGTACGAGCAGATAGACAGTTTGTTGCCTTGGGTGTCCGGCTAGGCTTCACTCAATACACATACCCATACGTACTTTTAATCTAACGGTACTTCGGTAGGCCGCTTTTCATGTGTCTGCGAAATGAATCCACTATTTCTCCTGTGCGTAGTTCCGGGATTCGTAAAATATTTCTCCACGCCACCCATTCGAACAGTGTTTCTCCTTTCTTGGCGCAATTACTTTGTATAATTTACATAAAAAAGCACTTGATTCAAGCTATGCCCTTCTTAGAGCTTATCAGTGGTGCATTTCCTTGACTGTCTGTGAATTCGCAGTCTGGAAATCAGACGTGAGAGTAAACGTTTTACTACTCTAGTGCACACTGGACACCCCTGAGTTGCCACATCTGTGCAAACGAACATTTTCACATGACAAGATTGCTGGTTGGCCGTGGATATCCCAGTGACTGCCCTGAATGTGCCAATCGATCAACCCATCTGTCAGTAACTTCGAGTTAAGTAGTGCGTCGGCCGCCTGTAAACTGTCCGACGATTTTTAATGGTGGTTTAGTTGTTCCGTAAACATGTTCGCTTGTTCGGAACTGGTGGTGTACCGTAGCCACGTTAGGTTAACTTACGTCGCCAACCCGAAGCAAACTCGTAACACAGATGGAGTTAGAGTAGTGATACCGAACGCCGCCTTCTTCAAAATTGAGAACATGAGGAATACGGTTATTTGTAGGTTACATTTGAGTATAAAATTCGGTAACAAGGATGAGAACCGAACGTTGATCCTATTCTTACGCTCTGTGCTGAACTTGTTACGTGTTCAGAGAGTTCATGCTGAGTGACCTCCAAAATCCAAAGACCGAAATCGTGGAAGAATAAACTCATCTAAAACTGCAATCTAATTGTTTATAAGTTTGAGAACTGTGACAATTCTCCACGAAACGCACTAAAAATCCACAGCAGATGTCTCTATGGGAGAAATCATTAGGGCGAGCCACAATTGGCTCAAGGTCACACTTTACACGGGTGAGTAACCCTGTAGATCTGTCACAAGATGTAAGAACTACGTTTCATTCAGAGAACGAAACGGCAGTGTAAGGGTAACTAGAACAGTATTTGGACTCGAAAAAGTTAGATTTTGTGGACAGAATCAACATCCTGTGTGGTAGTAGGTTTTACAAACATCAAGTGCCTCAAATTTAGAGTTGTGTGGATTCAGTGACACCATTAACCACCGTTATTAAAGTTCTTTTCTCTAGGTTTGCCAGCATCCTTGATCAATTGCAGTTCATATTGAGCAAGCCAGAATTCAAAATATCTTTCACGGAATATGCCGCGGGTAATCCAAAAAAAAATGTTGCGGAGCGTTTCGCCTATCTTTAAAGTAGTGTGTTCTCTCGCTGTAGTGTGATCCATGAGATCAATGCACGAAGCTCTGAGGTTCGGGTCGCAAAGCGGCATATCCATGAATCTAAAGTAACTTGCGTATCAGTCTACTATACGGGCTATTTTGCTGTACGGTTGTGAGACATGGACTCCAACGCAGTTGAACTGAGACTTGTTCAGGTCTTCGACAACTGTAGTCTTAAAACCGTTGTTCGCGTAGGCATGTACCGACCAATCCGCAACGAGACAGTTGGTAAACGAGTGTTCGATTGTGCAACAGGGATTTCAATCGAAGAATGTATGCAGCACTACATGCTGCGGTGCTTTGTCCGTGTAATACGCATGTAGAACGATTGTTCGCCGAAACTGGTGCTGTTTTTCGTGCCTGATTCGGACTGGTACTTGTAGAATGTTGGTCAACCTTTGACACGGCAGAGAGGTATGAAAGAGATTACGAAGTCTGAGTGCTGTCGGTGTGAGTCGCCCTCCAGAATGAGATCCGCGTGATTCCATTCGCTTATAGTTGAAGACGTCTTCGTTCTGAAAGGGACAACGGTGTTTCTTGTTTGAGTTTACTCAGCAATACAAAAGACAAGTAATGGACGGACAGCAAGTTTTTAGGTGTTAATTTGGTGAACCTTAATGACAGAGCCAGGCCACAGTAGACGTGTCTTGCTCTTTCCCATACCTGCTAAGAGATACTGTTCACTTTTGAATCCGTCACACCAAGCTCCATTTGAGCCTCTCCATCTTACCAATATCAACCTTTGATTTATGTTGTTTGCTCAACTTGGGTATGCCTCCAGTGCGGTTTAATGAACGTCAGGTTAGTATGAGCTACCAGTGAAAGGAAGAAGGCCTTCGCTGCGGAGTTGTCTATTTGAGAACACCAACTTAACAGTTACAGACTATTGGACAGGGGAGCAAAACTCTCATATGCATCTCGTTTACAAAACTGAATATCAACCTTCTCCATGAACGCGTCTTCCTGAACTTTTCCTGGATATTCATTGACTGCTACTCAACTGCAAGCAAATGCTACAAAGAGACTCCACCAAGTCCGTAACAGATCTCACTTTTCAAGAGACGCAAAGCGGATTTACGAGAAGACGTGCTACTCACATGCCTCATCAGTAGTATCCACCGTTACACCAGTATCCACAACATCTTTGCACAGAACGATGAATCACTTTACTTCTCGTTGCGTTCACGATGGAATAAATCCAAACTGCTTGTTTATCTATCATTAATGGGTCACAATCAATCGTCCTACTGCCTTATCTCGGTAAAAATTGCTGTTGAAGGGGATCACCCATCCGAGACCACATTTTTGTGTAACCCGGTGTGCTTGAGGCATACACGGGCAGTTAGTACAGCCGCCGTACCGAAGACGCTTGTCTTTCTGACGTTGAGAGACTGCGTCCTGGTTAACCCCATGTCTCGTTTTTATATAAATCTCAGTGTAGGATATCATGCCGCACGCACGGTCAAGCATATTGATTTCTTGTTTTGTTTGTTGGTTACATGATACATATTCATGACACCTTACTATTTGTCTGATAAACATGGAGAGCGAAGTTTGTGTTGGTTTCTTCTGTCCTATCACCACTCTGGTCGCTCGCTCTTATAGCAACCTGTTGCCCAGATCCTTGAGCCGACTATCTTCACCAATTACTTGCCTTATCTCGCGACGATCGAACCTTGAGGATGCGAAACTCTTCCGGATGGCTACTGGTAACTATCCGCAGCAAGATCAGCACAATTTCAGCCAAAGTTTATTCTGGTGATAGAGCCAGTAGATGATATGTGGTCTTAGTTGACCAAACATCGTCATTCTGCGCCAGTGGAATAGGTCTCAAATAGAAAATCGCTCAGCTGTAACACCTTTCCGGTGCCTAGCTGCCATGTCACCCGAAAGAACACGAGGGCTGCCAGATTGCCCAAGCCTAGACAGGGGAAGTCGAGAGGCAGAGCGAGTCGGGTTCGAACCACGGACCTTCCGGTCAGTAAATTCGCGCTCTAACCACTTGAACTATCTCGCCCCCGTGGAATAAATCTACAACATGATTAACGCTCAATCGTCATCCTTTTTTCAACGCAATGATAGTGGAGAGACACTCCTGTGGATGCTTGTTAGGGATTGAATACAATCCACATTCTGTTGTATATACTGTGAATATAGCGTAAAATTTTTTGCGCACTACTTCTGAAAAGTTTTCTTTTGCTGAATCAGGAGGTCTCTTCGCCGCTGAGCGTGCTACTGTTGAGGACTTCGCTTATGATTGAGTGTAAATCGCACAAGAACTGATCAAAATACTCAGTGCAACACCTGGATAGACAAAATCGGAGCCGAAATAAATGATCGCTACCCACATTTTATGGATTGTTGACCGTTATGACGGTTAGTGGTCAATGGCTATATTTTTTTTCAACTTCGCCACCGATAAGTACCGTCAACAAGCCCGGTTCTCTAGTCTCATGGTTCGATTCGATTACAAAAGCGAAGTTGATCTCAACCAAAGGGGGGGGGGGAGAGGAGGCACGCGAATTACAGAACCGGGGACATTGCTTTTCGCCTTAGTAACTTCTAACGCATCACTGAAAATCCAATGCTTTTGCTAGAGTAGGGATAGAAAACTGTGTGAAGTAAGATATCACATTTGTTTAAGTCATTTTTCATCTTTTCTGATACTCAGCCCTGACAACGGACAGGTGGTTTTCATCGAACTGTCTGGTAGCGTGTGCACAACGCGTAACCAAACCCGAGGTATGCACACCCGAACGAAGACTGTTGCGCATCTTTCAGTCTGTCCGTGCCTGCTTTGTTTGTGTGCGCGCATATAAAAACTGAATTTGACCCAGGTTGTACTCGATTCATCTAGCTAAAACTCACCACACTAGTAATTTCTCACCACTAGATAGAGTCGTTTTCCCTACTGTTTTCCTCTACTGTTCACTGGGTCCCCCCTAAAGATGGTGAAAAGTTAGGGAAAGTTACTCGACTGTGCACAAGTCAGATTCTTAACAAATTTTGACGCATGTACTCAACCAAGCAAACACCACATGACTCTACGGTGTTTGCATGTCTGATAATGACTATGTGAGTACGACACCTTATCATTCGGTGACCTTGGACCTTCTGTTATCAGCTTCTGATGCTAAGTCGCTACTCAGTGGTTAACTGAAACTGTGTTTCTGACAGATACCGTTGTTACGAACAAAACAGTACAACACCTCAGTAGGCTGGACACCTCACGTATGCGGGCATCTTACTTGAAACTATCACTCAGTAGTGTGATCATAGTTCGCACCGATGGAACCTATTATGTGAATTTACATACCGCTTTCGGTTTTTTTTAAAAAAAACTCATTTCTTCAATTGATCATTGAAATTCAAAGGCTCTTACGAACAGGACTATTCAAAAGTTTGAGGGAGAAGCCTGTTGACTTTTACCAACACAGCGGACAGATGGACAGCTTTTGCATCGAAAATAAGTTATCGATTAGTTCGCGTCGCTTGAGTTCCAACAATTCCCATTCACAGGAAACACTTCGTGTTCGGAAGCACCTAGGCTGGTTCGAACTTCAGTTTGTTGTTTTACTGCAAACTCGATCAAAAACTAGGCAAAAACTGATAAGAGTGTATACATTTACAGGGGGCGAGATGGCTCAAGTGGTTAGAGCGCGAATCTACTGAACCCGACTCGCTCTGCCTCTCGACTTCCTCTGTCTAGGCTTAGGCAACCTGACAGTATCCCAGCCCTCGTGCAACCTTGGGGTGGCATGGCAGTTAGGCACCGAAAGGGTGCTACAGCTGAAAAGAAATCGTTCAGCTGTTGAAACTTTGACAGTCCACTACCGATTTGTCCATCTTTGAGCGCATCAAGTAGGAGTAGTCACCGAGTTCCCATCAGTCTTTTGTTTCGTTTGAATACCAACTTGTACACATTCAGCGAAATGTGCTCACTTTTAGCACTTTTAAATTGACGGGAAAGTCAAGCCGAATCTATCTTTTACACTGTTATCTGACTGAATGTGCTGTACCTCATTCGTCAAGGAAATATACCTGTCTATCTCGGATACGGTACCAGCTGAAACGAGTCGGTCTTTGTGCAGCACATTCAATCGAAGAACGCCAGAAACGAGAGGTCCAGCTGAACCCTCTGTTAACACCAGATCACTTTGTAACTAAGTGTGTAAGCTCTTTTCCCATTCAGTGTAAGGTTCCAGATGAATTTTACAGACGGACAAAACCGTACCAATATTCGGCGAAGAGATTGCTTTTACTTCTCCCAGGTAGATATCTTCTTCTTGTTCCGGAGAGGGGCAGTTTCTTGTGTGAACTAACCTCATCTGGGTGCCATTTTCCGTATTGTGCACAGCACCTTTCGATGGCTGACAACATAGGCGTCTGACATCTTCCATTTGCCATGTCCTGTTTCCATAAGATCTTCTACCTTGTTTTCTAGGCGAATGTGAGAGCTAATCACACTACTGTTCAGTCGCTCATAGCCAAACGGTTTCCTCTCCAACCACCAGCTGGGAGGTTGAGGGCCAAAAACTCCCCGGAGTTGTGTGAGATGCGCATTACTTGTTATTTACAGTAAGGATGAAACAGATGTACAGTACTCCTCGGCTTTTCAGCACCGACTGGTTTGACTTACAGGATGAAATATCAACTGAAAGAGAACTAGCTCCTCGGGGAGATGGCCAGTAAAATCACCTTGGGCTCATTTCACAGAGTGAACAAATGACGATTTACGCTCACCGACAAGCTCTCTTACCTAGTTTTGGATAATTGGAACACGGTTCTTTTAGCTCTCCACCAAAGAAACACTCGGTTACGCGTACAGTCATTTCTGTTCACAGGCCTGTACAGTGTTCTCCGTCCGATTACTGGTGGGTTTCGCCAACACTTGGGGGGTGGGGGTGGGGGTCGCAAAAGCACCGAATGGTGATAATATTCCTCCAAAAGCGTGATGGAGGTTTTCCTTACAGAGCGGGATCGCGGCATTCTTGCTTGAAAAATAACTGGAAACACAAGATCTGTTTTTCCTTTGAGATTTTGCTCAGGTGGAAATTCTCCGTAAGGACCGATTTCTATACTGATCAGCCAGTTGTGCACTGCAAGTGACCGCTTGCAAGCAGAGAATACATTTACGGTGCTCGAGGCCTTCTAGCAGACCAAATGTAGTGTTGCAACACGGTACTTTCAAAGTATAAGTAGTCTATCCAGCTATCCGGCTGTTCCCAGACTCTGTGGCGTGGGTTTTTCGTGACCAGCTGCTTATTCACTATCCAACCGACTTCACATCATCATCATCATCATCATTGTCAGCTGTAAGAACCGCGTACTTGTCGTACAGTGGTTGTAGCTGCCACAGTTTTGTTCACCGTTGATTTGGGGAGGTGAGGTAGGTAGCTGCGCATTGGAGGCGCGAGCTGATAAATTAGTGCGTAAATACACCACTGTCAGTGGACTCTTGAGTGGGGGGATTGGGAAGGGAACTATGCATTGAAGGTAATAGCTTGGATGCACAAACGCCATTGAGGGCGCGACTGGACCATGTCTGATAATGTCTCTAACCATTGATGTGGCCCGTCTCGGGGTCCCCATCCAGAAAGACGGCAATGACTAGCGCAGCTGAGTTTGCTGGTAATGGCTTTTATACTTCACTGCCAAGTCACTGTTTGACCTCCCCTGGCTCGTTTTCACCTTTCACATGGTTGTGCGAAAAAACCCTACGAGGAAGTCAGTCGATTGGCATACGGAGCACGTGGCCAAGCTAGCGAGTGTGATAAGTTCATCTATCTTGGGCGAGTTGTTTCTTCCGAAAACTGTTCGACGAACTGCTGATCCGACTTCACACCCTCAACAGATTCTGTGTCATCTGTTCATTGAACCGCCTTGTTAAATGGAAAACGTATTTTATCGCTTAAGTCCGAATCAGTCTATGCTCGGTACTCGATGGGTTCTGTTCCGCTGATTCATCATCGTCTAATAACCTGAATCCCGATTATCTTGTCAAAATCAAATCAGTGTCCATTTCTTGTGCACCAATCCTTCAAGATTCGCCGGTTCTCTGCAGGATCGACACTAGATCGTTGCTGATAGAGAGCGCTGTTATGGACCCTTTTCGGAATGGCCTTCCCAGAGCGCGATTGCTGTACGACACTGTCATGCACGGAAGATGAGACAATGACAGGTTGTTCCGGACAGG
This sequence comes from Clonorchis sinensis, assembly GCA_003604175.2. Lineage (NCBI taxonomy): Eukaryota > Metazoa > Platyhelminthes > Trematoda > Opisthorchiida > Opisthorchiidae > Clonorchis > Clonorchis sinensis. The sequence goes on from CM030371.1 coordinate 34,015,619, forward strand.
ACTAATCGAAAAATCAGGAGTGGACTTGAACCAACTGGCATTCTGACCTTTTGACTATCTCAGAATGTGACTATATTACCATCGAAAGGAGAACATACAAACGCCAGTGTGGTGTACTGCGCATTTGTGTCAATTTGTTTTATGCGTGGATCAGCAGCCAAATGGGGTTCCCTCGACGTCAAAATCCTGCCTCAGCTTTTTAGTAAGCGACCTCTAACCATGCACTACACCTGCTGGAGAAAATGATTTTAGCGAGCGAAAAAATCTACAATAATGAGCCGATAACCACCCAGAAAGTGACGAGCAATGTCCAAAACCTAACATCCCTTCTTTATCTCATGTGCCTCCCGAGACTCGTGCAAATTATTTGGAAGATTACCTTTCAGCCGTTTAAAACTGCCAGGTGGACCAGCAGCAGAGTCCCACATAGCTCAATAATTCGGGAGGAAACATACTCATCGAAAGGTCTGTGCTTCGAACCCAACTCTCGCATCTCGTCTGCTCCCGTCTCGGCCCGAGGAACCTGGTGGTATTTCAGCCGTCCTTCTTCCATCGATGGGGCTGACAGCTATGCACAGAAAAGGTGTTACACGATTAGTTTATTTTCTTTAGCAGAGTCGGAAAAAGGTGCCACTGGTAGGAGATCGTCAGCTCACTTTTGTATGTTGACCTGAGGAACAAGCAAACTTTATACGACTGTTTTGCTACAGATTTTCCACTCCGTCGGGATCACATGTATTCTGGGTTTGAATACTGAAGGTCAAAGTAGCGTCTAGTTTGCCATTCAGTCTTATGGCAGATTGGATGGATAGATGGGTTGTTGCAGGTTTCCTGGAAAGAGCGATTTCATCCTCTTGGTCTGTGATGTTCTACATTCCGTCTAGGGTGTTTGGCCGTAAGACCACCAGTTGGGCGGGTGTCATCTTTACAACAATTGCGAGGTATTGCATCCCTAACCTGCTATCCGTTTGAAACTGGTGTTTGATCAGATGGCAGTTGATCTGTTCGCCGAGCTTGGCAAATGGCTTGCAAACGTTCCGTCCCCAGTCGCGGAGACATCGTCAGTGCACAGTTGAGTAGGTCCGTTTGAAAGGAATGCTTACGTGAGTACGATCCGGTAGCTTTGTTTGAGTTGAGCGAAACTGCGTTTTTTGTCTGATGCCCATGGAGCGAGAGTTTGTAAGGAAAGATTACATCTATCACGGATGCGTTGACGGTTTACGGCCTTGGCACATTGCCTGAAATATTGTGTATTGTGTATTTGTTGCTAAGCCTCGACAATTCGCATATAGATTGTGCAAAAATTCACTAACGTTTGCATGCGAGTCGGTACAAATCGGGATAGCTAAATGCAGTTCGAATGAATCTCTCGTTTGTGCTGCTCTTAAGTCGGATGTTCAGTACGAGGTTACCCGATGGTTCACCTGGGTCAGCGTCAGCGATTCCAAAGTACCATGCCTGTTCAGAATCAACTATACACTTAATAGCTGATACTTCGAAGGATAGGCGGAACCGGTAATATGGGCGAACAAATCGTAAACAGTTATAAATAAAAATAAAAAATCGTTCAGCTGTAGCACCCTTTCGGTGCCTAGCTGCCATGCCACCCGAAGGAAGCACGAGGGCTGGGATACTGCCAGGTTGCCCAAGCCTAGACAGGGTAAGTCGAGAGGCAGAGGCAGGGTTCGAACCACGGACCTTCCGGTCAGTACGTTCGCGCTCTAACCGCTGAGCTATCTCGCCCCAGTTATAACAGTTATAACCTATTATCAGGTCAGTGGTTCGGCTGGCTAGTGAAAAAAAGACACTTCGAGAAGGCAACCCGAATCGGATTCCTCAGAAGTCCTCTTCAGCATGCAAAAACACCAGGAATGAAGCAATTCTCAACAAGCCATCAATTGACATGTGAAATCGACCAGCATGCTCAGAAAACCTGCATAAAACCTATGGGTCCCGGAGACGGGTAAATCGCTGGAAACAGAGTGGATGCTAATTCAATTTCAGTATTCAGTTGATGATGAATGACGACCTGGGAGCCATGGCCCCAGAAAGTGCAAAATTCTAGACAGACAGTAGAGTACTTGAAGCTCGTTGACTGAGTTCACTAGTTGACCTAACCGAGGTGTTAAGGCATCCAACTCCAGTTTGTACTGTTACTTGGATCATCGGGGACAATGCTGGGGACTACTTCTACTGGTGCCATGCATCCACTTACTGATCGATGGCGTGAAGTGGGCCCCTGTGCTCCTGAAGCTTTGGTATACCAAAAACGACCGCAATTCAAAACAGCATGCCGTCCGATATGACAAACTGTAGGCCTCCTTCATTGCATAGGTCAAATGGAGTAAGTACGCACTAAGTATCGGTTCGAAGCCATATGCAAATATTCATCTAACGCATCACTGACTGCCCGTCCCGCACGCACTTTTTTGCGAATTAAATTAGCGACGCTCTAGTTGGTCGGTAAAATAGGACACGATTTGTGACCGTGCGGAATTACACGTGCATGCCTCTTCAGACAATATGAAGGCACCTAAGTGCACCTAGGGGTATAATTTGGAACAAAAACTTCAAACTGTCAACTCCATCTCTTGAACTTTTTGATGAATATTTGACAATGCCGGTTGTCCGCGGGGAATAATGGACTAAACTTGATATTGATGATACATTATGCTTGTCCTTCTTCTAGGGATACCAGTTCCTAAAAATTACCGCTTCCGATTGATCTCTTGGGGTTAGTGAGCAGGATCCTGTAGGACCAGCTCACAGCTTGAACCCCGAACCAAGCCTTGAAACAAGTTTTGGTCAAAATCCGTTTCAGAAGAAAATGGTTTATTGGACGTGCAACCAAGTCAGCGTGATATGACAACCGATGAGTAGCTGAATAGTCATCATTACTCAAGGCTGACTCGATAAGCATCATGCAATGTACTTTGAAGTTTATCCGATTTACACAGGGTGAAGAATGCTCAGCTCGCTGAGCCGTGGTCGAAAACACTCCTTGAAATTCCTTTCTGCGTTAGTTGTGCAGTTACGCAAAGTTGTCTCCTTAGCCATTGAGATCTGCAGGGCACACCGAACGGGAATGCTAGTATTTTTGGTACGGCAGAACCTGGCAGCACTTTATCGATCTTCTGAACTGATAGTCGCATTGTCAGGTCGAAAGCAAGACTGTACGCTGGGCTTGTCCGTTTTCTTCGTGTTGGTAATATGCTACTGACACCAGTGAGTAGTTCAAAATAAATGATGAAGTGGGTAAGGCGGGGTCACTGTCCATAGAGTCCAACTGTGGTCGCTTCTACAGAATCTCAACAACTAAGCTTTTCACTTTCCTGACCAGTCCGAGGGATGTAGACGAATGAGTCACGTGACACACTGGTTAGCAGTCTGCACATCACATGGTTCCTCCCTGATTCTGCGTCACTGATGAATTGGATTTATGAGTTTCATCCCTTGTTTGACAACTTTCTGACTAAATATTGTTCCACATTTCAAACCCGCAAATTTTTCACTTATCAAGCCTTCCATGTGGATCGACCGTACGTTGTGCTGCTTCCTCATAGATATCATGCTAATGAAAATGGGTGTGTGAAGTCCAGTCGAGTGGCCTCCCTTCGAAAAACCTATTTTGTTAGGGATGACGACCTGGCTTTTAATTGGTTTTCAGGTTGGTAAACCCAGTTATCACGTGATCAACGCATATAGTAGCCCATAAATATAGATCGCATTATCAGTAATTAAGATCAGTGGTATTCAAACATTCAACTTTTTAGTTTTTCCTGGCAATGTCATTTTGTTTACAGAGTCCTTTTCAAATTTCAGTGAAGGCTCAAGTACATATTGAACACATCTTTGGCTATGAGGTATTCACACCAGGGCCTTCGTAGATCAAATTCAGCTGGAAGACAGACTAAGCCATCCGATAGTACGAAAGTGGAACCCTCAGCAGCTCACCCCATAACACCTTCAAGAAGAGCCGCACGCCAGAGTTCCTCTGGTCGAAGAGCTGGCAAACAAAGAAGGCAATCGGCTGCGTCCACAGTGACCCATCGGAGCCGAAAAAGCTCCACCGAATTGGCGCGTCCAAATGCAGATGCATCTTCGGGACCGGTGGATCTGTATAGCTATCCTACCAGCAGACTGATTGCGATTAAACCCTCCGGTGCGTTCAACTTTTGTTTTTGTCTTTTGATATTCTTTTTTGCTTCCCAGTCATCTTAGCTCGCGAAAACACTGCCTTTACCAAGCATCCACCGGTCCTACTTGTCAATAGGGCTGTTCGACTGAACATTAGCATAGGATACTCTCTATAGTTATAATTTATACAAGCCCCCTTCTCGTGGTTCTGCTTCCATTAGCATTCTCAGTGTGCAAACCTCTGATTGGGACCAATTCTGGACAGGGATCGTCCTATGTGATGCTTCAAAGTTACCTTTTATGAAAAAAGGATGAGGGTTTTCTCCCGTATGAGACAGAAGAGCCTGTAAATTTATGAGATACGATAAGCCAGTATATATTTAGTATTCAAGTGTATCTCGTGGTATCACTGTACTGCTCAGTCGAAAGTTACTTAGCACTGTATGTAACAGGTTCCCTCTGAGATTTGTGTCGAGCACTGATGATGATTCCCACTGAGAATGAAATGTCCACTTTTTCGCATTCAGTCATTAGTCACTATTGGATTTAAAAAAACACGTACATCCCACTGTCAGGAATGTAAATTGCCCTCCTTCCTACACAAGGTTTGCGAACAAGTTGATTACGTTCACTCCCGCATAGGGAACTCGGCAAACCTTTTACACAATACCACGGGCGTTGCTATGCTTATTGATTTTTTCTTATCATCTATCGATTGGATGTGCCCAATGCATGGTCAACCCACCGAAATGGCGGGTGTTTGTCTTCAGTTCACTGTGGTGATGCAAATAATCAGCAGCCATGAGTTCAAATCAGCCCAATGACTCATCATGACAGGCGTTTTCGACCGCATTCTGACTGATTGGCGGAAAAAATACGCGAAAACGGTGGCAAAGGCTGTCGGGTGTCGTTGGATGATAAATCGTATCTGAATGAGACGGTAAAAGCGAACCTGTCTAGGACACACGCTGCCGTAGGCATGAGACAGATGTTGAATGCGATCAGTATTTGTAAGGCATCCCGAAATTCGCTTGGAAGCTTGGTAGCTGCAGGTCGTTACATTGCGAATCGGTGCATATTAGGTTGGTGTTAGCGAGATGCTTAACTCAGTATCAGTTGAATCCATCCCATACTGCCCCACAAACCCCGCCTCATGATTTAGTCGGTACGATACTTGAGATACCGCAATATGTATTTTCTTGACATTTCACACCATTCATAAGGTTACTGAGCACTCTTCGACAGCCCACCACTGGTTTCGCCCTTCTTGGAACTCATCAGGTGAGCGTAGTCCCCGAGTTTCCACAGGCTTTATGTTCTCCTTGAACCCAAACAGTACGCAGTTCGCGAAGTACAGTTATTTGCAAACTAATATGACTTCAGCCGGAGACTCAACTGAATTTATCGTTTATGGTAATCTCCGACTGAATGTGCTGCCACCTTGCAGGTATTGTCAAGTACATATACTTCCATAACCCCAGTGTCAAGATGGTACGACATCTCGTCAAAATGGCGCATACTGGCCCTTTTGTGGGCCGAAAAACCCATAGTAGAATAATTGCTTGTGCTAGCTTGGCTGGTTGATAGGCACCAGCAGTTGCTCATTCGTATTTCGGTAGTGGAACGGAGTTGAATTGAGGAGTGCGGGCATAACGCTTGATGTCTACGCTAACAATCAATCACCGTTTTGTCTATAACTTCATAATTGTTGAGCATTTCACCTTTGAATATTACGTCTCTGAAGAAAGCAACCGAATAGGACTGACGGGCTGCTGGCCGAGAGTATGTGAATTCACGAGATCGCTTACTAGAGGTCATGTGGACGTCACCGATCGATAACATGAACGATCAAGCTCGTCACTCTGTCCCTGTACACGTTTCCGCATAGAATATGACTTAGGTGTAGTAATATTTTGCGGGAGGTCAAGACTTTGACTCAAGATCTCCAGGTGATAATGCGGACGTCGGATAGTTAGACAACTACACACGGGGTATTGGTAACTTGACTTACGAGAGACGAAGAAGGACGGCTGTGGACCAAGGCCGGACTTGTTTAAACTGGATCGCGGTTGAGTTTTGACTCATTCTGTTGCGTTCCATTGCCTACTTCCTGACGGCTGCACAGTCTTCTATACAAATTGACGTCCACTTACCCTGGGGTAGTCCGAGTGATAACCTCCCTAATGCGTGTTCGTTACCCTCACCCTCTGCTCTGATGGTGAACTGATATTCGTGGTTATTAACTTTGGGAGTCCCCGGCTGTACTGTGATGGGTTTAGGTGGTTTCATCTTGACCTGAAGCTACTCCGGGAAGCACCAGTTCAATTTCCAACAAAGTTTCTGCCTTCCTGAGCCTTTCCTCATTATTCCAAAATTGTTTTTCCGCATTTGTCACCGTAAGTGATTACCCGCTAAAACACTGCTGGAAGAGGACCAACTTAGGTGCAGCTGTATAATGGTATGTCGGAAATGATCGCCATCCGCATCCCAGCTCTTTATATTCATGGAGCTTCAAGGATAGAAGACAACAACAATAATAATCGTTCATGAATAAAATCCATTTTGGTAGCTAACTGCCATACCACCCGAAGAAAGCAGGAGAGCTAGGATACTGCCGGGTTGTCCAAGCATGGACAGAAGCAGTCGAGACGTCTGGACTGTGTTTGAACCAAGGATCATCCGGTCTCGAGTAGAATTTCCACAACAGTTGCAAGCACATTAGCAGACAAAGTTCTTGGGGATAGTAGCAGCAGAAAGCCACGAAGTCGGTTACAGACCGTCTGTGTAACCATAACTTGGCATGCGAACCGAGGATGATTGGGAGATCACTAGCTGTTGACGGATTTCAAGGAGAGAACTCGCCATTAGCCTGCAATGCAAGTTCCACGTGAAATTGCACACCATGTGATTCGGGGGACGGGGTAGACACCATCTGGGACCTTTATCTAGTTTTACTGACCATACAGCAACGGAGCTAGTGGCCACCTAGTGCAACATTTGGGCGGTTCTTTATTCTACACCCATCTGTTATTAGGAGTTAGTAAAAGTTGATCGTAAACACGCGCCATTCTCCTTTTCTCCCAAGGCGTGTGACAGGGTCATTGTATAGGCAAGAATACGCAGCCCTTTTATTCGACTCCCTTTTCTCAACTGGCTGGGATGGCTGATGTCACACCGAATGGTGCAGGTTTTGGTATCAACTGGGCGGCCTTAAGTTTATGTGTAGTTATGGGATGTCTTGGATTCTGTTCATATACCTCCCTTCCTTCCTATGGATTGTGTTTTGCTCTTGTTAAGGCATGCCACTCCTGTGTATTGGGGTTCAAGTATTTTTGACCAGACACGGGAGCCGTGCACGCCAGACACACGTGAACCATCCAATACTCGCGCTGGCGTGAGGAGCACCGTCCCAAAGGTAACCAGTCATCCACTTGTCAGGACTTCCTGGTAAGGTATCATCATGGACTTTCAAATTTGCCGGGGCACATAATCAGGCCTGTTCAGTTACAGCCATCCGTTTTGCCGGTTGGCTCCCTTCCTTTGTAAATCGGCTTTCCCGGTTGTAGTTTTTACTTCACATACTTCAACTACTGATTGATATTCAAGTAGCTGGATTTCATCTCAGAAGAAAACGCCACGGCTCTGCATCGTTTGTGCAGTGTGACGTGCGGAGAAAATATAGCTGAATTGAATTGACGGGCATTGAAACTCTGCAGAAATGAGTTTAATTGCTTGTGATTATGCCATATGATTACCCTTCAAAGTGTGGGCTACCGGCGTATAAAAATCCAGTTAAGGAAGAAGGTAGTTTACTCAACAAGCATAGTAAAGTCCAACACCAAGTACAGGCATAGTTTCAGCCAAACATTGGCCAATTACAGCCCAAAGTTTTCTGTGACCCGAAGTATACAGATGTCAAAAAACAGCCAAAGGTAAAGTGCCCGAGATTTAAAGAGGTGCTCATTGTATCCCCACGTTATCCATTGATTTAGCCAGTCTCCCGGGCTAAGGCCAAATTTTCGTTGCCAACAAGACTGGTGTCAAGTAACGTAAGCGATGCTCGTTCACGTACCTGTTCGAATTTTCTGACTGTATTCGCTAGGCACGTTCCCAAAAGTGTGTTCGACCAGCCTCGAACCAGGCCTTGTTCAGTTTACCATATTATCCTTTATCTCAACGGAACTCTGTAGTAATCCATCAAAAGATAGGATCACGGAGATCCCTACTTGGAAGTGTCTTCTGTTCCATAGGATCGCAGGTTAGGTTGTAACTGACAGAGGACGCTATTTTAAACCATTCAGGGGTACGTTTTATTTTTAAGTTAGTCACCCTTGACATTCTGGTGATAGTACTGATGAAGATGTAGTTAACCATCACTTATCGCTCTCAGACAGAATGCAGTATGTACTCCGTTCGGGCTGTCAGAACAATGCTATTGTCCCTCTTCACCCTTGTGTCTCGTTGTTTAGATGGCAACCACCGATGCAAAATATGCGGTAGCCACTTTGACCGGCCTACACAGCTGAAGACACATCTACTTGAGCACAGCAACGAACGCCCCTACCCCTGTTTTACGTGCAACATCCGATTTACCACGAAGTGGAATTTGATGAAACATCAGAAATGCCGCTCCCATCGTGTGGTTCAAGCTCGCGTGACTGGACCTGGTGCAGGGGACAGAGCGAAACCATCCCGATTCGTGTGAGTTTTTGTATCGCTCTCTGGAAAATTTTTTTTTCCGTCCTAGTTTAGCACAGTTCCTGAGTGAATAGTTATTTGACAAGCTGCCACCTTGATTCGCACATCTGACCGGCCAGCTTGAGTTATAACTGAAGAGATTCCGATGTCATGTCCTCGTGATGTGGAAAATTCAAAACCTTGTTACTTATAAAAATATAAGTAGATAACATATTACCCAGACGTGACGGCTTTCAAGTACAAATGGCAATAAACTAAGATGACGCGGTATAGCAGCTATTGAGTACATAAGACCCTTTCTATGAGGATTTTCGAGGTTGTCAATTCATTGGTAAAGCGATGATTGCACGCGTTACCCGCCGTTGCTGTTGGGAACTGTACCTGTCCGAATGTGCAAGTTCTTGATGGATGTTCACAACAATGCGCTTGTAAGAAAAAAAACCTCATCACTCCACAACACCACACGAGTTGATTACGCAGACTTCGTGGCGCAGAATGTTTGGTCGGATATTGTAGTAACGGTATTTTCTCAGCTTAGTTCTCGGCCTGAACCTCCCAAGCTAGCATCCCCATCAACCACCAAAGGTGGACAACGTGTAGTAGCGCCCAACGCCAGGTCAGAAACACATATACAGCTCGTCATTTCTGAAGTATATGCGGCGATAACGTTCTGGAAATTCTGACGCCCTCTGCGGGCGGCATTGGCAACCAGCACACAGATACTGTATCATGATCGGCTGTTTGGCCCAGACTTTCGACCAGTCAGATCTTGTCTTGATGCTGGGCTGGCAAGTGACTCGATCTTTTGGCCACTCGCGTGCGGGGTAAGCTTTTTGACCGTAGCAGCACCAAACTGCGAATGGTAAAGCAGCATCAGTGCGGAATTCCGCCTAACACCTACCCCTTGAAGTTTGTCGACGTAGGTTTGAAGTCGGGGGTTTACTTGCAGTGGCCTCACTGGCTTGCGGATCCTGTCTTGCCAGCGTCGCGTTCGTAGTGCGTGCTCTGGCTGGGCCTCCGACGGAGCAGTTGATAAGTTTTTTGCAATGATACCGAGATAAAAAGTGTCCAGAAGGATCTTTAGACTGAACGCACTCGGTTCGGCGGACGGGACCTGCACATTTGTTGATTGGACTTTGTTCCTGGGCCGGATCCATTTGGCTGGGCCAACTTGAATCTGGTACATCACTTTGCCGCCCCAGCGAATAATGTGTCCTGGAATCCATTTGGGGTGTCTGCCCCCGTAGTCACGGACCAACACTCTTTGGCCTTCGCTGAAGGAGCGCGCAGTTGCTCCATGATGCCGCCTGAACTGGTTCTTAGTGGAATGATTCCTGCCACTTGATACTTGAAAAATCAGGACGCAGAAGGGATGGTTCGTTGTCAGCTGCTTTGCTTCCCGAGTCGATGATCAAGAAAGCAGAGGACTTCTTGAAACAACTAGAGTGGGGGAGCCGTGATAGCTCAGTTTAAACCACGTTGCTGTCAGGACTGATCGCAATCAGACGTACTAGAGCGGCAAGCATTCAGTAGAACTGTGCCATCTCTGGTCAGGTGTTCACTGGAAGCCTTTTGTTCTCCGCCCCTTTAGGCCCATTAAAAAGAGAAAAGTGGAGTGGACGCAACCCGCACAGCTGGTCTGCCAAGTCTCTGGTAAGTTCGCATGAGTCCTTACCTCTCCGGTCATCAAAGCGCTGCTGTTATCATTGTCATGTTTGGACATAATTTTTTGCTGTATGATTGCGGCCGCAGTACGAATGTTTATCTACTCTTAAGGTTATTTAATTCGCTGATGGTGAATACTCAAATCGCCTCCGTTTTGTATGGTTTGTTTCATTTTGTATGTGTGTGTGCGTGCGTTTTGTTCTAACCCACCGAAAGTGTCACAATCCACTCCAACACACACAACAATTTACGGTGTACGCAGAAACCCATGAGGACTAGGAACTCTTGTGACACTGGGAAGCTTCATACTCTTACATTCCACAATCTTCAATGTATTTCCTGCCCTTGGAGGAACAATTGGAACAAAGCCCAGAAACACTCTGATTTGCCATTTGCCTGTTACAAAAAGTATCATAATTATATCTAATTTGCTGAACCTTAGGGGAAACGAAACTCTTATGTCTGCTGATTCGCCAATCTGCTGTCCCTGACTGCTGACCCGCTCCAGTGCCTAGTGCCGGGAAAAAAAGACTCACAGAGGGGAACACAACAGCTATATTCCGAACAAGCGAGCGCGAGAGTGTGAGTACGTGCAAGTGCGAGAATACAACTCAAGCTAGTCATTGGTGGGACACTGTCTAACTTGGTCCAATGCTGACGCACGCGGTCTGGTCTTGGTATAGGCTGCGACTCGCTGCATACTGCGGGGGCGTTGTCTGACCTTGAGCAACGCTGACTCGCGCTGTCTGGGTTTGATAGAAAGCTGTGAGGCGCTGTATATTGAGGGGGCGTTGTCTGTCTGGTCAACATCTAGCAGAGCTGAGGGTCTCAGTAGATTTCGGGCATTCAGTAGTTGCTTTCAGGAATCTGACCTTCCTGATAGAAACATTGTGCAATCACTGTTGGTACTAAAAAGCGGACACAGATGCGAACGTGCGAAAGCAACAGACATGGGACCGAGAGTAGTCCTCAAACTTGGCTAATCCTCGAATTTAATTGCCTTTCGCATGCTAGATGATCGGTCTGATGCACCTTTTATAAGTGCTTTCGGTGAAAAAAATCACCCAAGAAAATGAGGTCCGTTGTGTATTCACTCACAGCAAGTCCCAGAAGAAAAGTGTGAGCACAACCCCGAGTACTGCTGTGATACTGCCGTCGGTTACGATGCTGTTTCTGTATCCCCGGAAGTTTGTATTTCATCGGCACTATCAAGACCTCAACCAGGTGCCCTCGTGGGCCGAACTGGTTCATGATGACTTCTCAGTGGTCTGACTATCTGATACTCATGACGAGGCTCAGTATATATGCGCTTGTTCTCAAGAACAGAGGCCACCTACATGAACCCATCCTTGTGTCCTGCACTCAACAGGAAGAACGGTTTTTTGCCATAAAACGAAAAACCGAACACGACAAACATTAATGTCTGATCAGAAGATGGATAGATAGGTAGAGGCATTCGGTGCGTTGGAGCAGTCTTTGGACACCATCGCCTGCGAATTGTGTGGGTGACAGCGACGCATTTAGAGTAAGGTTGACCAAGTAAAGGCAAATAGGTCAAAACGAAAACGCACCATCTACCAAAGGTGATCTTTTCTTAGGAAGAATTGAGAGTGACTTGGCGTTTCAAGGAGTCAAGCTGGGTTGATCTCTTTTGAGTGATGGTCCGTTCTCAGTATGGTCTTTCTAAAAGAACATGAACATTCTAAAGAGTTGGCGTCGCCAATATTTCATCGATGGTTTTAACCAGTGATCAGCTGACCGATTATACAGGTGAATACAGTTCCCAGCATGACCGAACCTCTGATTTGTGCTGGAGCAACCGGGTTTGAAAAATCAATATCACAGGCCGATCGATAGTCCTTCTTCCTACCGAATCTTCCTTACCGCTGCTGACGCGTCACACATACCTGGGAAAGTTGCTAATCGAGTAGTCCTCAACACCGGGCCACGTAATACGAGGCTGACTGACTCTCTAGCCAACGGCACCGCTTGGCAGCCATTCATCTCAAAATCCGAAAGGTCGATAGTTCGTTCGCAGCTTATTGCCATCCCGAATAAGGATGTACATTGCTGTACATTGCTTCCTGACACAGGTCGATGTGTCCAAATCGGAATATCCAAATGAAATTGTGTACATGCCTACAAACGGATACAAACGTACGCAAACAATGCCACCAAAGTGTCACTTTACCTCGTTGTATGACTCCTTCTGGACAAATAAAAATACCCGCTCCCATGAGTCAGTCTGAGTACAATGTACCTCGATGTATGATGACAAGTCAGACCACGAGGGAATGACCTTCTTTTTTCTATAAGTGCCGAAAACAATGATTCTTGAATAATGTTCCACCAAACCGACACTGGTCATTGGATGCGGGCTCAACAATATACCTCCGATGTTTCTCAGCGCCGGCGGACCTTTGTACTGCACAATAATTCTTTCCCTTCGTCGGCTGAATAACACAGTATTATCCATCCTCTCAGTTGTTTTTCAAAGCAAAGAGAACTCATATGGAGTTGTGGCACGTTGCCTCGGAAAATGATCGGTTTTGGCTAGACCAGCCCTGACAGATCGGTGGACCGTTAGTTAGTGGACTGTGTAGTTAGGACTAAATCCGGTGCGGATGCCCTTTCTTTGGAGGTCGGTGGTGAGGCCCGTCCATTCGGCTCAATGTTATATCTTGGAATTGAAGTTACTCTGTGCTGGAAAGCCCAAAAACACTGTATAGATGTTTTATCCTTGTTAGGAATTATCAGCAGTGCGTACCTCACGAATCTCTATGGAGGCTCGAACCCGCGACCTTCCGGTTAGTAGCTGAGGCCCATGGCGTTTGGCCTGATCAGTAGTGTGGTTTACTCGCATCCAGCGTATAGTTCTCCAGTTCTGCTTCAATCATGCGTGCTCAGGTGTTGACTGGCTTCCGAGCGCAGAGTTCGGGAGGTCGCAGGTGTGAACCGCCATAGAGATTCGTGAGATGTACACTGCCATTGGTTTGTACCATGGATTTTACGGCTTCTCGACTTTTCAGCATTGACAGATTGACAGAAGGAATCTGAACTAGCCTTCAAGGTATCGGGGTGAGATCAACTTTTTCTCCAAACGTACGTATAAGCTGATCGTTGACATGCCGCAAAAATTTCTCATGCGGTTTTGAGGAGGCTGAGGAAAAAACGGGGTGACTGGGACGTTTTGCTAATAAGAATATAAAGTTAATTTCCGTATGTGGTAGGTTAGAAACCAGATACGTGCTCAAAGATTCGTCGTTGCAATCGATCGGTTAGAGACTGGTAGTCTATGATTTTCCCAGGAACCCCAAGATTGTCTTAGCACAGCATGTCTCGTCTCTGCTATTGTTCGTCATCCTCGGTCGAATTGAATGTTTTTCATTTGAACCACAAACCGACAACCCCTGGTTCGGGAAAGAGACATGTTTGACATGCAAAAAACCGGGATTGTTATCGAGTTATTACACGTTTGAGGTCAATTCAGCTTAGAGGAAGGAGTCCAGAATCAGCCGATATGCAACCGAGAGTCGCGTTGACTCACTGTTCCAGACAGTCTATCAGAGGACATCCAGAGCTTAGAGAACCCAAAGGAAACCCTTGAGCGACACGGTTGTCGGTTTCACGAGGCCCTATTTCGTGTGAGTATACACCTGTTCTAACACACCTTCAAGCGAGTTCAACTCGCCGGACTACGGATCCAAACGGATGGGATTCAGATTCTCTTTTTCTATTGATGAGTCGACCTCCAAATGACATGATACCTCATCAAAGATCAACATGTGATTGTACAAGCTGAATTTCATTTGCAAGATATTTCAGTATTCCAAGTCTGTTCAGCACTCCTGCAACCTCTATCGTCCATCGATGGATATATGCTGTTTTAGTTCGGATTCTGTGTCACTTCCTTGTCGTCGACTGCGAACCAAACTGAGACAGATGTCATCAATCCGGATTATTTTCCTCCCCTGATATTGACAGTCTCTCACCTGCTCTACAAGTTTTCACCGTTTTACTTGATGCACAACGGATGCTGTCTCCTTCTCCGTTCGACGCGTCTTCCTCACTCTGAACACTCTTCCGTCCAAGTTGTCGCTCACCGTCGTTGCACTGACCGTTTCGGCAAATTCTAGGACCACCCTCGCTTGAAATGAATGCATGGTTGCTGCAGGGTCTAATGACAACCATTCCAAAAGCTGGTCGATTTCTGTTTCACTCAACGTCCTTGGTTTGGGAAAGGGACCGGGATTAGACGTAATACACTACTCATAAGGTTGCTGAAAATTCTTTGACAGCTTACGACCGATTTCGCCCTTCTTCGGGCTCATGAGGTAGGACTGGGATTGGAGAATTCGTCAGCAGACAGGTTTCCCTTGAAATCCATTTGTTTCAGCTGCTTCGGTTCAATCATCTCCCGGTTCATGTGCATCGTTACTCCGGAGAGCTTTCGTGTTGGCATTCGCGTTTCTGTGATATCCGGTGCACTCCCTGGGTTATTATTTCCCCGTTTGATAGCCAAAACGTTTAGTTTGGTGCCTGACTAAAGCAGGTGAGTGCCTCCAGCCAGGTTAGCTGAATTACCAACGATCGGCACGGGTGGTTAGCGAACTTTGTAATTAGGATCGCACAAGTTCTGCCCCATCGGACGGACAACATGGGTGCTAGTCTCGGATTGACTACTTAACTGAACCAGCTTGCGGAACTCGGATATTATGAGACGGGGAACCGATTAGGTTTGTGGAATGTGGAAAACCCCTACGATGTCATCTGAGCCGAAATTTAGTCTGGAACTGTGCGGTGATTTGTAACCGACTGGAACGACACGAAGACATGAATGACGAGGTAGTGAGATTCCAATCTCTATGTAAAACTGACATCCTTGTAGATGAACAACAATATAAGTACACCGAAGAGAACAACACAGTACTACCTCTCAACTGGAGAGAATCGTGTTCCAAGAGGGGGAGGCGCTAAAACATCAGTCTGATGTTCGCATCACCTGATACCCATTTGTACGATTTTCTCGTCTGTTTTTTGTACATCACCTATGCTGAAGCTAAATTGACCTCATGCTAATTCCCCTATTCATTTGCTTACTCCGCCTAGGTACTTTTGATCTCCAATGTTTCTGCTTATCTGTACCCGCCACTCACCTTGCCCCAAAGGCCGTCCCGTCCGACAATTGTGTATTAGCACGTGTGTCTGTGTGTGGCTGTGCGCAGGTGACCCACTTACCCAGGCGCGCTGCTCGTTTCCCGTTTGCTGAGCCTGCCTTGACTTGTTTTCTCATGAGTTCCGTAGTATCGCACCGCCAATGTGAACCACGAAACTGTCGTGGGAATGACGACCGCAACCCTCCGCTCGCCGTTGTTTGGTTTGCGGACGTTGGCACTGCACTATGTCGATCAGTGACAGACATGTGCGCTTGTTGACGCTACGACCGTCGACATTTGAGGCTTGCCGTATAAATCTGCTTACCTTTGTGTAAATGATACCGTAGAAGTTCGAACCCAATTCTTCCTTTTGATATTCAGGACTGTCGAACCTACGTGGCACTCAAAGTTCCGTATCGGGAACCTCAACAACCTATTGATTACGCATATGCGATCAGGGTGTGCGGGCGCTTCAAGACGCGTTGAGCTACGTTTCGGGTCGATACGGGTGAAATGCGATAGAGAGAGGGGTGAGCAAGGCAACGTGGTGCAGGAACAACTTACGACAGTTCACGCACGGAGCAGCACAGTCTTAGATGTGTGAAGGAATTGCCAGATGACGCCAGTACTTCATCGTTAAATGTGGGGCTACCGGTAAAGACATGTGTTGGTTGTGTGACCTCATTTAGTAGTCTTCAAGGCAATTTCCGTCAAACAGTTGTCTGATGCCACATCTGCTTCGGGAGGATAACTTAGCTTCGTATCCAATCACCTTTGGATAAATTTCCTTCTCATATCTTCCGGCTCTTGTAAGACTGTTTTAACCTTTTTTTGAGATATCTAATGACAGGATGGTCTGACCTGAAAATCGTGCAGACAGCGATTACATGTCAACTCAGTTAATGTACGTATCCGTCACTTTTTTCGAGGGGGATCCCTGATTTAAATCGGTTTTCATGCTCTTCCCTTTCGTGTTTCCACTAGATCCCGGTACCGGTGAACCAGGTGAAGCAGCAAAGGTAAGACTGTGGTAGAATACCTCTCGTTATAAGTAGTATTAACAGCAGTGTTACGCTCTAGGACGAATCTTCCAGTTTCAACCACAGGATCTGTAATAGTACGTCTCATCCTTCGTTGCTCCTCTCCATTTGATCACAACACAGTGGTGCATTAACGGTCCTGGTGGATTTCGGATGGAGCGTGGATTTTCACGGTCCGTGTTGGCCTTCTGCATGGCCTTTCTGACACTTTCTAGATTTAGAATTTGCCATAAATTCCCTCGGTTTTGCGTAATATATTGCTTGAAACAGCAGGAACACCCTCTCTTCGCATGTCAGATGGGGTTCAATCCCTGTACGGCAAATTATGTGCTCCACTGAGAACAAAACTCGAGTCCAACACTTTCCATCTTGGAATTAGACTAACAGGAATGATTCCAGCAGGTCGGGTGGAGTAATTTTCAAACGAGTGTGTTATGGGTGCGAATTCTCACAAATATGCAGCGGTCAAGATGAGGCAATCAAAATGAAAGGCCTATCCGGCAGCTGTAGTTCGCGTGTGCTCCACCCAGGTCAGATGACCGCGGGTCGAATGTGCTATCGGACAGCACGAATGGTGACGCAAGAACCATGGACGTAAAACCCACGTTTGTTGTTGGGCCGCCTAGCAGCACCAAGTACTGTACACAGCCTCTCTGCGCACATGTGGATCACAACAGCCTTTGCTATATGGAGTGTGCTAGTCATGGGCTAAATAGACACGTTACAGTAAACCTGTTCCATTCGGACTGAGCTGTTTACTGTCTTTATAACTCCTTTTACCAGTCAGAGGTGCGCTTCAGTGGCTTCCTCGTGATTCTGCCGTGCGTCACGGAAGCAACTGAAGGGACATATACACACATGAAGTTCTTTAGGCGAAGAAGGTGGTCTCTCTGCAGTACTCCTAACTGGGAATGTTTGGACGTCAAAAGTTGGGCTGGGTCTCCAACACAGCCACCCAGTAGCTGCATCACCTGCAGACAGAGTGGCTTGCGCGCAGTGTTCCGCTTCTATTTAATCGATTTTTTTTTCTACAAGACGACATGGCAGTCCGTTGTCCCTCGAGGCTTCAATCAAATAGTCTAGCTTATCTTGAAATACTGATCTTCGATGCATTACGTCACCGGCAACGTTACTTTCCACTTTTAAGGAAAACACGACTGGCGAAGTTGCGATCAAGCCAACTCGGTTTCCAGTGGGCATCTCCGTCGCTGGTTTGTTTGCTGAGCTGGGCAATTTGATTGTAAACATTTAATAACCAGTCGAGTGCATCGTTATGGGGCGTAGCGGGGGGGCCGGTGGTTGTGTCTCCCCTTCCGTCATTTGCCCACTTAATGAACATTTCCAGAGAACAGACGTGTTTTCTTGCTCCATTTCGCTAGGTGAGCAGTATTAAATACTTCAACCGTCGCGTTGAGGCTACTTTTTCTCTAAGCACCGTGTTCTGCATTTTGAACATCAATATATCAGCTAGAAACGGACCTAAAGCATACCCAATGGACACCCTCCGTTTCCCGAAACACTGTACGACTAGAAGGCAGTTGCACATTCACCGTGTAGCACAAATGTAATTCATGGTTTTGATAATTCAGTAGCTGTATGAATATTTTTAACAGTGCATTGATCAATCGGTTTTACAATCTGGATTTGAGGGGATTTTTTCACAACGTTTCTTACTCTCTTCCTATATCCCGTAGGAGTCAGTTACTTTGAATGTGTTGCCATTTGCCTCGCCGATCGCAACCCAACTTCAGTCGAGTCCAGGTAACCAAATCAATGGCGACCTGAAACCGACCACCGTTCTGGTTGGGCTACTGCAGTTGGAATTGCCAAACGATAGAACAGTCCGTATTCCGGTCAGTGTGAAGGCTGAAGAGCTCAAGAGGTGTTTGGCCAGCTTGGGGACTAGTGTGAACACTCTTCTAGCATCCAACCAGGAGCGAATGGGTGATGCGAAAAACGAAATAGGTGAGCGATGTGAACCGACAGTTGTTTGTTTTTTTGTTTGTTAATGAAAACAGTGCCTGCTCTTTCTGGACACTACTTGTACGACTAACAGTAATCTTATAGCCATGGTTACGTCAATTCCTTTCAAATGGGAAACTACGCGACCTTTAGGCAGCACATTCAGGTGAAGTGTCCTAATCGCGGGTTCGAGACTTTCCGGAGTTTCGTGAGATGCTCACTGCTGATGATTCCCAATAAGGATGAAACAGCTGTACAGTGCTTCTCGGCTTTTCAGCATGGATTGGTTTGACTTACAGGACGAAATCTCCATAGAAAACCCAAATCTTCTCACGCTACCAACAATCTATAGGTAGCTCAGTGGAAGAATAAACTTCACTCGATGAGTGAGACTTTCATCATTTGCAGACAAACCTGGTTTTGCGAGAGACTCACCTGGAACCCAGCTGAATCTCCCGTTTTTGATGTTTCCAAGCAACTGAATGTGCTGCACCAGGCCGCCTCATGTTTCAGTTGCTACGATATTCGAGATATCACGATACATGTATATACGTAATGCACCGGTCGTGGGCTGTCGAAGAATTTTCAGCAACCTTATGAGTAGTCCATTACGTATTCCATCAGTACTGTTGACGGTTGGTGATGCATTGCTTTGAATAGGGACCTAGAGATGATATCCCACACAGTAGTCTCCAACCTGCAACCCGCTAGTGTGCTTCTTCCTTTCAGCACATATTGGTTACATTTACAGTAGAGGCTATCATACGAATGCACTGGAGACCGTAGCGTCAAACTGTTACGGAATTTTATGTGATCAGGTCCGAGCAGAAGCAGTTAATTAGCGTGCTGCTCATGGTGCAGACTGCCAACTAAGTTGTTTGTTGTGGTGTTTCGGTATATCTCAAGCCTCGGAGCACTGGGATGTACGACTCGCCCAAGCTAACGACTCTCTAACTAATACGATCACGAGCTCAAGATAGTTGGGACTCGAACTACTGACCATAACTTCCGTGATTGATTGTTGATCTGTTCGCCGAGCTTGGCACTTGGATTGCAAACGTTTCATCACCAATCGAGGTGACATCGTCAGAGGTGTCACCGTCAACCCCGCACTGACGATGTCACCTCGATTGGTGATGAAACGTTTGCAATCCAAGTGCCAAGCTCGGCGAACAGATCAACAATCAATCACGGAAGTTATGGTCAGTAGTTCGAGTCCCAACTATCTTGAGCTCGTGATCGTATTAGTTAGAGAGTCGTACAGAGGAGACGATTACCGAGAACAGCAGAGATGTTGTATGCGTTGTAACGTTGCTCTTCAGTGATGAATAATAAACGTTGTTTCTTCACTTGGCGTGTTTTTCTCATTCGACCGCACCGCATGGCGTTTATTATTGGCCACCTCTGTGCCCTTCATGTAGAAAGCGTACTTAGTAACATAAGTGATTTCATCACACACAGAAACGCAATTGCGGATGCTGATTAGTCGGGTGTTGTTTTGCTTCTAACAGCTTACATACCTTTTAGCATCTCCTCGTGGCTTTCGGGTTCATTATCATTTGGATCCCCATGTTACACCGCGCAGTCCCTACTTCACCCCAAAAACCCAGTTCCGATGCATACCACCATTCTCAAGAATCGCCGCGGAAAGCCGCTAGGGATCAACAGATTTTCGTCCCGAAATCCCTACCTTGTTCACTAGGTTCAGCATCCTCTCCCCTCACGGACTCAGTTGCAATCAGCACACGAACGCAAGAGGAGCTGCAAGCGGCCAGAATTATTCTATCTTTGGCGAACTCAGGAGAAGTGCCTTTGGACCATCAACAACGACAGCAAGAACAGGACAAGCCGCAGAGTGACGAATCGGGCATGACTATCTCTGTTGGACACTATGGTGAGCAATATTCATCGTTTAGTACTGTGTCTTGTCTGTTTTATCCTCCATACACTTTAAGACACTTGCTCAGGTCGTAACCTTTACAGGTGTTGTATGCACGTTATGGAAGCACCAACGGATAGTGATTCTCCGAAGGCGACTGTTCACGACAGTCTCTGTGGATGGAAATCAGAGAGAAAGCGCATGAACCGAATCTCAGTAACTAGGGTCACAAATGCTGACATATAAATCAACCAAAAATGGCAGGCACCATTCACTACACAGGCAAAAGACCATTAACCCGTACGACCTAGCACCTAGTCTGCGATTATTTCAGCTACCAAAAGTACTTTTCAACCAAACGCCTTACTGAAGTCAACTAGTCTGCGTGGGCTAAACTGTCGACAGATATAGGCCAAAAAGGACGGTCTCTCTGTTGTGATAAACAGCGATTCTGACCTTGGTCGAGTTGTGATGAGACGTTTCAGTCCTTGGACTTTGACGATCTGTGGCAACGGACAAAGAATCAGAAAGTGCGGATCAGTTGATTAAACTGTCTCCGTGGGCACTAAACAATTGATAACCGGGGCAGGCCAACTACATTCGACTGATACTCAAAAATGATCAAAAAGTTCAACTCTTCAGCAGTTTGAACTCATTAAATAGAAGAAACAACAATCCTGGTGAACCAGTTTTTTGTCCCTAAGCCCAGTACGCAAGCCCCATTTTGGATCTAGGATCCTCTCTGAATTCGGTAGTTGGCTCCGATAGCCGATTGTCCCTAAACCCAGAACGCAAACACCATTTTGGATCTAGGATCTTCTTTGAATTCGGTAGTTGGCTCCGATAGCCGATTGCATATAAACCTGGTCGACGACCCTGATACGATCTCCCATTGGTGCCTTCAAATAGACTATCGACCCGTGTTGCTACAAGATTAATGTTACAGTCGTAGTGAATGACAGAGAAAAAAAACCCTCGTTAACACCGGGACACCCAAGTTCACACCTTCCGTTGATTTCTGGATTTTAACACCAGATTTGAAAGCACCACATGGGCTAAAAGCTCCGAGTCCTTCTTTAGCCTGTTACTATGTAAGATAAGTAAGATCATGAAACTGTGCAAGAAGGATGCGGCGTAGACTTTAGAACAAAGCCTCAGACGTGTCTCATGAAACATTTTTTGTAGGGCTCGAGATGAACTAATACCTGTAAACGGAGTATACGTCACAAATTATCCCCACGCTTGTTGTGTAACTAGCTACTTGCTGTCTGGTTGATTTCAAAACCTGTTTCAACGCCTCACGTCACAACTTGTTTCGCTGCAAGCTAGCTCATGGCACTGCTTCAGAGTGTCGTTGGTAATGCTGCTGCATTTTTAAATTCCAAGACTTGAGTACTCAGGTTAGAAACTGGATTTATCCCACATTTACTGGTGGTTGATCAGACGGCAATCGGTCTGTTCGCTGTACAGAGCTTTTCAGAAAATGGATACACGAGAAATTTTATCTGGCGGACTCTGATAAAACCGACCAGCCCAACAGTACAAGGAGAAGGCAAACGGATCACACTTCCTTACATCAGGAATATTTCGAAAATGACAGCACGCTTGCTACGACAGTACAACACAACAATGTTTCACGAACCTGCAAACACACTACGTAGAACACTATCAAACCCAAGGGGACGATTGGACACAATGTTGAGGACCAACGTCGTGTACAAGATTCAGTGCGGAGATTGTGATAAACACTACGTGGGATAAACGGAGAGGAAGCTCTCTACCAGGATACATGAACACAAACTTGCAACCAAAAGGCACGACTAATTTTAACTCGTCTCCGTGCGCGAAGATCAAGATGGACACAAATTCAACTGGAGCACTGTTCACATATTGGCTCAAGCGAGAACAAAGAATGAACGTGAATTCATAGAGGCATGGCACTCTTTTGAAAAAGCCATCAACAAGCACATCGAAATCGACCCAGTCTATCGGCTACTGCAAACAAAAGAATTACGGAACTGCAGAACGCAGAGCCGGACAAACTAAAACAAACCAACAATCAGGCTGAAGTAAGGAAACTACCAAAAATAGAAGCTGCCGTCACAACCAACCAGGTTCGAGGAACGAAGACCACAACGCAACACGAACCGGGAACGGACCAATTGCAAACGGACCTGAAGCACCCAAAACAGCCATCCAACAAACTAATGGAATAAGAGGCATACAGACCATAACGCAACAAAAATCACGATCGGTCCAATAATAATACAACAAAAGGTACATACCAATTAGCCAATCACGTGACAGGATATTAGATACTCTTCAAAAACCATATAAAAGCAGCTGGGCACGGAGGAAGCACTCACTTAACTGCGCACTGACGATGTCTCCTCGACTGCCATCTGATCAACCACCAGTAAACACACCCGAGATACCTATATTTCGACAAACATCCCACATTTCCGTGATGCACTGAACACAAGTGACCCCGTAGTGTTAAGCGGCAATTGACCGTGCAGGTGAACTTTGTGTCTGAAGCGCAATCGGGGCAGACCAGTGCAACAACGGAGCTGGACTTTTAGTCCGATGACATTGACGCAATGGAAAACGTGTGATCCCCGCAGCACACGGCGTGTTGCTTGCTGCTGGGACGCTAACCCTCAGTTTAATCGACATCGCACGTTCTCACTCCCCATCATATTTTGGTATGTTGCTTTGCCTAGTCGCTTGCTTGAGCCTGTATCAGAACGCTCACACTCCTAGTGGTTTGCATTGCGTCAGCATATACTCCCTCAAGCAACGGCGATCCATCTGCTAGTTGCTTCAAGTTCATCTTCTATTGACCACATTTCATGAAATGCCAAACATCCAACCAGCACTGGCGCATTATTTTGTCCGACTCGCTATCAGTTCCGTTCGTTTTAATGCAAACCAAGATGCGCACGTTTTTGTAGACCGCCCACCAACTGTACACCGCCTGTCCTGTTCCAACAGGTGAACAGCGAGACATTTTTTGTTTTGGAACAAACCTAAACAAGGTCGGGCACGGACCAAGTTGTGTAGTCGCCCTTGCAACGTTTTATTTACAGGGCTTTCAGTCATTTGCATCTGTGCACCGACCATCCGGTGCAAACAGCTGCGCGAATAGACAAATGCGAAGGTTTGATTTTTTCTGGCCAGAGCTGAAGTAAACAATCATCATATTGTAGTTCACAGTAAGTCAGAAAAACACGTAAGTAAGGACACGGGTGTATTGTGTACACGCGGCCAACTTGGTCCGCTTTCGAGGCGGGTCAGCAAGCAACTGAGTACATGTCCAGTCAACCCAAAAGGCTCACGCGAGCCAATCAATCGGACACGCACCCAATCAGCCACTCAAGTCACACGCCAGATCGATGGGGGAACGACGGACGGACACGCACACGCGCAAACTCTCTGACACACCGAGACAGCTACTACACATCACTATTGCTGTTTTGGCGGCGAGTAGTTGTGCTATGCTCACTACACTGAAAGCACCAACAAACGACCCCTCAATAAGGGCCATCTAGCTTTTAGAGATTCCTCTGAAGTCCTAATAGTTCTGTTCAAAAAAGGACAAACCCAGTCCAGCCCAATCGGCTGGACTCTGCGTTGCCAACTGCCTGACCAGTGTCGCTAATTCCCTTCGACTCGCGACTTTGTGTTTCACTGTTCGGTTCTTAACTCAACCGAAATCCGATACCTCCGTGTGTGCTTTCATAGACCGGAGCTGACGTGCGAGGTTTCGTTTCTGAAATTTTCCTTTTCAACTTGACCTTCTTGAGCGGAGACACGACTGCTCGCTTCTCATGTTCTTAATCACGTGCTATCCTCCTCAGTCTGGCTATTTGCTTATCTGCAATACAGTAAACCTAATCGCGAAACACTCATTCACTTAGATAGGGAACAGTGACCGGACTGACATGAGGAATCATTCTCAACCCAGCCAGTCGCCAAGTGTACAGAGGATTGCGGTAAATAAAACTAGGAAATGTAGCTGCTTCTAAGCGAAATGCACTCAGTTGGTGTGGGTTTGACAGGAGACTTATCTGGAACTCAGCTGAATCGCTCGTTTTTTATGTTTCGTTCATCTCGTGCAATTTGGGTTTTCAGCAACCTTATGAGTAGTGTATTACGTCTATATAGCTGCTTATTCTTCAGATACATCTTCGGACAAGCCATCCTGTGTAGGTTACAAAAGTATAAATATGCTAGAAGCCCGCGAGAGTGGGTGGGACAACCTAGTCAGCACCTGAAAATGATTTCCCCGTGTCAACATGAGAAATAATAGAATTCCTGGAACGATTCCGCGGTGGAAGGTGGTGAAGTGAAGTACTGAACAGGTCCCCGTTGGATTTCACACCATCATTAGCTTCACATTGCTTGCCAAATTTTTATCTCACGACGATCGTGGCCAATTGTTTTGCGTTGAAGCCAGCAACGTATACGCCAACTTCGTAAATTATGAGGATGAAGGATTTTCATTCGTTTGGCTGGATTTCTTCCCTAGTGAACTGCTTAAGCAATTCCGTTTTCATCAGCTCTCTGAAGAGAGCTGCTCCCAACAAGGGGTGAAGGTAGATCGGGCATCCGACAAGAATTTTGCCAGGAGACAAATATATCGACTCCAATTTGGTAGTTGGGTGAGTATTCAAAAAAGCCCCTTAACTATGGAGACCGTATAGTTTGGGATGTTCCGGGTTACCCGATGAATGTCTCGTACTGAGACATTCTGCCATCTGGTCGGTATTACTGAGCAACGACATTGTGCAGTGTTCGGAAGTCATGAAGATCGTGGATGTGAGGTCTTACCGAGATTTGCTCATTAACCGATAGAGTCTCACGGAAAGAACATGTACATCTAGATCCACGATGAACGGGGAATTTGGCTACTTTCTTTACTCATACAAGAACAGGAGCCGGCTCCATAAATTTCTTCGGTTTCGCCAAAAGTGTGAGTTCTACTCACCTCCTACGGAGCACCCGCTGAATGGATGCGAAACGGAACATGTTGAACGTAGGTAGACTAGAGAGAGAAGTTGTCCTTTCTTAGGGGGAATCACCGTAATGTCACCTGTTTTCCCCCAAACCTAGCTGTTTATGGATATGGTTTTGCTGCTCTGTGTAAGTTTTCGAATTTTTGCCTTATCCTCTTTTCCATATTCAATGTTACCTTGCCTCTGCTTTCTGTCATTTCCCCTACTAGATTCACCTTCTTCCGTTCTCTCGAACATCACACAAGGACAGCAGCAAAACGTCCATGCGCCCATCACGTTTTCTCAGTGTTGCCCTCCGATCGGATGCAACAGCATGGGATTGAGTGTGGACAGTGATCAGTCGAACCTTCCGGCATTCTGCACCGATCCTTTCAACGCTTCCAGACCAAGGTGGACAAACGAATCCCTCACGACTTCTCGTCCATCACTCAGCCGCAGTGCAGATCCCCTGACCTGTCAACAACAAAAGCAACAGCCCGAAATCAAACCGCATAGCGATCCAAAAACACCCCATACGCAGGAGATTCCAAATCAAACCACCAGCCCGACGAGTCCAGTCGGGTCAATGAAGTACCGCAAACAACACGGGACGATTCGCCCGCCTCCAAAGAAACGCCTGTCGGTGCATTATCAACGAACGCCAAGTGTTGCGTCTCCGGTGGTGGTGGTTTCAGGTAGGTGTCGTTACCGAACACTTTGAAGATTAACAATAATCGTTCATCTGTAACACCTTTTCAATGCCTGGTTGCCATACTATCCGATGGAAGCACAAAGGCTGAGATACTGTCAGGTTGCCCAGACATAGACAGGAGCAGTCGGGATGACGGGGTTGGGTTCGAACCACGGACCTTTCAGCCAGCAAGTTCGCATCTTATCCACCTAACTATCTTGGCCCGAGAATTTCGCCTACCACACAATCTTGGTCGTGATGGCGATTGCTGTCTGTCTTCCTAAACGAAGCCTCCGAATCCATACGTCGTCCAACCAAATAGTCATAGCCTGCGTCAAAGTCGTTTTCTTCAATGCGAAGTTATCCCTTTCGGTCATATCAATAGATCCACTGGGGTTACTGCTTGTAGAGCTTGACTATTATCACGTGGTTCTTCTTGTCCCCCATGAAGAAAACTGTTTCGCCTGGAGTTAGTGTAGCTTTGGTTAGTACACTTGGAAGCTACATATCGCGGATTGCTGATAGTAATTCCACTTACTCAGCCAAGAAGAGTAAGCGAAGTGTTAACATTCTGGAGTAGATATCTTGTGTGTCTTGTATTCTGTTCATAACTGAACGACTGAACTGAACAACACTGTGGCAAGCTGCTCGTAGTTAGGATGTTGTTGTATTCCTATCTCACCATCTATGGGGTTGAGTATAACTCATAATCTGAGCAGAACTGATGCTTCTCGAAAAAAAGATAAGACAGCGGTACAGCGCTTCTTTTTTCTCGAGTGTAAATGATTCCCGCACGCTTTAGATCGGCCCATTTTTCTGGCAAGCTTCCGAAGTCTACTTGGATCTTCACCCACTCCAGTTAGAGTGCCTATGTTTCAGAGATTGCTCGCGGTTGCCGCTGGGTAACTTGAGTATTTTACTTCACTTTTCAGGAGCCACTACTGCGACAACATCAGGAGACTTGCATCCCACCTATTGCAGCCAAACTCCTATTGGCAATTCTGACTCCCGGTCCATCCCGGTCCCGCTCGGGCCACAAGCCCTTCACAACTCTGTGACAATTTCTGGGACGCCAACTACACCCGTCGGAACCAATGCTGCGACTAGGGTATCCGGGATTCCTGGTTTGTCCAACCCAATCCCCGTCCCTCTGATTCCCAGAACACCGCATGATATGAGTATTCCTAGGACATGCCCGATCTCGCATCAGCCCGCCGTTCCCTATCCTCCACTACCACAAAATTTTACAGTATCCTCTTTGACCCACCCAAACCCTGTCCAGTACAGCTGTTCGTTGCCCAGTTCTCCAAACGTTGTGATCCTACCTCCCCTAATGTTCCTACCACGTATCATCAGTCCCTACATTCCCGTGGCAGCGAGCCAGTCGATGGTCACCTCGTGTTTCTTGGTCCAATCGGATCCAGCTGTACGTGTCCCGTGTGCGGTTAATTCCACTGTTACAGATGCCCTCGTCACACCGATTCCAACAGCGCTGCGCGAGCCTACCCAAACATCTAACATCAGATCTACCCCACCCATCAGTCGACCTGCCGAACGCAACATGATTGCTATCTTGCCGAAGGAGCCCCCGTTGATAAACATGCAGACGCCTACTGAGGTAGTCACTGTTCTCTTTTTTGAAAGTGCCGTCATTCAGATTGTTTTGTGATCAGATCCCAGGCCACGCGTATTCTATCATTTCCGTGTATCAGCCCCATCAAAACTTGATGGTCGAGTTGTCCGCTGAGCATGACAAACTTGTTGCATACGTGGTGGTGACTTCATCACCACTATGGAGCGGAGCGAATAGCCGTTGTGTTCCGAGTACCTGTGGGCGTTCGTGTGCGGTTCTCCAAGTGAGGATGACCTTCGAGCATGAGTGCTTGTTTAGGTGGCCAATCCTATTTGAAGGGTCGAGAGCCCTATGACCTTTGGCCGTCTAGCGTGCAACTCAACCACTAACTCCATCCCCTTTGTACCACCACTACAGGAATTCTCTCTTCCATCGCATACGTTCAACTTGTGTTTTAAGAATCAGTTAGCACCACCACACACATGCAGCTGTGCTCAGTGTACACTTTGGCCCCATAAGATTCTTCACTCTTCTGAACAGGTCATCGTTAGGATTTGCTAACCCTCAGAAGAGACGACCTTTATCTGTTCCTCAGAATCGAATTTTATATAGGTAAAGTTCTTGAGTTACCTCTCCGGGACCGTCGACATATTCGGACTTCAGAGCAGAAAGTCCGTAAATCTATTTAACTACTGCGGTCCAACTTCGGGGTGGGTGCACCATAGTTTCCAAGCGAAAAAAGACCAATCAAAGCGGTCTTCGCCTGTGGATGGTCTGTTTTGAGGGGCTTCCAGGTATCCACACCCTCCACCGCGTGGAATCGTCGAATTAGTTTCTTAGAAGGAACACCACTCCACAAGCGCTATTTGAAATGGTGCTACGATGTCAATCTTCTTGCTGACGCTTCTTGTTCAACATATTTCTGCAAGCTCTGTTTCACTTAAGAGAGGTTTGTCACGCTAGAACCACATTGTTGCAACGCTTTGAGGCAGTTGACCGAAGCACGTAAAAGCCTATACACACTAGTGCATTCGTTAGAACCCTCATTTAATGAGTGAGCTAGCAACATTCGGGGAACAATAGAGAAGGCAAGCTTTCACCTAAGTATGTTTCGCAAAATAAAAGTTAATACACACCTCCGAAGTGCTCATTTTCTGACCACTGTAGGTCGCGGGTTGAAGTACACAAGTGCACCTCCCCCTCCCCCCGTTCTCCCCTCTTTGTGTTGTCATATCTCTGATGAGTGTTAGCATGCGTAAAACCCAAGGTCAACCCTCCTGGGGGCAGACACGTCGTGTCGGATGGGTAGGGGACAGAATAGTTCAAACGATAATGATGTGAATACATCCTTGACCAACGATGTCTCTTGCAGCGGTTCCACTTTGCCCACATCAGGTGCACTTGTTTTTATGCGACTGTCGAATGGGACTAGCCATATGTGAGTTCTCCTGGCCTTTTTCACCCAACGTGCAACTCGATGCGGCTGACACACGAGTGTGTACACAGAGAACAGGACTCAACAGGTCCAAGAACAATCAAGGGACCTCACGGTGGCAGTACACGCCACGCAACAATAGACACCAGTTTTCCCAAGCTAAGTTCCGTACACAATACAGACTTGTGTTTAAAAGTCATTGTGTTTGTTCTCTTTGCATCACCACAAATTGGTGAGTCCGACGTGACAAACAAGTTGACCTAATGTGGGCCAAGGTCGTGCGCATGGCACGTGATGCAGCGCAAAAAGCTGATCAAATTAAAAATTACTTAAGCGAAGTGGAGCGGCCCCTCTGGATAGATGTATGGAGTGTTGGCTGTCAAACTCTGTAGTTAGCAAGTGTTGTCACTTCTATATATCGGTGTCCCTAACCCCTTATTGTATTTTTGTTTCACAGCCAATCGGAAGCTCAACTCAGTCGTCCGTCGTTAGCGAGGTATCCGTTCTGTCACCTGGTAGAAGTTCCGCCCCCGCCTTGTCGTGCAATCCAGGAAGTGGATCTGAATCGGGTATGGATATTTCTCACTATTCCTTGGAACTTATTTCACTGAGAAAAACTTTCCCTTCGTCTCTTTCTTATATTATTCTCATGATTATGAGGTGGAAGTCTAGTATCGAATCATTGATGAAAGAGAGCAGAGTTTTCTATTTCTCATGAAGGACACTACTCAGAAGGTTGCTGAAAACTCTTCGACAGCCCACGACCGGTTTCGCCCTTTTTGGGGTTCATCAGGCAAGCGCACTCCCCGAGTTTCCATCAATCTTCAATTCAGCTGTAGCGCCCTTTCGGTGCCTAACTGCCATGCCACCAGAAGGAAACACAAGAGCTGGGATACTGCCAGGCTGTTCATGCCTAACCTTATGTTTTACTTGAATCCAAATTGAACAGATTTCGACAAATACATTCATAAACGAGAGATTCAGCCGAGTCTCCTGTGAAAACCAAACTGAGATTCAAATGATTGTTTGTTGACATCGTTTTCTATTCTTCCTTGCCAGATTCGCATCCGTCCTACCATAATTTCGTCCAAGTTACGCGAATGGTTCCTTCAGTCATTCGGTCGATTGTCTGACTAGTTTGCGAGTCTTTTACCCCCCCACACACACACTCACTCCGACTTTCGTTTCTCCTAGTTGACTGACAATTCGCATCTTGTCCCCATGCTACCTCCCACATTCTCGAGTTTATCAAGAGTGTTATGGCATCCATTACCCTAACATTGGTTTATTGTTGAAACATCATGTGTTTAGTCCATCTACCCAAATCACAACATCTCTAACCCGTTGTGTCAGACCGGCGTTAGTGAGGGCAATTGTCGTAAACCTAGACAAAAAGTGGCCGTGAGTAAAAAAAGCAGGTAGTCAGGTCTTCGATGATAATCGCGATGACCTGAGACGTTCACCTCAGTTGTAGTACACGATGATCCACAAGTAAAACCGGGACATCCGTAGCTCTCAGATCATGGTTCTCTTCCAAACGGACGACTATTTTCTGTATTTGCTCTGCTTTACGGAATGTATACTGGAATAGACATCATCCCGCCTCGCTACCGGTCCAAATCTACACTTTTTTTGTAGAATTTCGCGACATCTAGGCACATCTCTCTCCATCTGTTCTGTGTACATCTTTCGATTGCCTTGATAGCCTTGGGAAACTTGAGAAACTCACCGGACACACAGCCCTCGAACAATGTGACCAAACCGACAGAGGGGGCTTCAAACCGCTTGGTATCGATTCTTCCTTCACAACTCCCGGCCAGTCAGTTGGCACCAGGTCCTATGAACCGGACCAGTTACATTCAACAACGTCCCCTTCTGAGTTCCCGACTCCTGGCCAGCCGTAACAAGTATCGCTGTTATGAATGTGGCCTCGTGTGTCACAAGCCATGTCTGTTACGAAAGCACTACCGGACCCATTCAAACCTGCGTCCCTACATTTGTCCACATTGTGATGTATCCTTCAAAACGCGCGGTAACCTGAGCAAGCACATGAAGTCGCGTGGGCATCATGATAGGTCAGTTTCTCCACTCCCCTCCCCACACATTGCATTTCGTTCGTCTACAATGATCCTAATTTGCCCCCAGGTGTCTTACGACCAGCGGAGAACGGCGAAAAAGTAAACCTATCCGACTATAGGTAGTTTGAGGTATCCAAATTACCAAGGATCGGGATAGGATCCTTCAACACCAAACCTGGGTGGTCGTCCTAGTCGCTAGTCGGGTGAATCTGGCCCATATGGTTCTTTTCTTCCGATTGCGGCGGTTAATTCAACAAACGTCTCAGCAAGAGACTGTGAGTCGATACAGACGTCGGAGTCATGCCTGACCACGCGTTTCCAGCTGTCCTCACAAAGGCCGACACGAGCTAAGCCTATGGGAAATAGACTGGTAACCGCTCGAAAATACGTTAACCCCTGTACTCTCAGTGACTGATTCTTGCAACCTTAGCTCTTGCGGCGTTTACAAAAACTCACTTATGTAGACCTATCGACCACCGTTTTGATGTCGGAAGGTCAGAAACATTTCCTTCCGTGTTGCATGCTCGAACACGGGCGTACCTCCTTTCTCTCTGTTAAACCCTTCCCTTGGTTGAACCCACTGTTTTCAACGGCGTCAACTTCATGTATTCAATGATCTCTCATGAAATTTCGACCCTTACCATGTCGAACCGATTCTGAGGAACTTTTCACGCGCGCTTTTTGATCACTTGCGTTACCACGTGGTGTGCGCGCAAGTTTGTCGGTAGTTCACATCGAGTTGCCGTTTTTATCGGGCTTTCTTTGGACTTGCACCAATTCGTGAAACAGTTGGACGGAAATCCCCGCAATTTGAGGTTTGTGTCCCTTTTGGGTGCACATTTTGTACGTGTAGTACCGCATTTTGTTGATAAATCTCAAGACCTCATAATTCTTGGCTTGTGATTTCGCACGTCACTCACAGAATACGTCATGTATTCTACAACTTGATTCACTTCCTCTCCTCAAATGTCTGCTGTATATTCCTCATCAACAAGGTTGCCCGGGGTAACTAGCCAAAATTTTGGATTTTAAAACTTCTTTCCTCTAGTTCACGATTTTTGTCGGCTTCCGTATATCGTTCAGCTGTAGCACCCTTTTAGTGCCTAACTGCCATGCCACCCGAAGGAAGCACGAGGGCTGGGATACTGCCAGTTTACCCAAGCCTAGACAGGGGTAGTCGAGAGACACAGGTGGTGTTCCGGTCAGTAAATTCGCGCTCTAACCACTGAGCCAACTCGCCGGCTTCTAGATCACACCCAATGCGAAGTGAGTACAAGAGATGAGTAATTTTGGTCGTATTTTATCCCGCTTTCTGCGCAACGTTTCCGCATTGATTCGGATTCCCCTTTTTTCACTTTTACTTGGTGCTCACTGACCTCTCAGCTCCACTCTATATTTGCAGATGTGTTCGAGATTTGGGGCTCGATCAAGCCCCACTAGTTGTGGACGATGCAACTCAGGTTGACCGACAAGCTTTGGAACGCCAAAGGCAACTGGTGTTGAAAAAGGAGAACGTAAAACGTGAATTGTGGAGGTCACGATTACGTGCTATCAAAGCCAATCCGAACAACCCAATAGGACGTTCCCGTCGCATAGCGATTTCCACCAAACCCTCTCGTTCATCTGTCAAACAACGTAGACGTCGTCAGTCGACTCGTTCAAAAGACAGCGCCTCGCCTCGCCACAGAAGCCCGATGATCACGGTATCAGCCAGCCCAACGTCGCCCGGCAGCGCGCAGCACCCCGGTTCAGTTCCTGCTGTGCCTAGATTAGATTTTACAGACCGTATACCGGCACCCAACGTGAATGCAGTTCATCTGCTCCAAGTAAGTTTCTTATTTTTACAAAACTATTTTCCCCGATCACTGTGTTACCGAAGAAGACCAGCTTTTCGACTTAACAATCACAGGAATCTGCCTCATGGTTTTTGGTTCATTAGGCTGCCACACCACATAGCGCAGCTCCCACGGACTCGTGCACTGAGTGATGATCCTATGTGTGGAACGAGCACAATGATGTGCGCAGTGCTGATGATTCTCGGCTCCTCAGCATAGAAATGACTCTTCCTACCGGATGGAATCTGCGCACACTACTGGCAGTCCATAATTGGCTCAGAAGAGGGAGAAATCAACAAGATGAGCGAGGCTCTCATCTGAAATATCGTCCTTCGAGGGGTCACTCAGTTAATACGTAACCACGTGATGTGGATTCGGTGATTGAAAGATGAATGGCGATAAGTGCGAGTTAATCACATTGCTGATCACGCCCAAACGTACTGCGTCAGCTGACAGCTGCTGGTATAAAGAGTCTTCAAGGGATTCACACCAAAGTCATACTTCACTCTCAACGTCATGTTCCAACGGAGGAATTGTGTTCACGTACACACTTAGCCAGCAGACGTTTCCCACACAAAACAAGTCGCACATTTGTGAAACACCTACTGTCACTTTGTTTAGGACGCGATTGAAAACTTCTAGTTCAAGAAATACCCCCGAAACGCCGCCTGGGCGGGTGAGCTATTTCAAAAGGAAGACTGAAATCTGGCATAAAGTTGCTAGACGATCGAGCCCACGGTTGCTGACTTGAGCAAATCAAACCCATTGAATAGGTCTGATGAATCAATCTCGCAAAAGTGCGTATCCGGATGAGTAATAAAGCCGCTGATACTGAAGATAAAACAAGTGTTTTTGAGAACCAATGGACTTCGCTGATTCCCTCTCTCATTCAACTTGGGACCTATGCCAGTCAAATGAGCTACAAACAGCACTATTCGGGGAATGTGATTACTCTTTTTGTTTTATCCTAACCAATTATTTTAATACTTGCTTGGGTACAAGAGTGCATTCTGCATGACTGTAGCCAGTCGGATATTGTACATTTATTCACGAGAGGGATCCGACTGCCAACTGCTCAAGCCATGGGAGTATCGTAGTTGTACTACGACTGCTGTCTTCAGTTATACCGCGATACCTAACCTCATCACATGAGGCGTAATTCGAAAGTATCGGAGCGGGA
The DNA here is from genome assembly GCA_003604175.2 of Clonorchis sinensis. NCBI lineage: Eukaryota > Metazoa > Platyhelminthes > Trematoda > Opisthorchiida > Opisthorchiidae > Clonorchis > Clonorchis sinensis. The sequence continues at coordinate 34,049,945 of CM030371.1, forward strand.
ATTCGGCCAGGTAAAGATCGAATCCAGTCACAACAACGCGATCGACAAACAATCTTTGTCCCCGTAGAATTCAAATAAGCCTTCTACATCTTGAACAGATTGGCTCTTCCACACATACCCTGCCAATTATTTTGAGTTTGTAACTATCCCTAACGCCCATCATTTCGGCCGTGTGTTTAGGCTCACTGCGAACCATCCAGAATTTTGCCGGAATACACCCAACTGTAAATTAAGTTGATGGTAACGGGAAACTCAGCTGAATCTCCCGCTAACTCTGGCACAATTTTGAGTCAGATGCATTTCGCCAGTTGCGTAGAATTTGGTGTTCAAACAGAAAACAAGGTTTATAAAACTCGGGAACTGCGCCTACCTACCTGATGAAACCGTGGTGGGATATCGAACAGCTTTCGACAACAACCCCGTGAGTATTGTGTTCGGAAAAAAATATCCAGAAGTTCTTCAGGGTTCCATTCTTTCTTTTTCCGATAGATTTTGTCAAAATGGAATTATCGCGGGCATGCTCCAACTAAACTCAATTAGTGTGACAAGAAAGGCTGGTGGAATTTGATCGTCATTCAACAAGCATCCGCGCAATCTACTTTGGTGTGCATTTCGCCTATTAACGGTACTGCTGGCATGACCTCCTAAACTTACGTCTGGACCATAGATCAACTTTAGCAAACTATGAGCCATAAACCAACCAGTTTGAAATCTCAATCGAAATTATCGTCTCGTAGCTGAAGTAATTCCTTACGGAAAATTTCAGATGCACTGCCGCTGCGTCCTCCCTATTGGAAATTATCGGCAGATCGCATCTCACGATTAGCCAGGAAGGTCTGAATCCATGGCTTCCCACTTATTAATTGAAGACTGAGCCGTTCGGCCACAGGCGGCCGAACTTCACTGCATCATTTTCCTCGAGGTTCTGTTATACCTTTTGTTTAGATCTCTGTGCCTTTTATGTCGACTGTATTTGTTATCCGTAGGAATTTCTAGGGTGTGGCACGAAACTGGCTTGAGCAATAGACAGGACTGATGGTTGGTTAGGTTCCCATTGAGCTTGGCAATCGCGCGATGATGATGCCTCCTTGTGTGATGACGGAACATCTGCAAGCTAGTTGCCAAGCTCGGCAAGCACATCAACTGCCATCTGATCAACCAACAGTAGACGCACTCGAGCTACCAGTTGTTCGACAACTTGCCGGACGGGACCCAGTGATGGGCACCTAGATGTTAGGCGTGTGGTGGTTCGTACCGATTCGGTCATCTTCAACATAGTACTGGGATTCAGGAATCCAGGAATTTCGAAAAAAAATCGATTTCCGAAGCCATCAAAGTGATGAAAACCTTACATAGAACACAGTCAAGACGGTTTGCTGCGCCGGAAACCAATGAAAGGGACAACTAACCCAAGACAGCACAAGGGACCAATAAGATGATAGATGAAAACAACCTCTTCTGTTTTGACCTGTTTTGAGCTGTCGCATTAGCGGGAGAAACAAAACCCTTCCATTTCGAGTGCAATATAATTTGTTCGCTGCATATTTTTCCAGAAGCATCTCTAAAAAGATTGAATTGAGTCTTCAATCAAACAGGCGAAGTGTTTAGTAGGCGAGGGAACAAGTTTGAAATAATTGCAGGCTCACAATATCCCCTTTTATCTCAATTTTAGCAGCACTTGTGTCAAGAATGGCTTTATCCGAACAGCCTTCATCTGATGGGCAATGATTTTGGGGTCAGGCAATGCAAGCTGCCAGGTACGAATTTACCAAACGCACTCACCCACACGGGAAACGGGACGAAGGCTAGCAGCTTACATCGTGCGTTCTAAACTAACTGTTCAGATGTAGCACCCTTTCGGTGCCTAGCTGCCATGCCACCCGAGGGAAGCACGACGGCTGGGATACTGCCAGGTTGCCCAGGCCTGGACAGGAGAAGTCGAGAGGCCGAGATCGGGTTCGAACCACGGATCTTTGTTGGCTGTTCAGTTGGCCGTTGATCTGTTCATCGATCTTTGCAATTAGCTTGCAAACGTTTCGTCACCAAACGAGATGATATCATCAGTGCGAGTCTAGCTGGGCACATTCTCTTCATGTATTTGTCATCGATTTGCAGTTATCTACTGATGTGATTGGCTGACGACAACGCACCTTCCTCAGAATCCCATTGGTCCGTTTCGCATTGGTTTGTGTTTTGGTCTGAGATTCCAAGAAACATGTGTTCTCACAGCAATAGATAGCAGCTGGTCTTTGACAACTATATAAACTCAAGCAGATGAAGAGAACTTACCTACTCAACCAATCACTGATGATGTAACCTCGCTTGATGACGAAACCTTTGGAAGCTAATCGCCAAACTCGGTGAACAGATCAACGGCCACCTGATCAGTCAACAAAGTTAATCTTGTGCTTGTTCTTTTTTACAAACCTTTCAGGACTTTGTAATGAGGTGGCACCGTGAACGCCATATACTTGTGGATAATTTTTTCGAGCCTGGGGGAAACAACACATTTCTAACGTGAACAGTTCTCCATGTTCAAGCGTGGTAATTCAGCTACGTCCAGTGCGTGTTGGTGGAGCACTTTGTATTAGGGCCGAATCACCACAAAGGGAGAAGACTGACTTCATTGGTTTCAACCAAGTAAGCCTATCTCGGGTTAGGGTATCCGCAGCAGAACTGAGTGGTCAAGTAAATGCTGGTTTGAATGTTCCATCTCTAAGACGTACCGTGAACAGTCCTGCAGCTCAGTAGATTGGAAACGTCGGAGGCAGTGGAGCGAATACGTGTACACTGCAATCGGACGTCGCGGTGATCAATAGAACCTGGGGACACATCTCACACCCGAACGGTTCACCAGGTTACTACACCACGCAAAAGTCAGTACCGATCGTTACTCGGGTGGAACCTCCGCTTCTATTCAAACCGATTTGTTAGTTGTCTGTTGGACTGACCTGGCGGTAGTTTCTTCGCTACAGAATAACTGAAGTACAAGTTCCCGTGCGACTTTAATGGAACCGAAACCCGAGTCAAGTGCCGCCCCATCAAAATAAGTGCTCCGTGACAGGATAGAAACTGTTAAAACAAGAGTGATATGAATGCAAATTCAGGAAATCCTGCTACTCCCTACAAGTAACTTGGAATAAAGTATTGGATCGAACGATCCGTTTCACAGGACAGGCGAGTCATTGACCTTTTCGATTGACTGATCGTCGTCTGAAGCGTCCAGTCTTCCACACACACACACACACACACCTCGCCAAGTGTTAACTCTACCCGTTTGTTTGGATGAATCCAATGACTACGGCTATTCCAAGCATGATGCTCGTCTGGTGCCTTTGGGGCAAAACGGACGGCTGGTAAAATGTGCTGGAGCATCTCAGCATGATGAAAGTGCAGTATGCTATCAGCGTGAAAAATACGGACAAACCATGGCTGTGAGCTCGAGATAACTCAGTCATTAAGGTACGAACCTATTGACCGAAAGGTCTGCGGTCCTAACCTAACCCCGGTATCTCGACTGTTTCTGTCTAGGCTTGGGCGGCCTGAGAGTATCTCAGCCCTAGTGTTTCGTTCGGGTGCCATGGCAGCTAGGCATCCAAAGGTCGTAACAGCTGATCGATCTATGTCCAACCGTCAGCTGACCAAATGTGTCGCGAGGTATTGTCACTTGGCCGGGGTCGCTCATTGTTTTTCTAAGTAAAATGCAAAATAAGATGCTGTGCACATTTAGTCTGCCACAAAAGATGTTCATCTACGGATGGGGCGACTGCAAAAACAAGGGATCCACAAGAAAGTCTACTTTGAGTTCCCCCGCTGAGACTCCTTGGTATAGATGTGTTGGGTGTGAATAGCTGACTAAAAGAACACGATAAATTTTGGATTGATAAGTTAGCGTCACCCAAAATGGGGCCAAGTTTTAAACTGAATGGCAACTAAACGCTGTTTCTAGAACAGTAGTATGGGTCTAAGTCAATACTACTGTTAGTGACAATTCTGTTTTGATAAATTTACAGAATTAGGATGTACCTGGCCCACAATGATTCAGCCATGTTCTTGCTCTCCTTGTTTTCACACTTCAGGATCTTCCTTTGAACCTCAGTCTACGCCCTCGGGAGGCAACAGTTGTCATACCTTATCAGTTAGATTCCACCCTTTCCGGGACTCTTCCCTGTTCCGGTCCAACTTCCTCAGTGTTAACCAATCCAGTCGCATCAACCAATCAGGCTGCTGTTGGTTCGAAGCTGACGGTTCTGGATGCGGAAGAGATTGTACGTACCGCGGTCGCCGCTGCAAGGACACTAAGTCACGAAAAACCTCACCCCGTCGCCAATAACGCAACACCATTACATCAGTCTGCTGAACAAGGTAGCTGAACGATTTTTTGCTCTGAAACTGAGCTCTGTTCCATACTGACTGTTTTCCGCGAACAGCAGTCACCTCGATACACCAAAGAGTCGTTCGATCTGAACAAATGGGTTCTGTCACTTCATTCTTCAGCTTGGTGAATTAGTCCAAGGCCTCAATGTTTGGAGTTCTTTTGAAATGTCGATTGATAAAGCACTTCTCCACTTCGTAAATTATTTTTCAACTTGAACAAAATGTTTTCTTTCTTGTGAATTAGGATTCTAAATGAAGGTCCGTTCTGCATGCCAAGTTCTACTTGAAAATTGGCAGGTTCGATTCTGAGAGGTACCAGTGAAAAGAGCTTTCTTTCATAAACCACTGACTTTGGTAACTGCAGACAATGATTGAAACGCAGGCCATTCCAGGGGATGTAACCATACCACACCTGAGGTTTTAGCCCCTGGTTTGTCGGCTGAGGCGTAGGAGCCATAGCAGACTGTGGGGGGCTGTATACTCCTCTCAGTTGATCCGGGAGATCCCGAGTGCTGGCGATTTGCTTTTAACAACAAGAAATTTAGCGAACTCGTCAAAATCCCTCTTTCCAGACGAGTTCGTTTCAAGAAACTTCTAGTCTACTTGAATCTACACATTGACTCCCGAAGTCAAAGATTCTTGCAGATAGACCTAGAAAAAAATTCTAGAGTTTGACGAAAAAACCAAATCTGTGCAGCGAAGATAAAACTCTGAAAACAGGGTTCAGAACATCCATATTATTGGAAAGCGGAATCGTCCGTCCACATCACTGGTCGTGTATCTTAGACCATTCGGTTCTCAGATGTTTAACTTTGAAGTTAGAGGAGCTGAAGTTCCCTAGTGCTTTGCTTTTCAGTGAGCTTATTGCTATCGGTTGAAGTATCAGGATGTCTCTGTTGACTACCAGACAGAGTTAATTTCTTTTTCGTCGTGACCACAACATTGGGTGAGAGGTTAGCGCGCATTTTACAAGGGTACATAGTTTCAAGACTCGATTAGCCCCGAATTACAGCTCTGCATATTCCAATTTCGTATTTAAGAACCTGTTGAATGTAGCTACATGTATAGTGCAGCTTCTGTAATTTACAGGTTTATCTATCCACGGCGCAGCAAGCGAAATGCATTAGCAGTTGCCTTGCTTGTCTGTAACTAACAGTTCGGTTGACACTCTCCCCCCGAAACGCTTCCTTTGAAGCGGCTTGGATCGGTTTTCTAATTCAGTGCATTCTGCATGGGTAAACAAACAATCAATTTTTCTGTTGTCTGTATCCACTCCCCCCCCCCACAGTCTTATCCCTGCAAGTATGCACTGATCGTGCTTCTTCGCCAGCTGACATCAGTTTGGACCGCAGAGACGGAACAATGACACGTGTCTTGTCGACGACTACCAGTCCTCAAACCTCTGTTCCAGTCTCATCTCCAGCCCGAACTCCACATTCCATTTCCCGGACTTCGGCTCCACAGCCTAGCTCCCCATCCTCGCAAGCCGTTGTTGGTTCTGGATCGCATACAAACACTCCCAACTTGTATAGTCCTCCAAAGTCATCGGGCAAGGGTGCAAACACGACAACCAACGGGAACATCTGTGATACGTTGACAAGTCTACCACTGCTTCCCAGGAGACAAGCGGACCACCCGCAATCGGAAGTGAGACGAAATTCAACCACCACCACCACCAACAGCAGTCGACCTCGAGATCCTCGACCTTACAAGTGTTCGGTCTGTCAGGTTGGTTTCCGCGTGACAGGGCACTTACACAAACACTATCGGGCAAAGTCACACTTGGTCTGTGTGCTACAGTCGCATAATTTATCGCTGGATACGATTGACTCGGTTCGGCGCAATCGTTTCAACGTGTCGCAAATTGTCAATCCGGACACGGGACAGTTACGAATGAGAGCGATTGAACGCCTCCAGGTGATACGACCTAATCCGACCACATCACAACCCGGTGGCACGTCACTCCCACCGATTCTGCCAGTCTCCAGTTCATCCGGAACAGACTGAGAGGATTTCATCCAGCTGTCGCTGTAAAATCTTGTACAGAGCCATCAATTGCTTCTTTGTGCCACGCATGTCGCACAACAATGTACTATCCAGTTGCTATTCATTGATTTTCTCTCGTAATAAAAGCGTCTTCATTAGCACAAGAGTAAAATTTATTACGCTATTAGAAAAAAAACCGTCTTCCATATGGCCACGTTTTAAATAGACTCGATGTGACTGCCGAAACATTTTTGCGGTGGATTTAAACACTAAACTAGTTTCGATAGAGCTGAAGCAAATCACAAAACTGACAACCTCGCGCCCTCAACTTTCATGGAGAAAGTGTGGAAATATCCGGTAGAGCTCGGAACATAAAAACTTCGAGTCAACAACCAATAACTTCCCCCAAAAATGGTGATTTCCCCCAAACAATTCATGAGAATCTTCAGGTAGTTTCACCAAAACGCTAATGAAACAAACACAGTTCTGAGGAAATGTATGGTAAAATCGCAAAGGAATCAACCTTTTCGGCTAAGCAGTTTTAAATCGGCCTTTCATCCTCTGGGGTGAATCTGTGCTGGAAATCCGAGAGGCGTTTCTTGGTTCCGCAGTATGCACCTGTTTCCAATCTCCATTTGGGTTCGAACCCGTGGCGTTTGGACTGACCGTCCAACCAGTTATTGCTAGTCAAACCGTTCATAAATAAACGTACATACAGGACATGGCATCACTCATCTTTCATGCAGTTCACCTTCTGTGATCCGATGTTGTATGGCTTCACGAATGACGATTCCCCAGACGGAAGGTCTATGCGACTGGTCATATTTCTCGCTTGAAGATTTGCTTCCCCTGTTTATGGAGGTTGGCTAGAAAGTCCACTGGTATAAACTGTCTTTTTCATTTCGTGTAATAATCAGCGCTTACAAGTGATGCGACATGGCTTTTAAAATTCCATGATTCAGGTAGACCAAATTTCACTCCAGCTTTGAGGGCACGCGAGGAACAGAAAACTCAGTCGTACCCATTGTCTGCGAAGATGATCGTTCCCGCCTCACCAAATCCGCATTCCGTAAGGTCATTGGGACACTTAGCCAATTCAAGAGTAACGCAAATCACGTCCGTCCGGTGCGATAGGCCTCGTGGCTACAGTGCTCACTGCCCAATCAGGTCACAAGTCAGTCGCCAAGCCATCTCGACTTTAATCCGGGCTCCATCCGGTTTTTTTCACGGGCCGGGTGGCTGAAAATGAATTGCGAGCCATGACTATCAAACAACCGCCGTTTGAAAAACACCATCGTGAACGCGAAAGCGGGGTCCAATCACAGTTTACCCTTTGGAAGCAAGCGTCAGTGTCATAGATGCTTACGAAAGGGGCGATGACTGGAGAGAAATGGCCAAGGTCAATGGAGCTAATCTGATAACAGCTTGTGGTTGGGTATCCAGGCCCAATCCTAACAGATTTCTCAATCCAAGAGGTGGAAAGAAACCGAGTGAAGCAGGAAACGATCAGCTTACCGAGTGGCTGTCAGACGACCCTTCGATGACCTTACAGACATTCAAGATTAGGACACTCGCGGTGGTCTCCACAACGACCGTGCTCAATTACTCGGATGGTAGACTGTACGTACTTAAGAAGCGGTGCCGTAAACGGGAGCCAGTAGACGAGGAAGACCACCGAAAACTTGTGGAGGAGTTGGTAGGCTGGTGAGGTTTGTTTCGGCTTGATTTGTGCTCAGCAGAGAGGACCCAATATTTCGCACCAAAGAATGCAGTTCAAAACAGCGCACCTCAGTGGTAGGATAATCCAATCAGCCGTAAAAAAACGTTCAGCTGCAACAACATTTCGGTGCCCAGCTGCCATGCCATCTGAATGAAACACGAGGGCTGAGATACTGCTAGGTTGCCCAAGTTGAGAGACGGGTCGGATTCGAACCATCGACTTTCCGGTCAGTAAATTCGCGCTCTAACCACTTAGACATTTCGCCGTAGTCATGAGTCGCCGTGGAATTTCAAAATATAATGTTCAGAGAGGCTTTTTTACCAAATGAACAATGCCTACAGCTGGTTGACAAATTAATCAAGAAGTTGAGAGATGAATCAGGCCTGGATACCGTTGTACTGGTGTTCGAGGAGGCAACGCCTTACGGATCTGGACGCACTGGCGCAGAAGGAAAAGATTGCCGTTGTTCGATTGATTCCCTACCGGAGCAAGTTGAAGCCAGTTGAAAACGTATGGGATAAGACAGGAATGCAGCTGAAGCGATATCTTCAGCAAATATAGGGGGCCTTTCGTTCGAGACATCCAGGAGCACATCATAAATTGTTTCGAACGGTGTATCACTAGATTTCTCTCATCAGTATCACGTGAGCAGTGCAGCCAAACGATGGCTTCCGTACCTCTTCCTTTAGCGGTAACCAACTTGAAGCTTGTAATAATGACATAGTCAATCCCGTTTCGTGTCCCAAAAAGGCTTTTTGTTTTTCACTGACTGTCGATCGCACGTGTTAGTAGTATGACAGGATTTGGAAACTTTTAATCAGAACTTGGCCGCGTAAGTCAGTCCACGTGAAAGAGTTGAGGAGCGTTGTAGGGCTGTTTCGACCTCATTGGAAATAGCGACCCCGCGATCTTCTGGCCAGTGGTTTAACCCTGTATGACGCATTCCCGATCCTCGGCAAATAGGCCCCAATAACTGAGGACACCGGTACTATATTCAACCTTCTACAGAAGCTGCTTTAAAAGACCGACGAAATGTTGTACTTTTTCACTGGATTCTACTCGAAAGGAGTGACGCCAACGGTGAACTTACTTTTAAGTTCGCGAACTACGCCCATTTGCAAACTTTCAAATTCCTCATCTGATTGGGCGCTTACTCCGAAATCCAATTGCTGGTGCAGTGTGCTGGATTTACACTCCGGCCAATCGTACTTTTGAGCAAGCTACTTTTTATCACACACACACACACACACACACACACTTTTTGTCATACACACACGGACCCCAGTGTACGCGGAGTTTGTTTTCTTGACAACTGACGTGGGATTTCACGATAACCCCAACTTTTGTCATAGACATAGGCGCTGAAAGCACGAAACTGTTCCGGTGACTGAATCAGCAGCCGAAAAGACAGCACTGCTGCTTCTCAGGTGAGCTAACCAGCTTGATGTCATCGCGTCCGTGGGAGCGGTGAAAAAGCACGTGAAGACATGGTAAAGTCAGGTACAATTTTGGAGTGACTCGAATGCGTTTGGGGCGGATCCTGGATATTCCGACTTCTGGAGAGTTGGCCCAGACGATTCGATCCAGGGATTTTTCGGCTCATGGTTCGTTCTTGGTCGTTTCGAACCATATAATCAGAGTTGAAACCCTCCCATGAAGCTGCCAGATTGTGCGGATCATCGTTATCCTCATTACCGGTTTAAAAACAGTGGTTGTAGCTGCCACAGTTTCGTTCACTGGTGATTTGGAAAGATGGGCCAGATAGCTGCACCTTGGAGGCAGTAGCTGATATGATTGCTGTGCAAACACAGGGATGCCAGTGGACTCTTCATTAGGGAGGCAGGTATACATTGAAGGCAACATCCTGGACGCTTGAGCCTTAATAAGGGCGCGACTGGGACATGTCTGACAATGTCTCTAACCATTGATGTGTGCCGTCTCGGGGTACCCATCCAGGGAGACGCCAGTTATCGGCGCAGCTGAGTTTGCTGGTGATGACTTTTATACTTCGTTGCCAAGTCATTGCCTTACCTCGTCTGTCTCATTTCCACCCTTCGTGTGGTTGTGCGAAAAAGGTTTTTCAAAAAAGTCTGTCAACTAGTATACAGAGCACGTGACCAAGCTAGTGCAACTTATGCAGTGTGATCCGTCCACCTATCATGAGCGGGTTATTTCTTCCCGAAAACATCGGGCATACTTCAGCATTACTGAGCCGGTGTTCCCAGAAGACACCGGCAATGCTCATCCGCAAGCGTAAGGTCTTGAATTAGAGATTTGCACTTTGCAGGTGTGAAGCGCATGCTAAACCGTGCAGATCATGCGTACATACTGTTGGAAAAAAACCCTTCATAGAGGATCTGTTGTGGATGGACGACGTAATCCTCTGTCAAGTTAAGTACTATTGTATCCTCTAAGTAAAAATGATGTATCAACGATTTGGTAATCAATCTTTTGAAGGATAACGCTAGTTTGCCATTTATTTGTAATGGTTATCCACAAAAATACCAAAAACAACTTTTGTTTACTCCGATAGAACACTACTAACAAGGTCGCTGAAAACTCTTCGGCAGCCCATGACCGATTTCGCCCTTCTTGGGGCTCATCAGTCTTCAAGTTTCCGTCAACCGAATACGGGGAGTAGTGCTTGCGTAATAGAATCGACCAACAAGACGTAGAACAGCCAGTCACGTGACTGGACGCGTGCACATCGCAACAAGCCACAAACGGTTTGCATGGAGCAGAATGCTGCGCTGTGCGTGGATCGATGTAAACCCGAGGAAATAGGATGAGCGGGCTAACGTGCAGAGACAAGACATCGGCCGACCTAAAATTGATTGCAGTACACTGGTCACTGGCACTAGTTACCTGTTTATCATCGACGTACGACCTCATCCATCGATTTCTTTAAGTTTCCCAAAATGGTACCACGCAAGTGTTACTACGAGCTGCCCATCAACAGACTACTAACTGATAAGCCGTCGATATTCCATTAAATCTATGGTTGATGATGCTGTCATCCCAAGGATGACAGCATCCGGTTTGTTAGTCCTTAGAAAAGGGAACCAAGTTACATCGGCTCCAGGTGGTTACATTAATCTGGTAGACCGATGAATACCCTGGTAACCCACAAGGACGTGCATCCGCATTTTGCATAAGTCCACATGGTCGAGGTCACATTTTAAAGACCCAGCCTCTTCTGAATTTTTTCAACATTGCAATGCGTTGCGTCTCAAAGCTTCTCACACCCACCTGCATAACCGTCCTTGATGCCATTCGGTCGAGTACCAGGTTCTCCTATGACTGAGAATAGAAATTACGGTTCTTCAAACTTGTTTGAAGGCTGTTCCGACAGCAGAATTTCGGACGTCCCCGATTTCTAACTCCATTGTTTTGGAGGGTGAGTTTCGATCATTCGTTTCAAGTTGTCCAAACAGCGGGGCTGGTTGTACATCAGACTGCACTCAATTTCAACAGTGTTTGTTCTCTAGAAGGTCTAGATGCTGAGGATTCTGTCATCCGTTTTGATCCGAAGGATTTTGTGCTGATAATGCAAGTGAAATTGGCCAAGAATCCGGTCATGAGGTTCTTATAGCTTTCAGGGCTAACCGCCATACACTGGTGAAAACAGCACAGCAACCCGATACAATGAAATCTGTGTGTCTATGCGTACTTGGTGGCTGTTTCAGACGCGTTTCTCTAGGCAACCAAATCTCGTGATGACTTTTGCTATACGTACGTTTATCTCATTGTCAAGTGACAGGTCTGTGGATAGCGTACTTCCAAGACAGCAACAATCTGTGCGGCACGCCATCACAAAACCATTTAACAGAGGAGTATGTGGGATTCTAGGTTGAATCCCCGGTGCAGACTGATAAAAGATACACAATTCAGGAGTGTTTATACTAAAAGCAAGACGACAAGCTACTGACCCGAACACTAGCCCTGTAACTCTGCCTCAGAATGCGGACCCTCGATTAGAGCAGCCGGAAAACGCTTCGAATTGAACAGATAACCATGCAACCCGTTTGAAGTGAAATACGACCTCCGGAATGGCAGAACTCTTCTCGTGCACACTGAAAACAGCCCGGGAGAACATAGCCCCGCTACACTTTGGTATTGATTAGGAACTCGTTCGAGGTAATTGCACAGGTCAAAACCTGGGCTTTCATTCCAGTGTTAAAGGTTCTGATGAGGGTGACAAATTTTCCGAATGGTCCACGGTGTTCCTCTGTTGATTTCGTCATAGGCTGAGATGAAATTCACAAACAGTTCAGGGAGTAGTTGGTTCCGAGCACCAAATTTCTCTTGGATTTGTCTTGCGGAGAAATTAGGTCAGTCGTTCATCAATCACTTCGAAATCCTCACTTTACCTCAAAATCGTTTTCCTCCAGGATGCCGTCGAATGGTTGACCGGGCAGCATATGAGCCATTAGCTTGCCTGTTAGGACTAGGAGGCCGATCTCATGAGTGTTGTCTGTCAACTGTTGACCTTTTTTTCCCTTTATACAGAGGAATTGTTCCGCCCTTGAAATCTTGAGCAACGTCCTGTATCTCCTGAGTGGTACTCAATAGGAGTTGAAACCCGTCCTGTGGGTCCTCCTAAATGGAATAGCTCTGCAGGTGAACCGTCTACGCCCGCTGTTCTCCCATTTTGCAATTGATCTATGGCCCGCTGCAGTTCTGCGGCTCTGAGCAAGTCAGCCAAATAGATCTTCACCGTACACTGAGGAAGTGTTTTGTCTTCTATCATCTGAGGGTATTTGGCTTTCGGTCCATAGATTTCTTTCAGTGTGGTAAAGAATTCTTTTCGCAACGATGATCCGCGTACGACTGGAGCTCTTCACTTCAATTGGTCCAGCATTCACCTGTCGGTTTCTACAGGTGTTTCGGAATCTGGGTAGATATCAATGAGTCATTTTCAACAAACCAGACTCGTCTGAATTCTCGCCTTAGTCCAACTGTTTCGGTAGAACTCTCATGGACGTGTTAGTATTTGGGCCCATGGGCATTCAGATGTGTAATCCGCCATACTCTGCAGAATTTCGATGCAACAGGGATTTATCTCTCAAGCCTTACATTTCAAGTTCTTTGGGGCTAACCTAGTTCGATGGCACAAAACGTGGGGCATGGAAGTTTGAGTCCTAATGCCATTACGTGTAGCAGATGCCTCTTGAGAAGCTCCAAACTCTTTACCCTTAAGTATTGGTTGATGTGCCGACGGTCGCGGTCAACCATTGAGCGATTGGAGTGTGCGATTGGTCTTTTCTAATCATTCGTTTCTCGGGAGAAGACAGCATTACTGCCCCCATAAATATGTACATGTTGGTCTCCCAAAAGAAACACACTGCCATCGTCACATTCCTGTTGCAGTACAACTTTACTCACTAGGAGTTTTCGTATGCTCTTCGTCAGTTTACTCCGCAGCGGTTTTCCTAGCATGGTTGAACCTTTTGAGGAAATGGCTTCCAGCCAGTGCAACATGCAGAAGGATTACAGCACTGAAACCCAACCACCACGACAAGTTGGCAGATCTCTCTCTCCCTCTCTCTCTCCATATATATATATATATATCTTGGTAAGTATTCATGCTTGGTGTGCTTGGAACGGAGCCATGGAAAGGAAGACGATGTCAAGTGCAAATCCGGAGCTCGACACGGAGCAGACACGACAGCACACCGGCACAGTTGTGTCAGGCCATCAGGAGGGCACGGTACATCCACGTGTTTCGGAGATGTTGCTTAAATAGAGCGGTTGAGCTGTGACAGGCGGAATGCTGATTTGGAGGCAAGTGCGTACGTACGGGCGAAACCGATGCAAGTTCGTCGACCGAATGATCGTTAGCTATAGGTGACCCTTTCATGTGTAACCCTAATGCGACGCCAGCGATGCCAGCTTTCCCCACGGCGCAGGCGCAAGGGAAGCCTCCTTTGAAACTGCAAGCGCTTACGAGTAGCATGCTTATTTACCGAACTAAGACACATCGAGGATAGGATGCATTGATTCAGACGATATGAATTGACTGTTGCTAACTGCGAAGAACAACTAACAGTAGTCGTCCGTACCAACAAACACCAAGAATGTGACCAAGTATTGATATCTTGCCCTGGATTATGATGTAAACTTCCGGATAGAGAATAATGTGGAAAATCTTACTTTAGCCTCCATGCAAGATTTTGGAGAGCCATCGGACCCATAACACATGGTAAAAATGGAATGATGGAGTTTCTATTGACCCACTTCAGTGGTCTCGGCGAGTACCTGCATTATTAGAGCGTCAGCTCCTTTGTCATTGCTGTGGCCTTACACCAGGCATATTGGAAAAAGAGTTCGCAACGGGAACCTGCGTTCAGACACAGAGAGGGGTCTTGCCAGCGCGTTTGTCTTTCGCATGACAACGAGCCCGAGCGCACAACTGAACACTCAGGTGATCTGAACAGTGTTCTTTTCGCTTCAGTGCACAACTCACAAACTCATAATGAGCAGCTGGTAAACTGCATCTTAAATTCGATGAATACTCTTCAGTTACGTACGAACATGGATTTGACTCAAATGAGACTCAAATGAAACTAGCCCGCTTTAACTGAATGTGCTGCACTAGGCGCCACGAAGAGTGGCGAAACCGGTCGCTGGCTGTCGAAGAGTTTTCAGCAACCTTGTGAGTAGTTTCTTTAGTTTCTTCTTATGTGTTGCTTCAACAGAAAAGGTGCTCATATTTGGAAATGGAGTTCCGCTTACCTCGCTGTCACTACATATATATATATATATATATATATAGTTGAATTTAGTTCAATCTGAGTTGAGGTAGAACATAAAGTTGACGGAAACTCGGGGATTTCGCCTACCTGGTGAACCCCAAGAAGGATGAAACCGGTCTTTGGCTGTTGTAAAGTTTTCAGCAACCTTATGAGTAGTGTGTCACGCCCAGACAAACAAAGTATTGTGAGATCCCGAGTACCGTACGAACTGAAACATGAAGCACCTCGATGCAGCGCATTCTGTTGAATCAGACCACCGTAAACAATGGATTCAGCTGGATGCACTTGAGTCTGCTGTCAACACCAAGTCCATATGCAAATGAGAGTATCTGTCAAAGTTTGTCCCAGGTGGTTTCAAGTGGAACACAAGGTTGAGGGAAACTCAGGGACTTCGCCTACCTAATTAACGCCAAGAAGGGCGATACTAGGTGTGGGTTTTCAGCAACTTTGTGAGTGTGTTAAGAGGCAGCCCATTCACTTTTTGGATTAAAGTTTCATGTTCCCTAGACTGAGCTCAAACCTTAAGCGGATGGACACTACCTAACTTGTGATTGGTCACTTGTGAACCTGACTTTTGCGTGAA
Source organism: Clonorchis sinensis (assembly GCA_003604175.2). Taxonomy (NCBI): domain Eukaryota; kingdom Metazoa; phylum Platyhelminthes; class Trematoda; order Opisthorchiida; family Opisthorchiidae; genus Clonorchis; species Clonorchis sinensis. The sequence continues at coordinate 34,065,366 of CM030371.1, forward strand.
AATTGATGCCGGGACAATAGACTAACCGCCTTATCTCAGTAAGTTGTTTAGTTATCCAGTCATGAACGGTGAATCAAAATGCGGTGTTCTCACTGCTACGGCTTCTTCCACCGAGAATAAGTAGACTGAGGGAATGGCATTCATGTGTCTCTTCGATGGAAGCAACGAGAAAGGTTTGATCCAGCTGGTTCACAACTACTGTTTCACCGACCGAACTCAGCTCGTGTATGTAGTCAATTCAAAGTTATCATAACTGCTTGCCGAAACAGGCATTTTGAAATAAGCTATTCTTTTCCCGTTCTGTTTTGCACTTTACGTCCATGGCCTACTGTTCGTGACTCGTTCTGCAGGTCTGAGCATGCCGATGATATTGTGGATGGAATCACCTGGAATCACGAATCGGATTGGATAAACTAGCTATTTGATCTTGTGAACGCCCCCTCCCGCTTTCGTAATGTTTTGAAATAACCAGACTTTATTTCATATCTCTCTCTCCGTTCGGAAATTTGCGTTCAAGATTGGTCGATAGCATGCGACTCTTCAACCCTCTGGTGATCAGTATGTGATGCGGCCATGAAACTTCGGCTTTCCATTGACTACTTATGAGTAGCTCGCGTTCAACCAGATGTTTCTCCTATTTTTTATTCGCCATATTTGGGTATTAAGAGCAAACTGCTGGATTAAGCGTAGGCATATCGTCTACCACTATGTTACTAGTCTTGTGTCTGTCCCCCTGTTCTATTTCACTACCTGAGCTTACTTCCCCCGTCTACTGTCTCCGAGACAGCCCAAGAAGTCAGGTCTGCAGCGCATCAGGCTACCACAGACAGGAGGCAATCGCTGATCCTATGTCTGATAGCAGTCTAGCCCTTCCCTGTGAAAATGTCCCGCCCAATTCGAACCGTTGCGTTACCGATACATGTGCGCGTGTCTGGTCACCCACGTGTTTCTTCCGCTGCCCTGCATTTTTTCGCCTACTTTCCTTATTGATGTAACTGTTTCTGACGGACAACAGTTGAGCCGTTTGTAGCCTGTAATTGCCTCGGTTGATGCCCTGCTGTTTACGTCACTTATACTTCCCCTCATTTCGAGTATCTGCTGTTACGTTGTTGTCACTCACAACAGTTACTTTAACCCTGTTCCCCACCTTCACTGACCTACTCATTCAGGTCAGAAATCTGCTACGCGTCGATGGTATGGACAAAAGAACGCGACCAAGAAGTCAAAGTATCCCAACATAGATATTCCTTTAGCCATCGAGCAGAAACGGTAGGACTCTGTATTTGTATTGAAGTTCGTCCAATCATTTTAACCAGATTTCGAGAACAACTGAGCATTTATTCATCCAGTTTCTCGCGGCATGCGCGAGAAGGAATTACGACAAAAGCTTACACCATTCGACACGTTCGGCATACACGTGTGACATCATGACGTGCGGGTTTTAATCGACATCAGCTGATTCAAATCGCAAGTGTTTTGCACCGACGATAGCAGTATTTTCGAATTCCCTTGAGCACAAATCGCACACTACTGGTCGATTGGAAACAGTAGTATATAACAAATGCCTTTCGAAGGTTGCACCATTTCGACCAATGTGTGCGCTCATCTACTCGTTAGGTATGCACATTCCATTGTGATATGGTACCGAAATAACGTGTCTTTTCGCATCACATGATGTGAATTGAGTGAATTTTCTAGGCTACCTTCATAGCCTAGGTTAAGTACGCATGTATATATGTGTATATATATATGTGCTCTTAAAGTGAGCATGTCCCAGGCTCCATACAGTCCGAGCGTCCCGTGAGTGGCTTACAGAGTACCTCGTTCCAGTTTGTACCCAATCTGATCGATTATGGCCTCATCGCGGCATGAGTTACTGTCGCCGAGTTTGAAAACAAAAGCGAAACGAGAATTGCGAGAGCAACCGGAGCACATTGATGCACACGTGGAGAGTTTTCGACGCTGGATTACATCTTTACCGCATATCACTTTCCCATGTGGTGAGTCTGTGGTTTGGTTGCGAATTTTTAGCCGTGATGAAAAGCCTTAGCTTATTTATTCCTAATAATGTTTTGAGATGTTAGTTTTTTTCTTGGAGGACACTACTCATAAGGTTGCTGAAAACCCTTCGACAACCCGCGATCGGTTGCAAACTTCTCATTACCAATCGAAGTGATATCATCAACGGTTGGTTGGTTAAAGGAGCCTAGCGCTGCCTTAGTTGCGCCGCATGTGGTACTCTACGCTCTGCTGAACGACAGTGAATTCCACTAAGGAATGGTTGCTTGACTGGACGTTTCTCTTGGTTGGCCGTTGATTGATTTCCTTAGTGGTCAATGCCCCATGACCCTCGAGCTCGGTTTCTTCTGCTCCCATCTATTGGTCGTTGCTGGAGTGAGCTCGGTGTCCATTGCTGATGTGCTTCCAGGATTCCTCTCTCTCTCTCGTTTGTTTCGTCCGATAGTTGACTCCAGTTAAGTTGCGGGCCCTTTGCGCGTACTGGTGCCTAGAATGGGCCCAGTTTAACATGAAAGTTGGTTAAAGTAGTCATGGAGTGCTGTTTTTCCCGGAAATTTCCTTCCTTGTCTTAAAGTTTCGCATGCCAGGACTCGCACATTTCTCAGATCGAACTTGTGATCTTCTTGGTCCTTCTATATGGACATCGAAGATAGGTCATTTTTTCTGATTTCCGTATCATGTTCTTTCACTCAGGCGCATAGTTTACCCCCGCTTTGTTCAACATGGTACAACTCCTTCAGTTGATCTGCCATAATACGTTGTTTTTCTTGGTTTAAATCAGTGTTGTCCTTCGGCCTTGAGATCAGTTTGCGCAAAGTGGCGCTCGGTTTATGAGAGTTCGGGATTCTTAGCGAAATACACTCATTTGCAAACAAATTTGGCTTGGAGGGAGACTCAGCTTCAACCCAGCTGAATCTCTCGTTTGTGATGTTTCCAGGCAACTGAATGTGCTGCACCAGTCTGCCTCGTGTTCCAGTTGCTACGATAATCGAGGTATCGCGGTACACGTATATTCGTAATGCGCTACTCATAAGGTTGCTGAAAACGCAGTCCATAAGTAACACAATACTCAGCCCAAAAGCCGTCTCGCTCATGTTGGATCCGAGTTCCTGTCAACATTCTGTTCTACTTGAACCCAAATTGCACGAAATTAGCGGACTACACTCATTTGCAAAAGATTCACCTGGAACCCAGCTGAAAAAAAATCGTCCAGCTGTAACACCCTATCGGGTCTAGCTGCCATGCCACCCGAAGGAAGCACGAGGGGACTGCGCCTACCTGATAATTCCCAAGAAGGGCGAAACCAATCTTGGGCTGTCGAAGAATTTTCAGTAACCTTATGAGTAGCATTACCAGGATTCTTCCTTTGCGCAATAATCTTGGTGAAAGTTCGGATATGTATACATGTCTATATATATATATATATATATATATATATATATATGTATATATATATATGTATATATGAAAGTTGGGACCACTCGTCTGGTTGTTCGTTCCTGTTGTTTTTGTTGCCGTTGCTGATAGCTGGTGTTGAACAATCTTCCTCTTCAAAATTCGCGTGGTCGAATTTTCTGAACAGATGGTTTTCCTTTCTCAGCTCTGCATTACTGTAATGTGTTTAAGTTCTCCTGAGTAGAGTTTGGATGCAAGCCTTGTTACGATTCATTGGGTTGCGACAGTCCAAATCGCTTTTCTGATGACTAGGACATCCAAGAATGGTAGTCAACTGTTGCGTCCCAGTTCCACTGTCATTGATGTCCGGTCCTAATTGCAGGTCAGTGTCGGCCATCAGCACGTTTCTTTGACTATAGAGATTGTCGTACCCGTCACAAACGGTCACGCATTAGTTTTACAACTATGAAGTTGCTCAATCAATAAATCGCATTTTTCCATAGGATTCTGTGACCGTAAAACTGAGGGCCTGATTGGAATTTTGTTACAACTATTATACACAGGGTACTACCAACTTGTGGGCTGTGTGACGGTTGAACATGAATAGAGGGACCCATTTACGTTAGGGCAGCTTTCAAAGCTGTTGTATCGTGGGTGGCCGTCTTTTGGTTACGCCTGCACTGAGCCTGCCAGACTACGCGATAAGGGAGAAGACAGAGAACTCGGGCCACGGCTGTATTGTCAGGACGAACATACAGAGCTTCTACGCAACCATATAGGATGACTAGTTGGCCAGTTATGGTCATTCACTTGTTCGTTCTGTACAGCCAATGGCAGTGTTCCGGTCGCGAACACACTCAGCCCCACTCCGCTGATCGTATGTTGCTAAGCCGTGTCTGGTGTGCTCCGCCAACGCACATGCTATTCGGAACGTGTGGTACCGCTGGTGACCTTGGGAATGCATCGTTCTCTGTACATGCTTTTTTCATGTCTGGGCGCGTACTGACAAAAGCGTCAGTGCTTTAAGGTCACCACGGGATGGGATGAGCATGACCGCAATCGATAGGCTGCGGCTTCAGGCCCTGTAATTTTGATCTACGTCCTGGGTCTGATGATGTCTCAAAAAACCCACTGATGGTTGTAGACCGATGCAGATGACGGAAACCTTGGCAGTTTCGGTTTTCGTTTATTTTCCTCCACTTGGCATTGTTCAACATAAGAGTCGATCAAAACGTTTGTGTGATGATCAATCAATAACTGGTCGCATCTTGTTCGGAGAATCCGGAAACTGATCAATATTAGCAACTCGTCTCTCAAATCATTTGACAATTACTGTGATATTTTAAAACTGTTTGAAATTCTTCATTTGACAGTACGCCGTTTGGGAACTTCCTACACGCTACCTTCAACGTAACTGCAAAAGTGCTTTTTGCGCAGAACTACCCCAGTTAGTCCTACAAGTACTACTCTATTCAGTGCACGTTTGCGCCTGCAGACGTCAAAGCAAGACATATTGGAGACATTTCAGGAGGGAAATTCATTGGGTCTGTGTGACCTCAGTCATACGATTTTGTAGATGTCTGTATCGAAATGCAGCCTGTTTGCAGTATCGAAATCCTAAAGTGGGACAGTGTAAGATGATACTCATCTGTGAGGCTTGAATAGACCTTGCGATAAGCAACGTGACCCCCACCCCCCAGTTTGAAGCGAGATCAGTCCTCTTTAAGCACGAAGGTCATACCTTATTGATCGCTCATTCTCAGTTTCGCTCAACATTTCTTACTCCTCTCACCTTCTTTTCAGAACACCACCTACTGATTCCTTTCCTTCGTTACGCAAAATACAATCACGCCAAAGCACAGCAACGCCTGGACAATTTTTGCACGATTCGTGCGTCCAAAGAGCTTGGGGCTCCACGATGGTTTGATTTTCCACCCCTAACCGATCCACTGTTAGATGATTATCTGAAGTCCGGGTGAGTGTTTGACCTGTTTGGTTTGAGTCACGTGACCTGTCAGAGTTGGCCAAAATAGTAAGAGGATCTGTTTCTTTTTTCTGCCGGAAAGTACAAGTGCGATTGCCTATAAACCAACCTAAATGGGTCATTGGCTTGGGGTGACGTTCCAATCGAGAAACCAACAGATAGCTCGTATGACGACGACTGTTCATCACATCCATACGTTAACAGTAGAAGCGCCATGCAAGAGGTGCGTTCCTTATCCAATTAACTGCGATTTCCACACTCCAGTTTACATCTCCGAAGACGTATCACTCTATAAAAGATAAACTAAACGGGGACCCATGTAAAACTCTCCGCTGCTGGCTTTCCGTTTATCGGCAATGATAGACGGCGTTCGAACCACAGACCTTCCGGTCAATAAATCCGCGCTCTACCCACTTTGGCCATCTCTCCACCTCGGTATCTGGCATGGCTTCTTGAATCCCGTCAGAGCTACAACATAGTGGAGGTATCGCTGGAAAGTCGATGGGAAGTGTATTGAAAAAGGCAGGACTTGTCCTGACAACTTTTTGTCGATCACGAATGAACTGAATTCTTCCCCGTGATTATATCCTATCAGAACGAACCTGATTACAAGGTTTGACCTTACCTAGCTGGCTTGCAAACCCGGGGTTTAAACGAATCTCATCCTTTACAGGCTCCGAAAAATTTCTGCAAACGGGTGCATCCTCAATCAATTCCATGGCGTGAAATTTTTTGTCGATAAAAGTGCCTAAATCGGAGGGTCCGAAATTGAATAGACGAACGTTATCCTGGGCTATCTTGCCCTGGACGTGATGGTCCGAAATCGCAGTTATTCATGCACTGACAGACCACCTAAGTTTTGATTCTCGTTGGGTTCGATTTCTACCGAGGTGGAGTGAGCAGCAACTACCGCGAGAAGGAATGGCACCAGGAGTTATGGAGTCTAAGAAACTGTACATCGTCAGATGGCACTTGCAGTAGTTGAACACCGATTGGGTACGATAATCGTGGCTGAACCTAAAGGAACTGAGTTCTAAGCAGTATAGCTCGTAGGATCATTGCAGCAATGAAGCCCGACCACCATGACAGGATGACAGAGTTACGTCAACCTTATGTTCTAGTTGAACTCAAATTGTACGAAGTTAGTGAAATACACTCATTTACCCATCAATTTGCTGTTAACTACAAGCTGAGTTCAAGTAGAACGTAAAGTTGATGACTGTTTGGGGGCTGCACCCCATTGTCCAGCGGTAGGTCATTTAATTTGTTTCATTAAAATAAATAGAATATTAGCATTACATATTGCTAAAGTTTCTTTTATGCCCTTCGGCTTCGGGAGCCAAAGCACATGAAGATATAGGAATGGACGCGCAAACTGAGATGGACAGAGTCACACTGTCGAACGGGGTTAACTGTTCAAACTACTGACCGGAAAGGTTGCGGGTTCGAGACTCCCTGAAGTCACGTGAGTCGTCTCAATAAGGATGAAACAGCTGTGCATTGCTTCCCGGCTTTTTAGCAAAGATAGGTTTCACTTACAGGACGGAATCTCCATTGAACTCACAGATTGGATATCCTATGGACAGAGCCAAATGAAGTCAACGCACTGCTGTCAAATATCCATCCAGTGCGAGCACGCGAAGTGCATACCGATTGCCCTGGCACGTCTACTCGACGACGTGGCAAGACTGCAACGCAGACGGGTTCAAACGCTAGAGCTGGGCCAGGCCAGCCGGACAGCCTGAGCGTGCACATGCGTGTGCGCGTGGAGGCAACGTGATTTGTGTGTGCGTGTGTCTGCGCCACGCGTGCGAGTGACGGTGAGGGGTGAGAGCGATCGATCGATCGATCGATGTGCGCTCGATACAGTGGTCCAGGCAATCGGCAAAAAAAATCACGCAATATGGCAGACGTCCGGTGACCTACATGGGCCGCATAAACCTTTTGATGCGTTGACCGTGTCACCCGGATGTCCCTACACAATACAGCGATGACGGGCGTTCAGAAGCTTGGAATTCGGATGCATTGTTCTATTGACTAGGAACTCCGGTTGGATAACACTGAGCAAAACGTATTTTTTGGATCCATTTTGATCATTTCTAGGATATTTATCACTCCATACATGATTTAAATGCGGTTGTGAATTCCGTCTGTCATTTTTTTTGTATGCTTCGTAAGTCAACCTAGAATTGGCAATGCCTGTGTTTCTGTAATCTTCGTCAAGTGCCGACAAACACGTCTTGGTAGAAATCTCTACTGTGCAGCAAATTCAGTTGCTTATATACTTTATAAACGAGGGATTCAGCTGGGTGAGCCCCTCGTCAAAACCAAATTGATATGCAAATGAGTGTAGTTCGCTAAGTTCGTGCAATATGGGTTCAAGTAGAACATAAGGTTGACGGAAACTCGGGGGCTGCGCCTATCTGATGAGCCCCAAGAAGGGCGAAATTGGTCATGGGCTGTCGAAAAGTTTTCAGCAACCTTATGAGTAGTGTATTACGTCTACACAAGAGAAAAACGAGTTTATGAAAATGAATGTTGGCTGATGGCCATCCGGCGCCAGTGTTTCTGGAGAGTCTGTAGCTTAAGGTGATGTAAAAAGGTTGGTCTGTCTATTCTCATCGGTTATAGGTGACTGACATCAAGGAGACTTTGAATTCGGCCTTGAGGCGAGTCCACAGGTCCACAATGTGGCAGATTTGTACCGTGTTCAGCTCACCGCATTTCGAACTTAGTTTGTCAGACATTTCTGCCTTCAGTGTAATTGGTCATCCCCTTTGCCCTAGTATGGACATGTACACTGGCAGGACAGAACGCGTGGCCGAACACACCTTTCTGACACAAGTTCGGAATTAGCATCTTCAGCTGTTAGACAACCTTTTCAAACTTCTCTTGGAATGCATTCAGCTAAATCGGTTTACGTGTAAGCACATCACCGAAGTTTGAACTCCCTATCCTTCGAAGTCGAGCTTTACTCACCAGAGTTTACCAGCCAGCACTGTATGCGCAGAAAGAAAGTGGTGACACCAAAAGTTGGCTGACACGGTTCTAGTCACGTGACACTGTGGTGAACCTGTGACTTTGATGGTAACATAGGTCATGTGACACTTTGGTGAACCTGTGACTTTGATGGTAACATATTCTTCTAAGTAATCTGCATCTTTAGGTTTCGCTACTGAAAAGAATAAAAGAAATGGTAAATTCTTTAGACACATGTTTCACTATCTGTGTTGGTTCATAGAAGTTGTCAGATGATGACTTTGGAAGGTGTATGGATCGTGTATTTTAGCGTGCACAAGGCATACCTGTCTATTCAGTTATACAGAACTCAAAGTAGTTAAAATTGGGGTGTGTGCGCGCGACCATCCTCAATTTCGGTTCGGTCAGGCTCCGTAGACTAAGCTGTGTAGAGTATTCCAGCCTAGATTTCTAACTTGTTGTGGGTTTCCATGGCCTGCTAGTTGAGTAAAACTTCCTGTGAGATCGCTTCACTCACGCACCTGACCAGAAGGTTAACGTCATCAAGCTGGACGCTGCAATGAGTAGGCCTCACAGTCATACAGTATGTAGTATCCAAACCATGGCATAAAGTTGTCTGGTGTCACTTCTCTTCAAGAAAACTTCACGCCCACTTGAAGGGCTATTGTGGCTTTTAGAAAGGATGTAACCTCAATTCAGGGGTGGTTCTTCGGACATCACCGTGGTTCTCTCTGGGTGTACCAGGGTTACTTTGACTTGGCTTGAAATTTACCGCAATAGTGAAATGACATCGAGTCGTTGTGCGGCGTAGCAACTACTGGATGACCAAGTAATGACTCTTAGGACTTTCTGCGACCGACTACGAGGCAAACGAGTCATTTATAAAAATCCCAATGGCAGTACCCACCGAATTACACTTTATCACGCCTGAAAATTGTTTGCAGAATTGATTAATCAAAAAGCGGATTTTCAAAACCTGAGAAAGAAGAGGAAACCTGAAGAGAATGCCTGCGACAGTAACGAAGGAGATGGAAATCTCAGAAAGACATGGATACCAACTTCTGCTAAGACTCAGAAAGATGGGTCGTTTCACCTCAGCTATCGATCCACACTCATTAAACAGCTTCTGTAAGGACGCTTAGAAGGTGTTTGGAGAAACGGGGCCTGACGTGCAAGTACACAATAAAACCCTCGGTTTTCGCACCAACTCGCGAAAAACAAACAGCAGGTGGTTATCATTGAAATTGGCAGTCAGTGCAGTGTGGCTTTATTGCCTGATCAAGGTCAAGAATGAAATGTTTCTTCTGTCAATCAGACTGATGCGAACTGACCTTGCCCAAAAAAAATCATCCTTGTTACATCTATCGACTCATAACTATCCTCTTGTTTGTTGTACCCTCCCTCCACCTCCCAAAGCGTAGTGCTGAACTTGGGCAGAACTACAGAAGACCTGTCTGTGATTTTGATTCGGCTAGGTGAGTTCGCAACTGAAACACGAGTCCGCATATCACCGTATTTCTTTTTTAGGTAACTGGAATATGGACGTTGTCAACCCATCCAGTTTGCGATGCTTCAGCTATATGGACGTCGACCGATTTTTGTTGGATCCGGCTTCACAAATTGCCGGTTTTATATTCTTTTTCGACTTGACGGGGGTAGGCAAAAAGCACTTTGTTTTGCGCAGTAATCAGAAGGAAGTGCGATTGGAGTCGAAGGTTTGGAGGGTAAATCCTTCGATTTTCAGCCTCACACCTACTTTATACGTACGTTTATAGGATGCCTATCCAATCCGTGTGAGGCATGTTATCTACTTTAATGAACCGAAAATCATGGATATTATATTCAAATTGGTGGAGATCTGGATGAGTTCGAAAGTTCGAGAGCGTGTGAGTGAGACTTTTTCCCGTTGGTGGTTCAGTGCCGTTGCCATCTTTCGGGGCTTGAATTTCGACGTAGCATTATACTACTTCGGGCGTGGTAGTAGTACAATTTGTGCTTGTCAAAATCCAACAGTCTGTTGCCTTAAATTGGAGTCGACTCAAAGAGAGCTTATGCATCCAGGGGGTGATTTTTCAGCAGTAACCGAAATAAATATACGGAGTACATACATACAAGTGCAATTTAAAAGGAGAGACGTTCAAAGAGAAGGCTGATGAGCAAGTCTAAGGTGGGTAATGACGGGCTCACAATCTGTGTATTTGAGGGTAGAACAGAAAGCAGTAATTTTTCTGTAGGTCGATGTACGATTTAGGTTTACGTAAATCGTGAGCCTCGACGGTTTCGGAAAGGTGGAAAGAGGAGGTAAACACAGGTGTTTGTTTAAGGCAGCTGTCAGAAGGTATTGACGACGGATCCAAGTGTACAGAGGCGACGACAAATTATAAAAACTAGGACAGATTTGCCTGTGGGCAAACTTACATACAATCGCTATCCAGTTTGAACCAGTTGGCCGTGGAATAGTTCGCTCAGCTTAATGATTTGCTTGAAAACGCTTCGTCACTAAATCTGGGAGATCTCATCAATGTGCGGTTGGCTGTTTTTCATGCTTGTGGTCAATTTACTGAGCAAGTCTCCGGAAAACCTTGAAAAGAACGCAAGTGCATCCTACCGGTCTATATTTAATTGAATCCTCTATAAAAAGGTGCGGTCAAATCCAAAAAGCTAGCGCTTTATTCGCTGGTGGGCCTCGTCAGGGGGATATAGAAGAGTCGGACGCTCGGCTCTCGATCGTCAGTATCGCGACGTTATTTCTGGACCCTGCATCCGCTGACAAGTCTGTGCGACCTATAGATTTGCATTCACGTGTGGTTCGTGATCTTGCCAGCTGTTGCTTTATTCATATACTCATCCGACTGCTGACGGATACTCAGGAATCTTTGTCTGATTACTCATCGATCCTCGCGAAGGACCAAACCACGATCTTGGTCCGGTTTCTCTGTACCCACTAGGGACGTCTCAATAAGGGCGAAAGCGTCCATGTGGCTGCACTTTTCTGGATCCGGCCTCTTGTCTAACCTCATCCGGACACGTGAATACTTGTCACGCCTGGTTGATGCCAGTTCCCCAGAGTCCACACTTGCTAATCGATATTTGCAAAACCCCACCCACCGGGAGCCATAATTGCATAATTAGCATGACATGTAAGCAGCCGAATGTATGCGAACATGAAGATGTGTTTGTGGAGATGGGGTAGAGGTTCTGACTAAGTGTTTAAACTGACGTCACTATACCATGAACATCGCCGACTGTCTACGAGTGGACAAGGTTTCTACAAACGCACACAAGTCCAATATGCATGAGGCTGAAGGCGACGAGATCAGTGCTGAGGAGTCTTCCACCAGATAAACCATGAATATCTGCGGACAGTGGAACTGTCGAAGAATCCAGGAACCAGCGACCGCGAGTACTAGTTGGAAGGCCTGACGTCTCAGTTGTTGAATTGTTGAGTAGACAGAAATGTATTCAGGATCTACAAACTACACCAAAGTCACTCAAAGCTGGCGGCGTTTACTTACGCTTGCAGTACTTCGTAATCAAACAGCTATCACGTGATACATATATTCTCCAATACTAGAAAGACCAACTTTGAGTGCCTCTTTGAAGGTTACAATGCCACCCTCCTTCTAGATGTATCAAAAGCGGTTCTTCTGAAAGTACACTGCATTGTTAGCCCCTTTGTAGAAGCCCTGTGTCACAACTGACGGCAAGTACCGACGCAAGAGCTTTAGTGACGGGAAACGACTTACCTAACGAGAACATAAGAGCTTTATCGCAAGCAACAAATCACAAAATCGAGGGATTGTCATTGCATTTGATGCATATTTTTAACCTTGAATCAAGGCCGTCCGGTCCGCGCCGAATGCTTGGTTGGCATCACTTTTAAAACACGACTAAACAGTTAACCATCGTCCTTCGTAACTGATCTCCTATTTGAGCGTCCAAACGGCAGGTGGCAGTACTGGCTCGGAGACTCGGCAGTCTTCCTAAGGCGATTTCTCTGGCGGTTCCTAGTAAGTCCCGGAATTCTGAAGCTATTTTTAGGAATCTGACCTCCCGAAACCATCGCCCAGAAGTGATAACTTTTAGCTGCTCAAATGGAACTTACTCTAGTAGTAAATTCCCTACTCTATAGAAGACAACTTTTGGTCTGTCCCTTAACAAAGGTTTCCCAGAGAGAGACAGGAGTCTTGAAGTACGCTTCAAAGAATCGCTTCAAAATGACCTCTTTTGGGTGTGCTCTATCCAGAGGAGTGATAATGGTTTTTTGACGACTAGGCAGCTTCTAGAAGAGTCCAGCCTCAGAAAAGTACAATTTCCCTCGGTCTCTCTGGAGTAGTTTTTGGTAGGATTTTTCTTTCAGAGGAGAAAATGCATCTGATTGTTTGGCACGTGAAAACGTATAGCAACGAATTAAAAATGCAGAATCGTTTGATCCTGATGGGTTGTTCAAACGGTCTGCAACAAGTGTTTACAACCTGATGTGTAGTTCAAACGGTCTGCAACAAGTGTTTACAAAGCGGAGGCAATTCTACTCCGGCCTACTGACAAACAGATGCAGCCTTCGAGTTACTAGACTGTAATATCAATTGCTGCACTGTGGCACAAGCACAACCTCGGATTTCCAAAAAGGAAGTCAATTGCGTTGGTTTACTCCGTTCTTAGACAGCGTGGATAATATCGACTTCTGTTGGCCGGAGTTTAGTTCGCAGAAATACTGAGACAGTGTCGCCCAGGGTATCAAGTACTGCTGACATTGGTGGTCACCGAAACGAAGTAAGTTGGCCCGCTTTTCTTTGAAGTCGAATCATGCATGCAACAAGTTGTTAAGCTCTGTTTTGTTGCCCCCCCGCTACGCACACGTTTGTTGTGCTGAAAGGAATTCAATCTCTCTGGGATGGTGTGTAATGCTTCTGGTGAAGAGGCCCGAGTTGTGTGATATTCCATGATATCCCTGACATTTGCCCAAATGACATCCTATTACTGTTATTGCGGCATGTTAATTTTTTCTTGTGGTATAAAATTGCAAGCAATAGTGATTTATCGAGGTGTCGTGTACTGCAGGCAGTATAGCAGCTCCTATGTCGGACCTTGGATTCCTGTTTCGCCTACTGTGGTATATCAAAAGACCGGTAGCTTTAGACAGGCTTTATGGAAACTAAAAAAGAAATTGCTACAACTGTAGTCATGTAATTATCACCGAATTTCCCGCAAGGTCACGCACTAAAATCTTTGTGATGATGCGAGAAGCGCCGAGCTAGAAAAAGTGCTCGATCCTGATTGGTGCGCATTCTGGCCAATTGGTGTGTCTCCGTATGGTACGTGGCCGGATCGTCCAATCGGCGTGATGTTCGGTCATTTAGAGCGTCCCGCCTCCAGATGGGAAGGCAACAGGACTAACATGAAAAACACACACAACTTTGGACTCAAAAGCGAGTTGGTAGTGCCTCTGAGGATAGCATTTATAGACCTAGCAACCTTTCTAATCAAAGGCAGCCGTACTTTATATGGATGTCACAGAAGACTTGCTCAAGGCCCGCTCTTTGTGCTGGGTGGCCTATGAAATTGAGGGTCACAAAATCACTTCAACGGTCTCGGTGTCTGGTTCATTGTAAAAACGCGGCTTTTATAGTCCTATTTGCTTGTAAGGTCGGAAAGTGTGGTTTCCTCAAGTGAGGTTCTCAGCTAAGACCACTTGGGCCGTTTATTATGAGTGGACGATGTTTGGACTGTGTGATGGCTACCAGGTATAAGTCGAGTGGCGTTCACATGTCACTGCTCTCATCCGACCATGCTTGAACAGCTCCGGTCGTCTGCGTTATGGTGGAGAAACTGATGTACCAGGTAGGCTTCTGGGGTGCCCCAAATCGATCTAATTCACAAACACTGGGACATTTTTCCTGGGTCGGGTGAACAACTGAACAAAAATTGTCCCCAAAAGAACCAGGTGGGGCTTGTGGGATTCAAGATTGTTTAAAACAGGTGAGGAGAATGGGAGTTAGTTGGACGGGAAAACTCATGTCCCCGTGGAATGACTGTACATCCAGGGATTGTGAATCTGAACGGAGCTTTGGAATTACTTGAAACAATGTGTCGAGGAGAGAAACGAAATGTCAGATGCTCGTGCCTGAACGATTCGGTCTTTAGCCACTGACCGGGGCATCATGGTTTCGAATCTCCGTGAAGGTGCATGAGATGCACACTGCTGATAATTCCCATTAAGGACGAGGCAGTTACATAGCTCTTCGGCCACGGTTGATTTCACTTATAGGACGAAATCCACAAACAAATAGGGGGTACCAATGCAAACCGCACAGATGATTTTGTCAACATGTGCAACTCTTAGTGTCAGGCCAAGAAAACTAATTGAGCGCCCCCATTGAGTCGTAACAGACCCGAGCTGGATACTGGTCTCCACTTAGCTGTACTTATTCAATTAGGATCAACGATGGCAACAACAGAAAGTTCGTGGAGGAGGCTTGCGCAAATATTTTTGAATTACGGCCCGACCATCGTCCTGAGCGAATCGGGCTGGCAGAAAGTACAGTTTTTTCTTTTGAGAAATCCGTGGTTCAGTATGGCGTGACGTCTGTCATATGACGTCCCATCACTGCCAGGTGGAGTACCTGTAAGGAATGCCAAAAATGTACGTATACAGGTGTAACAGATATAGTCTCCTTCATATAAGAAACAGTATGCGTGGCTGCACGCAGGCTTTGTCCATGCCAGTACGTTACCCGTCATTGGCTAGCTATCCCGGGTAACCCAGTAGTTAAAATGGCAGACTTCCGTCTCAACGACCTGGATTCGAATCCGTGCAAGTGTGTTTTAAACTTGGCCACAATCTTGGAAATTGTGTGTATATGTTTTATCGACAAAGAACCTAAGAAAATATTCGTAATGAACTACTCATAAGGTTGCTGAAAATTCGTCGACAGTCCACGACCGGTTTCGCCCTTCTTGGGGCTCATCAGGTAGGCGCAGTCCCCGAGTTTCCGTCAACCTTATGTTCTACTTGAACCCAAATTGGACTGTTTTCGAGAAATACACTCATTTGCATATCAATTTGGTTTTTGCGAGAGACTCACCTGGAACCCAGCTGAATCTCCCGTTTGTGATGTTTTCAGGCAACTGAATGTGCTGCACCAGGCCGCCTCATGTTCCAGTTGCTACGATATTCGAGATATCGTGATACATGTATATTCGTAATGCACTACTCACTACTGGTGCAGCACATTCAGTTGCCTGAAAACATCACAAACGAGAGATTCAGCTGGGTTCCAGGTGAGTCTCTCGCAAAAACCAAATTGATTTGCAAATGAGTGTATTTCTCGACCTAAGAAGATACTTTACGATGTCTCAAATACACTCTGTCGTTTATGCTCCAAATGGTTAGATCCACTAGTGGGAATCGACTGTCACAACTCCGAGCTCCGTAAATTTCACACTGATGTGGGCATCTTTCTATTCATATTCAAAATAGATTTAATCATGTATTGCTGCATTTGCGCTGGTTAGAAACTGTACTGGACATGGCACGTGACCAGGCCTGTTCGGACTGCCTAGTTGAAGTTTGCCTATCATTGTATGCTAGGCTGGTTTTGGGTGAGGTTTGCAAACCAAGCTGAGCCAATCCCACTGGTCGTATCCCATTTCAATATGATACTCAGATTCAGTTGGCTCGTTGCTATTCCACACGGACGTAAGGCTGCTTTTACCCTTTTCTTTGGTTGGCAGTTGCGCACAAGTACTTTATACTGGTATATTGCTACTACTGCTGTTTGTGTCCTTGCACTCATGAGTATTGGACACACAGGGTCTCAGAGAATGGACAGTTATGTAGTATCAGTCAATAACAGGACTAAAGAAGGCAGCAAACCTTGATCTCTGAAAATTTGTACATCAGTGCGGAGGAATCCAGTAGGCTGACAGTTGAAAGATGCACTTCTCACACTACTATCAATCTATAAGTAGCTCAGAGGAAGAATAATTTCACAAGGCGAGTGAGGCTTTCGCACGAGAGGCTGTCGCTCGAGCACCCAGTCAACCTGTTACCACTTGATGTGGATTCCGTGAGTGAACAACGAGTTGCGATATATTCCGAGTGAAATTCAGGCTCGTGGTCGAATGGTTAACTATTCAAACTGCTAGCCGGGAACTGGTAGGTTCGAAACGCCCTGGAGATTCTTGGGATTCGTTGAGACTCAACTGCGCACTGACGACGTTTCCTCGACTGGGGGCGAAATGTTTGCCCTGAGCAGCATCCAGTAAGAGAGAAGGATTTCACTTGCTCCCAGTCAAGGCTGTCATTTGACTGGATTTCAAAGGAACTGCTAGCTGTGTGAGATAGGAAGAGACGGAGGAGAGAAGAGATACCCCGTATTTCTAGCAAGCTGGTCTCATGATACTAGCGCAACCATCCACATGGTTTTTCGGTACCATGTGTATGGACCAGATGAATGCTTTCCGCTTTTTTATCGCCTAATTTTCTGGAATGTTTTTTCCCCGATTGGTTGTTTTTTTCATTCCTTTTTCAAGATTATACATACGAAGAACAGCATGCGGAAAGCGTATGACAGGATACCAGGATTGCAAGCGGTAATGCCAGCGGAATACAGTGGATACAATGAAACCATTGAGAAACTCATTGGTGAGCAAAAAGTTTTGCGCTCCTTTTTAGCATTTAGAGTGTTCCCTCGATATATCTACTCAGATAAATGAAACAATGTGGTTAGGGCAAGCAGAATGCTCGTCCACGTTGATCAGACTAGACCAGCAGTTTGACAGGACTTCCCAAAACTCTAATGAGCATCAACCAAAAAACGCCTGTTGGAATTCGGACTCAGAATACCTCATTGTTCATTCGTGGCCTGACCTACTGGGTCACGTGGGCTTGACGCATGAACTTGAATCAACCTAGGAACACACGTAAGAAAGCTTGGATTAATAAACTACCCTCCCTGCTTATGCCGATAGTTTGGAGAGTGTTGTATGATACAGCTGAGTTCCATCAGGGGACGATTTCGAAGGGCCAACAGATATCACCATACACATTACAGTGCAGACAGATCACACCATCGGGGGTGGCTAAAATCGCGCTCTCTAGAGGAACACACTTTCAGTCGTACCTTCATTAAAATTCACCACACAGACACAGCAGAGACAAACTGACGTGTTTTTAACTTATTGGAAAGAGGACTGGATATTTTCGCTGTGATTGAACAATCATGACCAGCATTGGACTCCCGCAAATGAGAGAAAAAACTTTTGGGAGACAGAGCGTTTCGGTATACTTTATCGTTTGACTGATCATGAATTACAGGACGGGATGCTTTTTAATTTCCACTGTGGCGAACTGGTCTAATTTCTTGGTGATATCTAGACAACCTACTTCGTCTTTGAGTGTACAAGCTGGGATAGACACAAACACCGATCATTAGACAGGGTAACCGTGTTACGCACGTTTTGTACATGAAGGGGACATCGGTAGCTCAGACGGTAATGATGGCCGTTGGTTTGTTCGCTGTCAGTCAAGGTAACACCACCAGCGCATTGTGAGTGAAAGTGCGTTTAGGTTAGATGTCGCGCATCCATGGATTGCCACTGTATTGCTCGTCCAGGTCAACTTCGACCGGTGATTGGTCGTTTGCTGTGAGCATTCCTATTGGCTTATTGGCTGCCGATACGAATGTTCATTCACACACACTTCCCCGTGAGCTCAAGAAATGAACGTAGATTCCAGCTCATGAACAAGCGCCGCGTCACAACGTCACTTGCGGTAATGGTCTTCAAAGGATACAATACCAACCCATCGGAGGCGTTTTTGAAATTCGGAAGCGGGCGGTAGCGCTCCGGTAGGCACTCACAATGAAGCGTAAGTGTCACACCGCCCGCCTGTAACCAGTGTGCGCTATGGTGTTAACCCATTGAATTTGATTGGGTAGAATTTTCCCGCTGGCTCCATAGTCCAATCAGCGACCTATCTCAGAGATCGCGGATGTGATTGGCAGGCTCAATGTCATGAGGTGAAGTCAGAGAACATTACTTCATCAGCGATCGAACCCCGCATGGTGTGAAGAATCAGGCTCTAATGAATGAGTCGTTAGATGCAGTGGTTTCATTTTAACAGAACGAAACTAATCCGCGGGGTTTGGAAATCAGGGGTGAGGGATTTCAGCTCTTGTTGAGCGCAACAAGTCGAGACCACTCAGTTTGGTTGTGTGAAACATTTCCTAATAAGTTCGTACTGCAGCGTTTACTCCACCTAAATGACAGTTTCCGACTGGCGAAGAAACATGGCCAAATCGGTGTCGGTTACCGTGACTGCGCGTGATATTCTTGTGAGAGTAAACAGTGCATCCGGTGTAAACAAAATTTTACTTATAAAAAGTGTGCTACCAGAATACTTTGTCCAACTCTTTTTTGTGTTTCAGAGCATAACGCCAAGAAATTTCATCAGTTCTACCGGAATCCTTCCTCTTGGCAAGGAATTCAAGTAGACGAAACGAAACGTCCACATTCCGCGAAAAACCTAATGTCAGACTTCGGAGACGCTGAAAGGAGTTGCTTTGGAACTGAAGGGACATATGTACAGCTTGGTCCTTGTGACTAGTCAAGGGTGTTGATTTTATTGGCGCAGACAATGTTTTCTTACAACATGATCGTTTGATATTTTGAGTCGCGTTTATTTTTTTCTCATCGACATCTGGTGTGACGAATAACCAAGAATGCATCTCATCAGATCGTAGAACTTAACTAGATCAACTGCTTCAGTCAAGAGTTTAACCCTAACCCTAATAGGTTTTAAGGCTGACAGACACGTGGAAAAGAGATCCCCATCCACAAGGCATGGTATAATCCCGGTGAAGAACCGCCTGGAAGGGAAGATATCTGTTAGAACCAAGACAGTTGATTGCCGGTCAATTTATCACGGAATTTGCCGTGTCAACGAGACAGTGCTCCCTAAATCTTTGGTTTGAGATAGTAACACAGCCATTCAGACCGAATTTAAACCTTTGAAAAGGGATCATCTCCAAGAAGGGTCAGGGAAGCGAACGCGTTGTCAGTGTGCTGTGCAAATCACCGTGCTGTACCATTCCATCTAGGAGCATGTAGACTAGGTCCCCGTGCCTCAGAATGTCTAAGTGCGAGCTAATCACACTGCTGATCAGCCGATCATGGCTGAACAAAATGCAACGAGTCGCAGTACTAAGGAAAACCGTTACAATTCGGTCTGACGGAGAACTCGCAACAGAAGTGAAAAAAAACAGCAAGGTGTTTCTCTCTTACAACCAGCTTCTCCATGTTTATGGAAGCAGTGCTGCTGCCTTCCCCCGAGGAAGGACGAGTTAGAAAAGGTCGGCCCACACAATGACCTTGACTGCCAGCACACTGTTCTGTAAGGTCGAAATAATTTTAAGAATCAAGCGTTCGGCGCTGCTCAAAAGGCATTTGCTGCGCCTTTCTACGTCGCCTTCAACTGCCTCATAGACCAGACCTTGAGTTCGAAATCGGCCTTGAGGCCAGATATCGAGATAAGTCTGTACTTTTAGGCTCAGCAGATAAAAACCTCCGTCTTCTCGCATATGACGCTGACTGTACAGAGGAAGGGTGTGTACTTTTAGTTAAGGATGAGAGAAACAGGCTTGAAAAGCAAACTGGAAAAGAACTCGCCGCACTCAGCGGGACCCGGCTGGCAGTGTCTGTACTTTCTACTGGACTGAAACAACAAAAAACTAACAAGAACATGATATCGGATTTGCGGTTGTGGATCACGTGAATGGATGAACCAAAAGCCATCAACTCGCGGATGATCGCGATTGGATGCAAGGTGTCGAGGTCAAGGTTTAACACATTTATCACCGTCTTTGCTGTCGGAGCTGATCAACATCAGCGGTCGAAACCTGATGCTTCGTCACCGTACAACCATAATTTATTTGACGAAAAGAATAAAGGTGGATGGGGAAAGGGCTTAGTGCTAGCCCACCACAATCATTCCGAGATGCCTACACCTCCAGACACTCATTCAGGCAATCTGGATAGAAACTGACAAAACGAACGCCACTGACATCGAGTAGCAGCCATAGCTAGCAGCGTCTTCAACCAGGCGCGGTGGGGATCAGGCGGTCCCCATCATGACAATACTCAGACTTTTTGTAGACAAACTGGTGTATCCCAACGTTGCCTTGTGCGTCGGTTTTCGAGTCGAAGGTTTATGGCGGGCACATAAACTAAGCTTCCTTCGGCTTAGACAACCGAGAATAGCATTCGCTTTTGAAGATGTTTGTTTGCCGGCCTTTTCCGAAGCCCCCTTCACGCCCATCGATTTATGCGGCACTGTCAGCCTACGTACCAGTTCCCTAGCGATTGTTCCGTGTCTAAACTATCACTCAGGATAATACGCAAAAATAATTGCTTACTAATCTGAAAAAAGCTCGATCCTGTTACTAATCTGAACAGGTACGATCAATAACTATAACCGACTTGGGATAGAGCGCACAAATATCCAGCTATATCACGAGCCCAATTAGTCCCAGCACAGAGAGGTGATAGGTTTCGCTGCCTCGATGAAAGGCAAACTACAACTAGAGTACATATTTTGAGTGACCTTGAGGAACGATATATTCTTTGGCACAAACAAAATGAAACTGGAAAGTGGGAAAGAAGCGCGGTTCCTTTGGAATAATGGGTAACATGGTAGAAAGGGCGCGAAAATCCAGCTTTTCAAACATAAATTTGGAAACTACTCGAAAAGTAGACGGGTTTTATGGATACTCATATACCGAAGAAACGCATATTACAGCCTACAATGCCCGCATTCAATAGATCTAATTGCGCAAGAGGCATTTCTTGCGGAAAATTTGCTTGAACTCTCTGTCGACGTATGATGGTTCTGCATACACGACGCCAACTCGGTCGTGCGCTTCAAGCTGTTTAGGATGAGCCCAAATCTCGGAAGTTTCACTCCTCAAATATCTGATGGTCCTGACAAAATTGCTAGTGATATTTACGATGTAGAAGTTGCACACAGCCTAGATTCCGGTGAGCAGACCTCGTTGCGCTGTGCAATTGTCTGGTCCGATCAATCAGGTGCGATACGGTAAACGGTGGTTGTTTGCCGTATCGACATAGCCTCGACATGCAACAATTCTAGGACTGAAAAGGACGAATTTCACAGATACCTGTCGCAACTGCATCGGTCAGCAAAGGGGATCAGTCTGACAAATAAGCCGGAGAAAACACAATCATGCGGTAGATTTGGAGCTCAGTGCTCAGATACTGGGAAGCGGAAGACTAGGTTGTGCTCATCAATGCCTGTTCCCGGTTGGTGAGAACTTCTCGTGCAAAAGTTCAAACCATGTCACTTGGAGGCTACTAATTCAAGAACCCATGAACATATAGTTATCGATGGAGATCCTATAGCAAAGAATGCAGCAGATTCGCCCATGATGTAGTTTTGCCAGCCCAGTTATCACTACGCCTTCCAACACGTGTTACGCTTGCCAAAACAAAGCAACTCATTAGCGAACTACACTCATTTGCAAACAAATTTGGTTTTGTGAGAGACTCATCTGGAACCCAGCTGAATCTCTTGTTTGTGATGTTTCCAGGCAACTGAATGTGCTGCACCAGGCCGCCTCATGTTCCAGTTGCTACGATATTCGAGATATCGCGATACATGTATATTCGTAGTGCACTACTCATAAGCCCCAAGAAGGGCGAAACTGGTCGTGGGCTGTCGAAGATTCTGCTTGGGACTCATCAGGTAGACGCAGTCCCCTCGTGGTTCCTTCGGGTGCCATGGCAGCTGGGCACCGGAAGGGTGTTACACCTGGACGATTCTTTTCCGGCTGGGTTCCAAGTGAATCTCTCGCCAAAACCAAATTTGTTTGCAAATGAGTGTAGTTAGCTAATTCCGTGCAATTTGGTTTCAAGTAGACATAAGGTTGACGGAAACTCGGGGACTGCGCCTACCTGATGAGCCCCAAAAAAAGGGCGAAACCGGTGGTGGGCTGTCGAAGAATTTTCAGCAACCTTATGAGTAGTGCATTACGAAAGCAACTCATTCTTCAACCCTGACAATTTTCAGTCGCTCAAAGTCATGGAGCTAATCTGGTTAGCAGGCTACTGAAAAAGCACTGTTATGCGCATGACAGATTCTTTGCAAGCTGAATAGAAGCGAGTTAAAGAAGCTATGCCCTCAGCTTTCAGATCTGTCTGTCCAAGTCATCCAATTCGATTACATGAACATTGGATATCGTCGGAATCAGCAGGTCTTCTTTCTGCCGGAACGGCAGCTGGTGGGTTACAAATGCCCAGGAGATCGAGAAGGCCTTTACCGCGAGTAACGGCTGCACTCCATTTCGCCTGACTTGATCAACCGGCCAAAAGAAGATCAATGTCACTGAAGCAGTAAGCGAAATTCACGAATCGAGCCCTGAGTAAGGGGTAGAACACTTCAGGAAGCAGGTCAACTTGTCGGAGGCAGAGGTCGGTTCGAACCACAGACCTTCCGGTCCGTAAATTCGTGCTCTAACCACTTGAGCCATTCTAAGAACGTACTCTAGAAAGACAACACGCACCAATATTGGCCTTTCGAGTGCAAAACGAGGCGTTTTCAAGCTAATTATCAAGTTCGCCGAACGGAGCAGCAGTTACCACTTAGGTTGAGAGTAGAGCAGGGCTATGTTTCAATATTCATCCCATCCACTAGAAGCACGGTTACAGATGAAAAAACAGGATGGTCGTTTAACTATGTCGCCGGGTCTGGTTTCATGTGTCCTGGAGCCCACGATACAGGTCTGGCTGATCGGTGAATTTTCAGTAAATTTGACGGATTATTGCGTACGGACATTCGGAGTTGAAACAGGTAGGTGGAGAAAGTTGGAAATCGGATGGTCCGGATAGAATTGCAAATGAAATTGCGGGATTTTCGATTCAATGGCTATTGAAGACACTCCTCCCTCCTCGTGAATGGACACAAACTCTGGTATACAGGAGCGCCGGGCAGGTTGATTGCCCCATCACTCCAGGTGTCACACTTCGAGTTCTGCTACGCGAAACTTAATTGCTAGGGGTTGGAATGTCGATTATGGACGGCGTAGGACTTTCGATGTTCTTGAAAACGTTATAGTAACAATGATAATAGATAATAATTGTCCGGCAGTGACATCGTTTCATGCACAGAGGCCATGAGGAAGCACGAGGGCCGAGAGATAAACAAGTTTTCATGACAGAAACAACCGAAACGCCAAGCGAGGATTGGGTTTGAACCATAGACCCACCAGTTAACAGTATCGCCCCTTAACTGCGCAGCTATATTGAAGACGTTATTGATTAAATCAAATGACGCAACAGGTTAATTTAGTTGATAGCAACAAGTGAAAATAATAAACAAAAGAAAAATTACATGGATATTTACATCAAATAGGCTCAATCGTAACTGCTTATGCATTGGGACCACGTTCAGATTCGACCTCTAAAGTTCCTGATTGTGGAACCAGTGTAGTAGCTTCGTTTTCACCTACATTTTCAACATTGGACAGAGAAAGGACGGTGTTAGGACAAACGGGAGATAATGGGGAGACATCAGCTGATTGCAGTTTCTCAACCGTTTCCTGTGATTGGTCGATATGCGAACCGACTAATTCACTGGCTAACTGGTCCACAGCAGTAGCATTAGCAGAGTCCAGATTAGGCTTCGTCGTGTACTGGGATTCGGTGACGTCAGTGTTGCAAAACACGGGAGGGTGAACGAGACAGTCATCATCTAGGGGCGATAACTGATCGGTTTGTAAAGGCAGCTCAGTTTGAGCCACATTTGGATTTTCGGTATACACGCCGTACAGAATATTATGAATAAACTGATCCTCTGTTTCCGCTGTTTCCAAGGCGTATGATTGGGGTGAGAGAGTTCCATTCTCATCCGAGGGGCGCACAGTTGTCTGCGCCACAGCAGAGTCAACTTCGCAACGTATTCCGTCGGTTCGCGCAAGCTGCTCGGTTTCAGAAGTGTTTGGAAGTCCAATGAGCGGAGCAGTTGCGGTATCATCGACACCAGGTGAAGGTTCAGTCCTTGGTTCCAAACTAGATGAGCGCATCGAATGAACGCAACACTCGTCAGCTGACTTCCTTTGTTCGTTTGCATCCGGGAGTTGCTCGATTGGAGGCGTATTGGTGCCGCTGACAGATTCACCAACGGCAAGGTCATCAAAACGGGTATTCTCCGTGTTTGTGTTCGAGCTTGATGATTCAGGCACAGAGATCTTGGGTCCGTCGGATATAAGAGACTGCACACGATTGTCTTCATTCGCTTCATTTGGTCCCACAGGTTGGGCACGTCGAGAAGCATACTGAGTATCAGAACTATCATGAAGGAAGCCAACTTCTTCTGGCTCCAGACCAGCGTCTTTTGTTTCATCCACTGATCCGAGCATGTCCAGTTCTGCGTCAGATTGGTTAACTGGTCGTGTTTGTTCATCCGTCTTTGTAGGCAGGGAATTGTCTGCGCTGATTCCAAACGCGTCACCTAGGATGTCATCAAGGCACACATCTTCCGCCGTTCCAGTGGGCTCAGTTTCACAAGGTGTCGGTTCTGCACTCAGAACACTCTTCTCTCGCTCTGTCGAGCAAGAATCTGCGGCAGACGCAAGAAGCTTGGTCGACTGGACAGGCTGCTTCACCTTCGTGTCAGATACAGGTAGGTGGGGAAGTGGTGTTTGACTGCACGTCTGAGAGATCAATGTTTGGGGAGAACCGGATGCAATGTGTTCATTAGTTTGTGGAAGCGCCGTGTACGGTGGACCACCGGCTGCACTAGAAACACTCACAGTGTGGTGGTTGACCCGGTCGGCTAAGAGGTTCAACTCCGACACAGGTACACTAAGGACAGCCTTGAGCACAGAGGTGTGTTGTGAGGAGTCAACTCTAGACTTATCTCCTGCCTCATGTGTCTCTTGTTTCATAATACGGGATGCAGGAATCGCGTGAGGAGTAGGAGTACTTGAACTGGGTGTTTCTGAGTTTGCGGAGCTGGAATCGTAGGGAATCGAGGCAGTCGTACTGCTATGGACCAAAGGCGGTTCAGCCTGAGCTAGTGGAGATTCGGTTGTGAGTAGACAGGAGGTTGAGTGTGAAGGGGGTTTTCTCGCACTGTCAGCTTTGAGCTCACCGGACTGCGAAGCTTGAGTTTCTGATTGTTGTGTGCATCTGTCTGAGGATAACAAAATGGATGCCGTCGTTGTTGCAGTTATCCCGCTACTGGGAGGAGCATGGACTTGATAAACGAAAGAAGTCTGGGACAGCTGAGTGTCGCCTAAGCCGTTGAACACTGGTGTGTGTTCAGAATCGAATTCGAGAGTTGTAGGACATAGCTGGAGAAGGGATGGGTCAGGTTTTTCATCCAGTGCGGCAAGAAAGCTCATCGGCTCCGGGGAAGATGGCGGTGTAGGTGAATCAAGCTGAAATGACGAGAGGTGAGTAGAAATCAATTGACAGTTCAGTAAGTCACAGGCAGTACAAAGCTGGTTCTCATGTATCAGTGATCAGAGTACAGAGGGGGCTTGAAGAGCTTCTATTCAACGAAATAGACAGGTCATCATCATCATTCAACACCCTTTCGGTGCCTAGCTGCATGGCCACCAGAAATAAACAGTTACTTATTGAAAGAGGCTCTTCAGAATCCGGTCCCCAGCTGACACTCAAATCTCACGCACAGTTTCCAGGTAAGATGTGACCCAAGCCGACTGACGGGCTAACTATCATATGAAGACTGGTCTGACCGATTGTGCGAATAAGATGCATTCATGAGTTCAAGAACCATGACAATGGTTTTTGATCGGTTATGTTTCAAGTCCCTTCCTACTAACTGAGAAAACTAGTAGTACGTCGTTCAACACATTCCAAGGTGACAACACTGTAGGCGCTTGATAGCTAAACAACGTAACAGCAGACTACACCTGTGCTAAATATTGTAACGATACAATTATTTGTTACGCCAATCAAAGAAGGCAACGAAGCATCCGTGTTGAACACTGATGTCGTGCTGTCGATCACGATGATGACGATTTCGCTTGGGTGATCTCGTTAGCCATTGATTCTTGGTGGAAATTCTTCACTAATTTAGATAAAGCGTTGCGCGATCCGAGCACACTGCGACTTGAACTACCTGGACTCAAGGTCCGCTGCTTGATGATGATGAGCGTTCAGCTGTAACACCCTTTCACTGCCTAACTGCCGTGCCACCAGAAGGAAGCACGAGGGCTGAGATATTGCCAGGTTGCCCAAGCCTAGACAGGGGAAGTCGAGAGACAGAGGCTGTGTTTGAACCACTAACCAAGTGACTTGAAGTGCGCGTTCGCCGTAGTATTTGACCTTTAGTGCACACAGAATTCCGTAATCAAGTGTTCATAATCTAGGGCGACTGTATTCCGTTTTCAACCAACACAAACAGCATCTTTCGATAGTATGCGCCGAATCCTTTTCGGAGACCGCACTGACAACTGTTAAATGGCACTGAATCTTTTCAGCCAATCACCAATCAACATCAAGTGTGTCAAGCTATCCAGTAGGTCTAGGGGAAGCTGGAAGCAAGAGGGTGTCCAGAACAGCAAATAGATGATCCTGTCCATATCTCAGCGTCACATTACATACGTGACTATATACAGGAAAAAAATAACAAAAAACGAAGAGCAATATTTTTCGGTCCGAATACTCCGCGAAGATCTTTGTACTTTCAACGGGGAACTATCAGAAAAACGAAAATGCCCAAATCTCTGAGCTCTTCTGTGTGTGTGTGGGGGGGGGGCGGAAGGGGCTGACCAAAATTAGTCCGTAGTTCGCGCTGAGGAGTGATACTGATAAATTTACCCAGTGAAAGCGTTTCCGTTCTAAGGACTAGGTGTGATGGGATCCACCCCACCCTTTGGATCTTGACCCTCCAAAAATCTATCCCTTCGATGGAGATCAACTTGGAGTACGGGTGGAGGATGTGCCACAAGCTTTTCTGGCCGCCACTCTTATGATCATGATCCCCGCAAAGACAGGCTAGCGACGAATTTGGTCAAGGCGAAAACCACTAATAAAGCTGGATTTGCAAGGCACTCACTGTCAAATGAACGGACTGCATCCAGCTCGTGACTGGTGGGCAAGATGGATCGTTGTTCGGGTCTTTGGGGTTGCCCTCATCGGCAGTCGCTAACGCGTCCGGGGCAGTGGATTGACAGTAGTAGGCCAATTGGGAATGCATTCCGTCTGTTGCGGCGTCCAGCTTTTTGGCAGCCCACCGTCTAGCCCATCGACCCATGGGTTCAACAAACCGAAGTAACGAGTAAGCGTATTCGATAGCTGTCAAGTCACAGCCGTATACGTCCGAGAAGCGGCCCATTTCGGCAGAACTATCAGAAAAAGCAATCAGGGGAAAAGAAAGGGAGCTTCAACTGCACAGTAGTGGAGGCCGAGTATGATGCAATGTGGAGAAAACCGAGCACAGAAACTCCAAACAGTGACCTTGGGGGAGATTAATGAAACATGAATACGGAAAACAGACTCAACATGACTCCACATCATAGTCGAGGGGGGGCTTGGGCTCGGTGCTAGCTCACCTGAAGCCGGACAGAAACCGACAAGTGACCAATTAAACCGAATGCTGAATCACAAGGATGAGTATTCGGATGAGTATTCACATTTTCCGTAATCTCCCATAAATTTATTCCCGAATCACAAGTTGTCTACCTCGCAGTCTGCGAGATTCCAAAACAGGCAGGCATGTCCCGGTAGGCGATAATACAGTCTGCGTAGAACGCGACCGGGCAACTGCTGAATGCTGTGCAGAGCTGAACCACCAAACACCTGTTCCTAATCAACTCGTTGTGAAATCGCTAGGGTCAGCCTACATTGGCTACGCTGGTGGTCGAAGATCTGAAGAGATAAGATAACCAAAAAAGATAGTCGTTCAGCCGTAATACCCTTTCGGTACCTAATTGCCATGCCACTAGAGGGAAGCACGAAGGCTGGGATGCTGCCAGGTTGCCCAAGCCTAGACAGGGGAAGTCGGGGTCGAACCAGGAACCTTCCGGTCAGTAAATTCGCGCTCAAACCACTAGGGCTATCTCGCCATCTCTGTGTAGTAGAGGAAACAGTCGACCCACAGAATCGGACACGGGTCTGAATTGAGGGATTTCAAATCATCCACACACGTGACATTGCTCTAGGTGTGAAGGTGTGGGCAAGAAAACGAGTGTTGCTTGTGGGTAACGGAGTGATGCATCGCCGTGCGAAACCGAGGAGTCAGTGACTCTGCCTTGTTACGATGGGCGGCAGAATGATTCTGTGGCTCACAAATTCACTTAAATTATTTTTTTTTCGATGATGGACACATTCATCAACTTAGTCCAGATGTGTGGGACAGATTCTATATCAGAAGAAGGCCTAGATAAGCCAAACAGTGAGCGATGAACTCATCTTAGTGGGACTCCAACCATATCAAGAACAATGCCGTATGACAGAGCGGGATGATCAAACTGCTCAGATATCTCGGCGGATAACATTCTGACCATAGATTGGGTGAAAATCGTGTAAACACTCTGGAAACAACATGTGTACCAATGATCCGGATGAGGGAGGGTACGGCAGCCGATCTGAAATCACCCATGCAGGATCCCACGTCACCATGATATAAAACTGGTGAATAGCAACCACATCTACTCGGGTCAAAGAAATGACGGGGGTCCCCATGACTACCCTGCGTTTGGCTGCAGACACCGCAAGAAATGGTGGCTAGTCCAAGTCAGCAGTGTTCGTGTTGTCAACTTCTCTCCAGACTGTTGCCTAGAGACGTAGACATCTCAGAATGCTCACACCAGATCCCCCCTCATCCACTCTTTTCTCTTGGCCCTTCACTTTGAGCCTTCAAGTATAATTAACTGAACGTTATGCAGCATCAGTGGTAGCAACGATGTTGCTGTCCCTAACGGTGATTACGCGCAAGCCCTGCCTAATTCCAAGGTCACAATTTGTTGAACCACACTTACGAGAAAATTGCCAAGGGCCCGTGAATCGCCGCACTGAGAGGTTCATCGGGACCATATTTGAGCTTGTCCAATTGTTTGAGAACATCTTGTTCTTCGACTACACACACATATAGGAAGAGAGAGAGAGAGTTAGAGGAATAACGATATCGATTTTCCACATTCAGCAAGAGTAGCCCAACAAAAATCAAACCCACCACTGAGTGGTTCAATGAGGGGATTCGCGGCAACTTTGTTACGAATATCGTCTAATGTCTTCGTCGGTCCGCTATTCGTTTTCGAATCCCGAGTATCACTCAGCCCACCGGTCATCGAGCGTACAAAGGCTGCCGGGTAATTGACCTTGAAGACTGAAGGATGGTCAATGACGTCCAACTGTTTTGATGCTTTCAAGGATGAGTCACGTGACTGGGCCTTTGGACAATCAGTGGCCGTGATTTCACCTGGCTTATCATGCTGGAAAAGAAATGGGAGAGAAACACGAAGGTATAATTAGTGACATGCTGAGTGATGAGAACAGAAATCACGTGAGGCTGAATGGGAACAAGAATGAATGCATTGAGACAGATGTAACAAGACTGGTTTGTTTTACCGCAATGGGATTTGAGTGCTAGAACCCAAGAAGCGGAAGTAGTAGAAACGAAGCGAGAAAAACAGCTGTCACCGGTAAACTGATCCAACACCTCCCTCCATTCGACTGATACCTCAGAAGTGACAGATGGCATTTTCTCAGTTGCTCGCAGGTCGACTTTGTTCTCCTGATCAGAGAAAAACTTCGGTGACCAGAAAACCTGGAAGTCGATGTGTGTATGGGAAATGGACAAACAGCGTCGTCTTTCCTTATTCTGGCCAGGATTCCAAAGCCGAGTGACTCAATCCAGAAAACAAAAAGTATCTGATCATCGCTGATCTGAAGAAATACTATCAAGATAGTAGGTAGTAGGCGATAGGTGTCCGGTTTGTTGTTGTCTTGAATTAGCGCCCCTATGAGCGCTGGCAGCTACATCCTGTGGAAGAACGAACACGTCCCAGGCATGTAAATCCACGGAAACGCCCTTCTTGGGGCTCATCAGGTAGGCCTGGAAACATCACAAACGGGAGATTCAGCTGGGTTCCAGGCGAGTCTCTCGCAAAACCAAATTGATTTGAAAATTAGTGTATTTCTCGAAAACAGTCCAATTTAGGTTCAAGTAGAACATAAGGTTGACGGAAACTCGGGGACGGCGCCTACCTGATGAGCCCCAAGAAGGGCGAAACCGGTCGTGGCCTGTCGAAGAATTTTCAGCAACCTTATGAGTAGTGGATTACGTATATACATGGAGAACACTGTTATAGGCAATCCGAAGCTGATGGATATCCGCCAAAAGAATCTCATAATCTCAGCACTGTGTGACACCGAGAACGCGCCCGGCGCCGGAGGCTCAGGAGGAGTTTACAGACTGAAACAGTCAGTCGCCTTCGCAAATAACCCGCAGCAAAAGATGATACAGTTCAATTGAGAGAAAGATAACGACTACTTTGAGACTCCATCAGACAGTGATGTCATTAACTCTCAGCCGATCAACTGTTAGGTAACAGAGGAAGAGCGACTATACTATATACTACTATATATAAAAAACTGGAAAAAAAACTATTCAGCTGTAACACCCTTTCGGTGCCTAGCTGCCACGCTACCCGAAGGAAGCACGAGGGCTGGAATACTGCCAGGTTGCCCAAGCCTAGATAGGGGAAGTCGAGAGGCAGAGGTCGGGTTCGAACCATGGACCTTTCGGTCAGTAAATTCGCGCTCTAACCACTTGAGCCATCTCGCCCCCCACTACTATATATGTATATATACTGCTATATACTATATATACTACTATACTATATATTATACTACATACTATATATACACTATATATATATACTATATACTAACTGATGACTCGGATGCTCCAGGCCTGGGAAAACTCACATTCAGATAGACGATACGAGGACCAAACCGCGAAGCTGATTCATGCTGTTGATCCCACGACAGTCCACAGAGAGTGGCGTACCTGCTGCGCAAACGGTCGGCTGCTAGAGCAGCAGCTTGTCTAGCTTGAAGAAGAGTCTCATCTTCTGGCTCCTCCGTTTGCACGATCGATGATTTACGAGTCTTCACAGGTGTCGACTCTGACGGGTTAACTGATGCGGGGCTTGAGGCTTTAGAATCCGTGATCGAATCAGTATCATCCTCGGTATCTTTGGTGCCTCGCTTGCGCCGGGGAGATCGTGGTCTCTCCATGTTGAAATCATCCGATTTCAAGGGATATGGTCTAGAAAGCTCAGTTCGCTTAGTTGGGGTTTCCAACTTTAGCAAGCAGGTCGGTTCAACGGACCTCTTACGTTTTCTTCCAAATGAAGAACTCCCAAGCTCTAATGAACTCCGGATCCTTTGTAAAGTTGGTGAGGCCTGTGCGGGAATAACGGGCGACACGCTAGAAGATGCAGGTGTCGACTCACATTGTGAGCTGAGTGGTTGTGCTGGTGGGAACGGTGTCGCGGAGATGGAGGTATTTTCAAACGCAATAGGTGTGCTGCTAGGCGTCAGATTAGTACCCTCAATTATGGCATCATCAAGGCCAACTTGAGATGAGTCGGTGTGTGTTGAATTGGGTGAGAAGGAAGCACGTCGAGTTACCCGGCTGAAAGACTGATCAGGTGAAGAAATGTTTGATGAAACTGTGGAGCTGCACGGAGGTATTTGTGACTGAACATCTGCCGAGGTTGTGGGTAAAACCCTGGGTGTTTTCCGTGGACGTCCACGAGGTCTTCGAGGTGAAGGACCTGGCGTTTCTGTGCTCGGGGTAACATGCACTGGTGGGGTTTTTGAAGGACTGAAAGAATCTAGAAAACAGACGAATCGAACAAGGTAGAATATTTAAGACAAAACAGGAGAAAAAACTGGCGTCAGGTACAAACTGGAAACAATGAAAACACAGCCCGAAGTGACATAATTATAAACGCTTTCAGCACTGAGTAATGCCTGTGAGTAGCTGGTTTACGTTGCCGCTGAGTTGAAAAATAGGAACCTGGAAAGCAACGTGAGACAACAGGTAAGTGACCGAAACTGGAGAGCGGAGTTGACCAACTTGGGCTGCACGGTATTGCATCACAATAAAATGCCGTCTGGTCATCAGCCCGATAGACATACACAGATGTTGCTGAGTAATGTGGACAAGCCCTTCGCAAACCTAGGTCACATCGGCGACTGATCGTTAATCTACAATCTTCTGTTTGTAAGCAACGCTTGTTGGGACAGTCACTTAAACGATATTTACGGAAGATGACCAAACTAGCGGGGAGTGTGCAGTCCGGATTGCGGAGCGTCTATCCTGTCTTTGAGGTGTGCAAAATGATGACCGCCTCCTAACATGGACCACTTTTCGATTGCCGAGAAGCGTCTCATTTAATGTGGCGGGAATGCCGTCGATCAAAGCAAACGGTGAAAATCTTCACCGAAATACAGTGTGCAGGCGACTGAATTGATCACCTGATTCTCTTAGTATGTGCAGGCTTAGTAAGAGATTCCACAGTGAATGTAACTCAGCGGTGGCGCACTGATGAATGATAAAAGGTTTAAGCTGCAGTCGCCGAGTGCGTCAAGGTGTCAACGGAAATTTCAATTGATATTCGATATCTCTTCACCAGCTACATACTGTGAAAAAATTCCACAGGTCACGTGGTTCCCTCATCTGTCTCCGTTTAAGTTAATCACTGATGAAACACTCAGTAACTAACCGGAAGGTAGTGGGTCCGAATTACCCGACAGTATCATGAGATATGAACTCTGGAACATTCCAACAAGGTCAAAACAGATTCTGAGCTTTTCATCAGACTTGAATCATGCGAGATGAAATAAAAACCGGGACCTCAAAATCTTCCTACTACTCACAAACTATAAGTAATTTGATCAGAAAATAAAAAAAATCCTACAAATCACAAAAGCTTTAGATCAGAGGACGCATTCGATGAGCCAGTTAACAGGGAACCATGTGACTTGAACTGTATGCGTGATAGATGGGTGGCACCAGACTGTTAATCAGTTAGTCAGTTAATCACATTTGGGTTGATCAACCGCAAACCTGTGGGTCGCAGGTTCGAATACTGCTTGAAACTGGTGAGATACAAACACTGAGAGCGATTTTTACAAAGGACGAAAAAGCTTCTAAGCTTCTCAGAATGAAACCCCAGTTAGCACAGAATGTGCCTAGTTAACATCGAGTTGAAAGTTGCTTTGAAATCTGACTCCAACGGTGGTTTCAGCGAAACTCATGCGTGGATAAGTGTGGGCTAACTTGAGTGGGAAGCCATTCGGATAACCTAGTTGTGAGTGAGATATTGGACTGCTGAATTTGCTTCCATATCAATCTCGTTTGAACAACCCCGCTTCCGTCCAGGCACAATTGCTCTGGTCAGTTCGCACCATAAGGGGAGGGCACTGGAATTGAGTTTCGCTCTTAGTGGAGCTCATCAGCGGTGCATGTACTTAACTGTACGAGGACTCGGACTCCGGCCATCGGATTAAGGTGGCCAGCACGCTACAACGCATCGGAATCACGGTATGTGAACAAGCGAAAGAGAGTGGATACAAATTTAGCAAACCCAGCAAGTATTCACGATCAAATAGCCCGACAGATTTCGAGCGTCCGTGGCCGCTAGTTTCTGATAGGCAGGTCGAATGACAGACACAATTACGACATTAACTGGGTCGGCAGTCGACCCATTGACCAAACCAATCGCAGTGAGAATCGAAGTGAGAATATGTCCGGCTATTCAGACATTATATCAGGTGCACCTTATTGCTCTGGTGTAGCTGTAACACGTTCACTTCACCCGTAGGATGAGGTCGAATAAGGCCGAAACTCGGGTCCATTGCTTCCTCGCTTTGACCTGTCCTGGCTAACGAAATTATCTCATTCAGGGATTATGCCCTACAAAACCACACAGACTGACTGACTACACCGATCCACGTTGGACACTGAGGTACGGGTCGGACTTGTGAACACATGCTCTCGAATTCTGTTGAAAAAATGGGTGTACTTCCTTTCCCCCGTTTAAACCCTTCCCTTGTTTGAGCCTGCTGTTTACTGCGTCTACCTCACAGACTCGATATGCATTTGTAATCCCTCATGAACTTTTAACCCTTGACATGTCGAGCCAATTTGGTCGACCATCTTTTACGCGCGCTTTCTGACCATTTTGCGTTAACGTGTGTTGTGCACAGGCGTGTGTTGCTAAGATCGACTTGCCTTCTTCTCCGGGCTTTCTTTGGACTTGCACTACTTCGTGTGACAATTTAGACGGAAACCCCCATAATTTGAGGTTTGTACCCCTTTTTGTTACGTATCTTATACAGGTAGTACCGCATTTCATTAGTAAATCTCAAGAATCCACAATTTCTGGCTTGTTATTTTGCGCGTCGCTCAAGTGGGCTTTCCGAATACGTCGAAGTATTCTACAATGGGTGTACTTGGTCGCGTCTAAGGAATACTTCGTTCGGCGATAGGAATTCCAGTGAAACCCTCACCGTTCCGATCAGGAGTGAATGCGAATGGTGCCACAAAAAATGCGGACCGAGAAAAGGGAAACCGAGGGAAAGGAAACATGAAAAACGGGAGATACAGCTGGGTTCCAGGTGAGTCTCTCGCAAAACCAAGTTGATTTGCAAATGAGTGTATTTCTCGAAAACGTTGTCTACAACTTTGTCCCATCCGTCCTCACTTGTTGGTTGTTGTGGAATTCTGTCCGCTCTAAATAAACTCCCATTTGATGAGTTGTTGCTACAGCTGAGGTGACTGGTAGAAGAGTGAATAGAATCCAGAAGAAATGCTACTTACAGTAAGACCACAGAGGCGGTAGAATGACACTAGCAACCAATGGTGAGGCAGCACAAACAACCAATGGTCTGTGCAACCTCTGTAAAGCAGCAGAAGCCGGATCATACAAAAAAATCGTTCAGATGCAACACCCTTTCGGTGCCTAGCTGCCATGCCACCAGAGGGAAGCACGAGGGCTGGGATACTGCCAGGTTACCCAAGCCTAGACAGAGGAAGTCGAGATGCAGAGGTTGGGTTCGAACCACGGACGTTTCGGTCAGTAAATTCGTGCTCTAACCACTTGAGGCATCTCGGATCACATAAAGCGCTTCCCAAAAGTTAAAAAATACTAATGCTAATAAAAACAATCGTTCAACTGTAACACCCTTCCGGTGTCCAGCTATCATGCCACGCAAAACTAGACAGTAGCAGTCGAGATGCCCGCGTTAGGGGGTTCGAACCACGGACGTCCCGGTCAGTAAGTTCGCGCCTGAGCTATCTCGGACAAAGTTACCTCATTGGTGAGGGCAAAAAAACGGACAGACTTACCGTCCAAAGTAGATCCATCAGACGATAGCAGACTGGTATTGCTTGAACAATGGTCAATCTGGACAGAAGCATAAAATGGTGAAAGATCAGGAGAGACGACGGTACGTCACAAGAAGAACACTGGAGTGTAATCATACACAGCGGGTGCAATTCACTCAGTAAGAGTTACGCATGGGGGAAGAACAACCACGTAACAGAATGGAACCTGAAGCAGTTTTAAGATGTGAAAAATATTTGGTCTTCTCGAGTCAAAGTCCTTTCTGAGTTGGTCTCATTATGGATTCTTTTAGGATGGTGAACTAACAGACTGGCAAACGTGCAGAAACTATCCGATACCAGGAAACTAATGTCCGAAAGGCAGACATGTAATGAATTATCGACTAGCACTGTAGCTGGATCACGGGAAGACAAGGAGAGATACACGCATAGTGAATGCAGCAATCCTCTACTTCCATCGACAGCCCACGACCAGTTTCGCCCTTCTTGGGACTCATCTCGTGTGGGGGCAGCCCGAAGATTTTGTTCTCCCATGAGAATCTCCAGCAAAGGCCATTTAACGTGACCTACTACCACAATATGCTACACCATCACGACCACTACGTACAGCTCTCGGACTCGAGGAGTTTCAACCGACGAACCATAAAACACAGTTGATGTAACATCGGATGTTGTCAGGATACAGAGACATACGCGTGAAGAAATTAGGCCCATCGTTAATGACCGATAGAAAAGCTAATTGGATCGTCCGGATGTATCGCTCTTTTGGTGCAAAGTTGTCATGCAAGCCGAAAGAAGCGGTCGGGGTGAGGTCCTCGTGCACTCAACAGTATCGTAACGCGATGACATTCTGTAACTCCTGTGAAGATTGCGGGACCCATCGAGTTTGGATAACCAGAATGAGATCAGTTTCTGATCAGAAACCGATACATTTGAGCTGTTATTGATTATTTAACAGAATAGTGTGGAACGATTTCCTACATGCCGACATGCTGGTTGACCAATGGGTAGGATGTCGGGGTGTCCGTGAACAACTACACTGGGAGTGAGGATTCAATTTCGAGAGTGATGCATTCTGAGTATAGAAAAAATACCGTACGCACGGATGCACGCACAGCACCATACCACCCGCATGAGGAAACTGCCGAGTAGAAAAGATGAGCTGTTAAAAACAAATTCCTGCTGGAGGCTTGTAAAGAAGGGGACGCGTAAGAACGCGGTTCACACACTACCGAGATGCATGCTGGTCTACAGGAGTGACGTAAACAAAAAATTTACCGCACAGACCCCAAAAACCAGTCAACCAAGAGGAATGTGCCTCCAAAGAGAAGTTACATTAGCCCGTATTCACTAACGGAAAACGTCCGTTATAACGTGCGGCCATTGTATGTGCTTGAACGAGTTCTGATCAGCCTATCGACAGGCCAGAATAAAATTAGCGATGAAAAATAGACATCGGCTACTACGATAGAAAACATGATGATGAAAAAGGTCTGGATATGCAGACACCCCGGATCCCAGCCAGACTCCAAAGATGATGGAAGCGGCCTTACGGGGTTGAGCGGGTAATCCATGGTTCCAACTATGTCATTCGCGGATTGGAAGGACCTGGTGGAAACATCCATGGTAGCAAAAAAAACAACCTTCGCTAAGTAGGTGCAACGTAATTAACAATTACATGCTATACAAGTCTGAGATACTGCCAGTTTGCCCAAGACAAGACAGGTGAAGTTGAAGGGAAGAGGTCGGATTCGAACCACGGACCTTCCGATCAGTAAATTCGCGCTCTAACCACTGAGCGATCTCGCACAAGTATAGTGTTGGTCAATCTTTGACCTGGCTGGGGTGTGTGAAACAGGTTACGACAAGTCTGGGTGCAGTAGATGCAACTCGTCTTCATGGATGGGGAGCACGTTTTACCCACTGTACATGGTTGGGGACGATGCAAGACATGGCTGCCAATCGATGTCGGCGGCGTTTGTGTTGTTACGTTCTATCCAGATCGTCTGAATGAATTCTTGCAAGTGTAGACATCTCGGAGTGGTTGTGGTAGGCTAGCGCTAAGTCTATTTCCCATCCGCCTTTATTTTTTTCTTCATAACAAGATTTTCAAATAAGTCATGGTTGTGCGGCAGCGAAGCATCTACGTTGAACACTGGGGGCGAGATGGCCTAAGTGGTTAGATCGAGAATTTACTGACCGGAAGGTCCGTGGTTCGAACCCGACCTCTGCCTCTGGGCTTCCCCTGTCTAGGCTTGGGCAACCTGGCAGTATCCCAGCCCTCGTGCTTCCTTCGGGTGGCATGTCAGCCAGGCACCGAAAGGGTACTACAGCTGAATGCTGATCGTAAGCTAGATTGTTTACAAAAGTTCTGCACATGAGGTTCAGCGCCGCTGGCTACGTTCATCCGCGATAGGATCTGTGGTCAATTCGTCGTAGTAAGAAGCAGCCACCAGATTCGACTAGTACTATAAAAACAAGCCGAGGAAAGTGGTGAAATGTCATGCACGGTCTTGGAAGAAACTTCCGCCAAAAAAACGATTTTCGCCAGGTGTGACGACATGGTCATTTTGGTGTTAACTGAAGTTCACTGTATTTGAAACATGGAAAGAAAATCTCAGTCTTACCCGTGTCCCATTTTCTGAGTTTCGCTTTAACCTAACCTGTCTGAGGCAGATGTATGTGAAACGATCGTTTATGTTTTTTTTCATTTCTTACGTATAAGTAAACTAACGTTTGCTATAGAGGAGAACGTTGATAGTTCAACGAACAAACCAACGACCATGTAAACTAACGTGTTGGACCGATTGCTAAAAAGATGAATACTAGAAATCAGTGTCCAGTGAGTTCTTGTTTACCTGGTTCTTTGGATCTTCCTTGTGGACAAACGGGCGAGAATGTGAGGACCCAAGATGATGGCGACGATGACTACCACGACTTCTGGAGCTACCACCTCGTGATATGATGGTCAGTCGTGAATGCATCGATGACGGTTGACTGGAACTCGACTGGACCAGATACCAATCCCTCTTTGGAGATGCGAGTCCGTGTCGGGAACTGCGCAAAGCTCCACCGCCATCTTGTCCACTTAACCGTCGGCAACAAATTGAGTTCAGTTTGCCATGATGTTGGGGAAGTTCACCAGAAAGACTCGATTCGCCCATTTCAGCTGTGCTGAGCTCGTCTTTGAGTCCAAGTTGGATGCATAGTTTTCGTAACGACGGCGCCATCAACAACTTCCGACAAAAGAGAAGCAACTGGTTTGAACAAAAAGAAAAAGGGTGGGTCAGGCGGATACTGCAACACAGGTCCTGCTGAGGATCTGACGAACATCAGCAGCAGCGGAAAACATAGTACGTTAGACAGCGACTGGAGCTAGTGACTGGCTTCATGAGAAGCAATTTGCGATAACAACCGCCCTGACAAAAAAAATCGTTCAGCTGTAACGCCCTCTCGGTGCGTTGCGTTGAGAGGGGTCAGAAATCTAGCAATCACTGTGAGCACAGCCGTTCTACGAGAACAAAGAATGTAGCTTCATACGTGCGATGGAATAGACAGAAACCGGAGTTAGGTCTTCAGTACGGGTAACAGTGATGAGGTCAAAGTTATCTACAAGCGCGTGTTCAATTTCATTCCACACGAGGGGAGATGTGGAGGTCAGGGTTATTGGATGTGATATCCACTAATGTTAGAAATCATAATGACAACAATAGGAACCATTTTAATCGTCGTTCAGCTGTGAAATTCTTTCGATGTATAGCTGTTGTGCAACTCGAAGGAACGACAAGAGGTGGGCTTAACGAAACCCAGACAAGAGTAACAGCAGATCCAGAGTTGTGTTCGAACCACGAACCTTCCGGTGGGCAGTTTTACGTCCTAACCGCTGAGCTCCAGCTAGAGATTAGTCAAGAGATAGTAGGAAAACAATGTCTTCGATTGGGCGAGCAGATGCACCGAAGACAGCTTCTGCCCGTGAGTAGCGCAACGACTTCGGAAAGAAACCCACCTTCCTGGCACGTTCAAAATAGACGGTATTGGGAGCATTGTACACCATGGCGTTGTCACACATTAGCGTAACATCGGCGAGGTAATCAGTGGCAGAACGGTAGTATGCGCGCGACTGTAACCGAGTGTAGATGGTGCCCAGATCCATGGGATGTGAAATTGTCTGGAGAGGAAATAAGAAGGCAGACGTATTCAATAAAAACGGATGCCGCGTGGACGCACAAAATACTAGATAAACGGCGGAGACTGATGTAGAGAAGGTTTACCAGAAAGAAGACGTAACAGTTGACATGATCGGGATAATGAACCTTTCTTGTCGTGCAGAAAGAAAACATGCAAGCAACTACATTTTGTGCGGGAGCAACCGAGCCGTATTGTCCCCAAGTAACGACGACCTTCCAAGAATTCAGCCAATTCCTGAAAAGCTCACTCACTATACAAAGAACCGGTCACTGCATGAGATGTCGGAGAAGGTTCAAGTGCCCTTCTGGTGCGGCTCACCTGAGCATCGCATGCGGACACCTAGCTGGCGCGTTCGTCGGACAACTTGACTTTTCGTCACCTACCTTCACCTACCTTCACACAGCAAAATATGCGAAGACACGAAATTTTCCCAAAAACAAGGGACAAGGCCGAAGGCTACGCATACTGGTGGGATAGAGGTTTCATGGAACCACAGACGAGGAATGCGAATCCAGTGGTTTTGATGGCCAGCGAGAGATTTTACAACAGCCTCATCACAGACGAGCCTGCTTAAGTATCGCACACACCTTCAAAGAAGCACGTTAGCTGCTGCCATCAGGATTTCTGTCGAGAGAGGGTTGCTCAAGGTGGATAGGAGGGAGACGGCTTTGTTCGAGCTGGATAATAAGAGGACGTTTGAGTCTAGACAAACTTGAAGGGTGCGAAAAACTTATAGAACCATTCCAAGTAGGTATCAAGGCGAATTTTAAGGAGAAACAACTTGTATCAATGAGGATGACAGAGAGAGAGAGAAAATATGCGCTAGATACTAGCATTTGCACATTAAGTTGGTTTTACCGAGAGATTCAGTCGAATCCAGCTGAAACCCTCGTTTACGATGGTCTTGTAGGTAATTTTATGTCTTTCATGTAGAGTTCGAACCCGGGCCGTCGAAATGCTAGTAGTCCATGCTGTTATTCACTCAGCCACCCGAGGCAAGAAGAATAATATCGTGAAAATCAGTTGCCATTAGAGACATACTTAAGATGCCAATTGTCGGATCGTCAGCTGACAGCGTTGGCTTCGACACCTCACTGCAAGATTTATTTGATAACGACAAGCGGCGGGTTGACACAACTAAGCAAAACAAAGTTAATCAACGCAGAAACCCGGCGCAGCGAATCGACCAATCGGAATTCCATCTAGAATTCAGTTCCATTCAATTCAATGTGTACAATATGCGATGAACGATTGGATTATGAAACCAAGCGGATCTATTGGGAATCAACTGACCTGAGAATAGCCGGCCGCGATTTCGTCAGTTACCGGGTTTGCGAAAATTCCACGTGGGTCACGGCGGACCAGTTGTCCGTGGACTTCCATGAGGACCGTAAACAAGTTTTTACTGGTTACCTCTGAATAATTGGCAGGAGCAGTGTCTACGCCTGAAAAATTGTAGAGACAGATGGAAAGAACGAAGGCGTAGTGTGGTCAGTGTAAAAAGTCTACTAGGATTGACAGACAGGAGCAGTCGAGATGGAGGGGTCGGGGTTTCTAGGTAACTATGGAAGAAAACCCATCCTACATCAGTAGATTTCAAGATAGCAGAAACCTAGAAAATTGGACATTGGAAATCCGCTAAACTGCATTAAGTCTAGTGTAGAAAGCAACTTATAACATGACAGGTGACTTCCGAGTTCCATAACTTTTGCACTTCCAGCAACAAATAGAGCAATTCTGATTTTCAAACCTAAATTTCAAATTTTAGATGAGTGTGAGTTGAGTACAAAGACTAATATGCACGCTCATTGTCCGGAGGCCAGTATCACTTAAAAGCCGAGC
Source organism: Clonorchis sinensis (assembly GCA_003604175.2). NCBI lineage: Eukaryota > Metazoa > Platyhelminthes > Trematoda > Opisthorchiida > Opisthorchiidae > Clonorchis > Clonorchis sinensis. The sequence goes on from CM030371.1 coordinate 34,107,182, forward strand.
ATCATATCGATTGGATAGGATGTGTCACTTGCCGGGTACGGACCAGACGAAGGCACTCAGTGATTGGCTAGAATGTCAACCAATCAGGATCGAGCATTCATAACTCGGCGCTTCTCGGCCTCTCACGAAGGTTCTGACGCGACTTTGTGGAACATTCTGCGATGACCCTATAAAACAGTAGTTATAACATTCTTTTGTATCCATAAAGGGATGTCTCAAGCTACCGTGCATTTTGATATACCATAGTGGGCGTAGCAGGAGGCCAAGGACCAACATAGAAGTTGCACCGCTGTCAGCAAGATACAACACCCATAAAGATGAAGTCTCACAGATATAACATTCTACCGAAGCGGACGTGGACAAGATGGGCAAATTAAACTAAGGACGTTGTATCAAACTTGAGCAGTGAAAATTCAAAACCTGACAGACGATCGTGATGTAGGTTGAAAATCGAGGGTGTAATTCAGATAGTGTTTTGGCAGGGTGCGACTATTGACATCCCGGTACATTTCTAAGTGAATGATGCCTGGAACTACTCATGCTTCAGATCGAGTAATTTTGTCTCGGACCAATATTGTCGGTTGGTCACATCGGGGCATGATTGATTGGAAAATTTGTGAATTCATTTATAATATTTTTGTAGTCACTCATAGGATAAACATACTGACTACTAATTGGTGGTATACCTACAGTCCTCCACAGGTATATGCTGGTTTTCGCGATGGGTATCCCTTATTGAGGGGAGGTGTTAGGCGGAATTCCACATAGATCCCACTATACTGCTCGCATTTAGACGCTGTTACGGCCAAGAAACTTATGCTGCAAAAGACTGGCCAAAAGTTCGGAACGCTTGCCGGTCCGGTACCAAGCCGAGATCTGATTGGTCGAAAGTCTGGACCCAACAGCCAATCATGACCCAGTACTGGCCGAATGCCGGTTGCCAATGGCGCATCCAGAAGGCGTCGGAATTTCTAGAAAGTTGACGCCGCTTACCCTATATATACGAATTGCTGTACCATTGTTCTTGACTTCGTTTTGGGCGTTAATATACCTTGTGCACCTTTGGTGGTTGTTTTGACGTGAAAGCTAGCTTGGGAGGCTCAGATCGAGAACTAAGCTGAGGAAAACACCGTTACTACGGGAGGACATGACGACAAGTTCAGGGCCTGCGGTGAGCTTCACTCAGCATAAAAAATAAAGGGACGTCCATACCCGGTCTGCTTTCTCGAGGGAACGTCAAGCCGATACCGACTGACACGGACTTACCCCAGTTCGCGAAAAATTCACTACGGATATAATACATTTCAATTTAGCGTCAATTGAATGCCAATTCCAAGCTTGCTTCGTTTTTACGAGCTGTGTTCACCCAAATGAGCCGCGTTAGCAATAATCAGTAAACAAAACAAGTGACGCTTAAAAGCAATTGCTCTTCGGTGCCACGTGGGCACCGTGATGCCAACAATATCGAGGGCAGGCAAGAGGGTATTTACCATTGCAGAATTGTAGCTAGACAGGTCGCTGTGGGTCTTTTCGTGGTTGGCTCGCCTACGAGCCAGTGGCGCAAGTGGCTGGAGCGCGAGGTTACTGACCGGAAGGTCCGTGTTTCGAACCCAACCTCTGCCTTCCGACTTCCCCTGTCTAGGCTTAGGCAACCTGGCAGTATCCCAGCCCTCGTGCTTCCTTCGGGTGGCATGGCAGCTAGGCACCATGCCTTCCGAACAGCTGAGCGATTTTGGGGGCGAGATGGCCCGTGGTTAGTGCGCGGTTTTATTAATCGGAAGGTCCGTGTTTCGAACCCAACCTCTGCCTTCCGACTTCCCCTGTCTAGGCTTAGGCAACCTGGCAGTATCCCAGCCCTCGTGTGGCATGGCAGCTAGGCACCGGGAGGGTGTTACAGCTGAACGAGCCAGTACTCATCACATGGGAGCTGACAACTGGCCTACACACACCAACCCTATCACTGGTCAAGATAAATCGGCGTGGATAAACCTCGCATTAGTTTGGCACCGAGACTTTACTGGTTAAATTGCAAGCAATATGAGAAAAACCACTCCACCACGCTATGGGAGCCTGCGTGCAAAACGTTGTCATCTGTTGAGAGGATGTTCTGTTAAAAGACGGTTGACATCATATGCTGCAATACTGTAAGTTAACTAAAACGTAAAAGGTCACTGTTCGATCCTCTACAATAACTTAGGACCTTGGAGGTCAGGACGCAAAAGGTGTCGCGGAATAGGAAAGTAGCTGAGGCGAAAGCAACAAGTCTAAATTTGGGATACATTCATAATGTGACAATACAATCGGCCATTCAGGTGTGTTGAAGTTTCGGTGTACAGTTGCCTTATCACTCGAAAGAAGCGGAGATGACACCAAGTTGCCTAAGTCTAGTCTAACCCGACCAAAAGCTGTCACCTTGTCGTGGTGGTCGGGCTTCTGTGCTGCAATGATCCTGCGGGCAATACTGGCTGGAACTCAGTTCCTAAAGGTTCAACCATGCCCGGAAGGCCAACGGGGAGCAGCCCGACGAAGAACAGCGAGTCCCCGTACTGCAAGTAATCGTATTACGAGGCGGTCTGGAGGTAAAGTCGTACTGTCCTCTGCAATAGGAATGTGAAGGCAGTAGGGCGTTTCCCCCAGGCGACCAACATCTCCACATTTATGGAAGCAGCGATGCCGCCTTCCCGCGAGGAAGTACGGGTTAGAAAAGGTCGGCCCTAAAAACCGCACACTCCGATCGCCCAACGGTTGACCGTGACCGCCGGCGCACTATTCAAAACGGTCGAAATATTTTTAAAACAAAAGAGTCCGGTGCTGCTCAAAAGGCACCTGCTGTGCACAGCCGCATCAGGAGTGAGACAGTAATGCCCCACTCCCTGCGCCCTCGGGCCAGGCCGGCCCCCTACAGCCAAGTAGGTCAGACTATTGAGTCATTGGCTCCGGGAAGGGTCCCCCAAGAAAACCCTAACAACCGCTGTCTCGCGGTCCAGACTCTTGAGTCAGAGGCTAGGGGCAGGGTCCCCGAGCAAAACCCTACACCCTCCCACTGCCTTGTGGGTCAGACTTTTGAGTCAAAGGCTCAAGGTGGGGTACCTCAACTCAACCCCCTTCTTCGGCCTGGGCAACCGGGAAGTATCATTTGCCCTTGCAGCTCTTCGCTCACCGGCCTTCCCCCACACTCCCTCCCAACCCATCGTACAATGCAGGGCAATCAACCCATCTGCCAATACCCTAGCCACTGTTGTGAGTCTCAACCATCGCCCAGAGAAATAAACCAAAATAATCACTTACTAACTCCAAAAGATCTGATCCACGTTGCAGCCTTTAATGTCCGTACTCTATGTCAAATTGGGCAACAGGCATCCCTTGCTGAAACCTTACTTTCCCTCTCTATCGATGTATGTTGTGTCTCCGAAACACGCATACAAGACTCCACTTCGGTCGTGCTTCTCAAGCCGCTTAGGGCGAACCCAGATGTTCCACATTTCACTCTTCGGACATCCGGTGATCCTGACGCAATGGCTCGTGGTATCTACGGTGTGGGAGTTGCACTCAGCCCCAAGGCTGAAAGCGCCTTACTGGACTGGATCCCAGTAAACAGTCGCCTTTGCGCTGTGCGGCTGTCTGGCTCAATTAAGATTAACGCAGGTCGATGCGGTAAACGGTGTTTGTTTGTCGTATCAGCATACGCCCCAACAGACAGCAGTTCTGAGAATGAGAAGGACGAGTTTTATCAAGATCTGTCACGACTGCTTCGGTCGGCAAGAAGGACGGATATAGTAATCCTGGCGGGTGATATGAATGCCCAAGTTGGACGGCTAAGTCCGGAAGAAGCACAGTTGGGTGGTAGATTTGGAGTCGATGCTGTGCGTACGGATAATGGAGAGCGGCTTCTTCAGTTGTGTGCAGATCATCGTCTGTTCCTGGCCAGTACGAACTTCCAACACAAACGCTCACACCGAGTTACTTGGAGGCCACCTACCACAAGACAGCCGTGGACTCAATTGGACCATATGGCTATCAGTTACCGATGGAGAGCCTCAGTTAAGGACTGTCGTTCCTTCTGGGGTACGCAACTTGACTCTGATCACGCCATCGTGCGAGCCCGCTTATCACTTCGTTTCCCGCCAGCACTACGCGTGCCGAAAGAGGGCAGCTCCGTTCATCAACTCCGACAAGTTTCAGTAGCTGAAGAGTATCGAGCTGATCTGGCTAGAAAGCTGCTGGAAACGCACAGTCATGTGGACGATGAAGATTGCTTGGAGGATGGATGGAGGCGAGTTAAAGAAGCAATGCTCTCAGCTTTCAGAACTGCTTGTCCAGCCCATCTGATTCGACTCAATGAACACTGGATATCTTCGAGATCAGCAGATCTTATTGCTGCCAGAAAGTCCATACCAGCAACTAGCGACTATGATGGCGCACGCAGATCCCTCAAACGCCGGATAATCAGGAGCTTGAAGAATGACAGAGAACGCTGGTGGATTTCGAAGGCCCAGGAAATGGAGAAGGCCTTTGCTGCAGGCAACAGCCGCGCCCTGTTTCAACTGATTCGATCAACGGGTCAAAAGAAGGCAGGTGTCAGTGAGACAATATGCGAAAAAGACGGAACAACAATTCACTCCCTCAATCGCCGTCTTGAGCGGTGGGCTGAGCACTTCCAAGAACAGTTCACCTGGTCCCCTTCAACACAACCACTGGAAGAACCAAGCAGGCCCGAATGGAACATTGACACCAACCCACCATCAGCAACCGAAATCCAGCGTGAGATTTCAATTCTGAAGCGCGACAAGGCACCTGGCCCGGATGGTCTACACCCCGCGCTCTTCAAAGAAGGTGGCGAGGTCCTGGTGAACAGTCTGACAACCATACTGCAGAAGATTTGGAACGAAAACAGAATACCAGCCGAATGGAGCTCCTCGACCGTCATCCCAGTTTTCAAAAAGGGAGCAAGAACGTCATGTGAAAACCATCGTGGTATCAGTCTGGTATCCGTCGCATCTAAGGTACTCTCTGGCATTATTTTGCGCAGGTTGATGGATTATCGCGAGAGACAGACTCGTGAGAATCAAGCTGGGTTTCGCCCCGGTCGAGGATGCATCGACCATATCTTCACCTTGAGACAAATTCTTGAACAGCGCCACTCCTTCAGACGTCCCACGTTGGTCGTTTTTCTGGATTTGAAAGCTGCCTTTGATTCTGTCGATCGTCAGCAACTTTGGCAGTGTCTGGCGATCAAAGGTGTCCCTTCCAAATTTCTATCTCTTATCAAGGCACTGTATGCGGACTCCTGTGGGCGCGTACGAGTATACGGGAAGCTCTCGCCTGAGTTCACCACGTCCAGTGGTGTAAGACAAGGCTGTCCTCTTTCCCCTTTCCTTTTCAACTTTGTTATTGACATGCTGCTTGAAATTTCTCTGCCTGCCTCTGAAACCTCGGGAGTCGAAATGCTCCCGGGACGTTCCCTCGCAGACATTGAGTATGCGGACGATATTGCTCTCCTTGGTTCAGACCCTTCCGAAATGCAAATGATCTTAAATAACCTAACTAACTCTGCCGCACGGTTTGGCATGCGCTTCACACCCGCAAAGTGTAAAGTGCTGCTACAAGACTGGGTGGGATCAAACCCGCACCTCATGCTTGCAGGTGAGCCAATCGACGTGGTAGATAAATTTGTTTACCTGGGCAGCTGTATAAGTTCCGGTGGACTGGCTGGAGATGAGATCATTTCTCGAATCGGAAAGGCCAGGGCAGCTTTTGCCAACCTCCGACACCTGTGGCGCCGACGTGACGTGAGCTTGTCTGTCAAGGGAAGAGTTTACAGTGCGGTGGTTCGATCCATACTGCTTTATGGATCAGAGACGTGGCCCCTACGTGCAGAGGACGTACGGAAGATGTCAGTGTTTGATCATCGATGTCTCCGCAGCATTGGTCAGGTCTGGTGGGAACATCGGATTAGTAATGCTGAGGTACGTCAGTTGGTCTTAGGAAGAAGGAACTCTCCCGCGATAGATGAGTTACTCACGCTTCATAGGTTGCGCTGGTTGGGACATGTACTCCGCATGCCAGAAGACCGTCTGCCCCGCAGAGCTCTTTTCGCCCAGCCCTGTGCTGAGTGGAAGCGACCGAGAGGTGGACAGTGTATGACCTGGCAACGAAGTACGAAAGCGCTAACCAGTAAACTTAGGCGGGCGGGCAACTGCCGCCTCCCTGGATGGGGACCCCGGGACTCAAATCACCAGTGGTTAACGACACTGGCAGAAATGGCCCAATCGCGCAGTCAGTGGTGCTCGTGCATCAAGGCTATAGCCTTCAATGCGTAGCTACTCAATTTCCGAACATACCTTCGCCTCCAAGGCTTCTTTTTACGTTACACATTTCCGGTGATCGAAACTGTAGCAGCTGGAACCAATGTGCCTATGGTACACGGCTTATAGCTGATAAATTTAATTGGGTCAGTAGTTTTGCACCTTAACCGCCGAGCTATCTCGGGTTCATGATGCCTCCAGACAACTGCCGAAAAGTACGAAGACCATCGGGTGTCACCATCACCATCAGAAACAGCAACATTCACATGGATGACACTGATGCTTTACTGTCGTATAATCACAAAGTTCACTTATATTTATCGCCCGAAAGTGAAAACTGGGGAAGAATTGGATTGGGGGAAAGACCTGATTTTAGCCTACCGCAAACATTCTGGGGTACCTACGGCTTCAAGCGCTCAATCAGACAATCTAGAAAGCGATTGATCGCACAAACGCCATTGATGTCGACTAGCTGCTATTTCTGGCAATATCTCCAGCTAAGCGCACGGGGTCCATGAGGACCCCATCCTGGAAAGTGGACCGCCCAAACTCTTGGTGATCTCTCTCACGCCCTTCCGTCAAATCAGGCATTCGCAGTTTGCACGGTTCTGAAGGAGGTACGGAGAACAACATTCAAGCATGAAAGTATACAGGAGACTCTCCGAAAGCTTCCGTACACAAAGCGCTGTCCGTCTGGGGTGCCCACTCTTTCAATCCTTATTTAATTTCGTGATCGATGAGATGATGAGACGAACGCTGGGAGGTCCTGAAAAACCCCGGTGTTCAAATGGCCTCTGACGAAAACCTTGTTGATCTGGAATATGCAGACGATATCGTTCTCGTTTTCGAAGAGAAGAGAAGGTGCAGAGGTTTTTGGATGAACTGACCAAATTCATCCTGTCATTTGGTATGCACTTTGTAACCACAAAGTGTAAGGTCATGCTCGTGGACGTGCAGTCACTGAATCCACGGAGAGGTACTCGAAGTTACGGAGCGTTTCACGTATCTTGGAAGTTGTATCAGTTCCGATTGTAGTGTGGCAGATGAGGTCAATGCACGAATCTGCAAAACTCGGGTCGCGATTGCTAATTTGAGACATCCATGATGTCAAAGCGGTATATCTCTGAATCTCAAGAGATGAGTGTATCAAGCTACAGTGCGGGCTGTTTTGTTGAGTGGCTGTGAGACTTGGCCTGTTCGAGCAGCGGAACTGAGACGTCTTCAGGTGTTCGACAACCGTTGTCTCAGGACGATAGGTCATGTGGGTTGGTATCGGAGAATCCGTAACGAGGCAATTAGAAAGCGAGTTTTGGGTTGTGCAAGGGGTACTTCCATTGAAGAATGTGTCCTGCGTTGGTTAGACCATGTATTGTGTATGCCAAACCATCGTTTGCCGAAGAGAGTGCTGTTTTCCATGTCCAATTCAGAGTGGCGGAAGCAAAGAGTTGGTCAACCCTTGATCTGGCGGAGGGGTATAAAAGAGGTTATGAAACGTTTGGGTTCTGTCGGTGCTACTTGCCTACCAGGATGGGGACCACGTGATCCTCACTGCGCCTGATTGAAGACGCTGCAAGATATGGCTGCTAGTCGATATTAATGGCTTTCGTTTCTATACACGTTGCATGAATAAGTGTCTGGAGGTGTATGCACCTCGGAATGATTGTAGTAAGGCAGCAGTAAGTCCCCTCCCCATCCATCTTTATTCTTTTGGAGGTGTATGCACCTCGGAATGATTGTAGTAAGATAGCACTAAGTCTCTTCCCTGTCCACATTTATTCTTTTCTTCACAATAAGGCTTCCAAATAAATCACGGCTGTACGGCAGTGAAGCATCAGTGTTGAACAATGATGTCATGCTGTTGATGATGATGAACAACACTCATTGAGATAGACGACGTTTCGGTAAGCATACGAATTGGGGAGCAGCAAAGAACTAACCAGTGGTGATTTTGTCTCAATTTGAGCCAACTTACCAATGGCATGTTGATCAGTGACTCCATGCGCTAGGTGAGATCGAATTAGGATTAGTAGCGGATACAACCTACCCTTTGACACAGGAAAGGATATTTTCAATTTCAAGGAATTATTTGATTGCTTCGTTACACAGGGCAGAGAGACTGGTGAAGATTCATCTGCTGACATGTCTGGTAGGTGGTTTAGGATTGGTCAGAATGGTGCTTGAACGTAGCAAACCTTATACAGTGTTATTCAAAGGACGGATCGACGGACAGGAGCCTCGGAGCAGCAGTGTCACGAAGGTAGACGCTGGGAAGTCTAGGCGACAATGCAAATGCACCGGTGATGACCATAGACAGGAGTAGGTTAATGCATTTCGTCTGGAAATCAAAGGAACGTAAAAGATAAAGGTCACAGTTTTGTACTGTTTAGAGTGGTAACCACAGGAAATAATGCAAGTACAAAACAGGCAGTATAGGCATTACAAGTCAAGGTGATGGAATAAAGTTGTGATGCACTTGAAGAGGCATGCAAAAAGATAAACAGAGAACTTTGTCCAAACTTGTCTCGTTCTGGAGGGCGCAAAATCACTCTCAACTAGACTGTGTAGATTGTAATAGACTGGATAATGTCGAGTGCGCCATTTGAGCAGTCGCAACCTCATCCGATATATAGGTTGACCATCCCAACCCTAACAGCAGCTTCAAGCCCAAGTTGGGGAGGAACAGAAAGATCGTTCGTACAGTTGGGCTTCTTCCAAGCAAAATCGGCGACATCTACCAACCGACTGAGTGTTCAGGCAGATATATTCGCTTCTGGAGCTATCCCAGTTATTTCAGCGGTGTCTAATCTTAGGGCTCTCTGAATTGTGTCAGCGATATGGCGCAGATGTTAACTCATTGTTCTTCTGTCGAGGATAACGGGTTATAGTTAGAGCGCAGCTCCACTACAGCGGTCGAAACGTTAGGTACGCCGAGCTCCAATACCCAGTTTCGTTTCCGTGGCTGCGGATAGCAAGTGCTGACCGTACAGTGTCTTGAAGTGCCTCACTGTCACTCTGGGTTCAGTTCAGTTTATTAACCACCATGTGCCAAGCATAAGTTGGTTCCATTTTGCAGCTGCTCGCCTTGATAGACGACACACGTGAGGCAATCTGTCTGTCAAAGTGTATCCTCTTATGCGCGCGACACTATCAGGTGGGTCCATCTGCGGAAATTCAGTGTGCGGCCGTTCTGATCACACTGAAGGTAAACACTGGATCAACTGCCTAGCGCCTGTATTCAATAGTAAAGAGTCTTAAGGATTTGTACCTTTGTTTCTACGAAAGGTCCCACATTCCCGACACTGGTAGTACGCTGAGTGGCCGGATAAATAAAATGTTCGTTTTTGGATTTTCTGTTAATGGACACTGTGCTACAGGATCAGCAAATGGGGTAGATTCTGGATCCAAACAGTATGCTTATATACTGGTGCCGTCCATACAATTGTACGCTCAGGCATACTGGCATTGATGTGCAGTATTTATTCTCTACACCACTCAGCCAGTCTACCCAGAACCGCCTATTACTGAACCTCGTCAGTGTGGTTGTGGATGATCCTGCGGATCTTTGGATCTTCAGCAAACATGACGGGATCAGTCAACCTGGTGAGGTGTTTCTGTATACGTAGCACACGACAGAGCTATCGTAGTCGATGGTGCTGGATGTTTCCCACGACTGAAGTACCTGTTTCACAATAAAATACCCCTTTTCTAATCACTTCCTTACTGATCCGTTGACGCCATCCAAAACCACTAACGCTTCTGAGCTGAAGATACCCCACATTGTCAGTCGGAAGAGGCCACGTCTCGCAGCCATACAACAACAAAGCCTTTATTGTAGCCTGGTACGCCCGACCCTTGAGATCCAATGATATGGCTTATCACGCCACAAGTAACGCAAATTAGCAAAAGTGACTCAGGCCCTCGAGATTCGTACACTGACTGCATCAGACGCACTTCCATCAGAGCTAATACAACTACCGAGGTATGTGAAATTCTGCACAACCTCCAGTGGTTCTCTCTGAATTGTGAGGGATATGTTCAGAGAATGAACGTTCTGAAGCATGACTTTGCACTTGGAAGGTGCTAGACGCACGCCGAAAGGTGACGGTCAGTTTATTCAACAGAGCTTTTGCTTCGCTTTTGTCTTCAAAGATGACGGTGATGTGGTCTGAGCATTCCAGATCGACAAGGTTCTCACCAGCAACAATGTGAACATCGGGGTTTTGAAGACTTCCAGCATTCATCTCATCACTTCATCAATGAAGAAGTTGAACAAGAATGGAGAGAGTGGACATCCATGTCTGACACCGCTTTTTGTAGGAAAGCTTATGCAGAGCTCACCATACACTCACACGCCTAGGATTATGTGAATGTAGGGATCGGATTATGTTCACAAACTTCTGGGGCATACCCTGTTGAACAAGTGTGGTTAACAGCACTGACCGATCGACAGAATCGGACGCACTCTTGAGGTCAACGAACACCAAGGTTGTGGGTCGTCTGTACATGTGGCATCGCTCTAACATCTGATGGAGTGTGAAGATGTCAACGCCGCCTCTACCCGGTCGAATTCCCATGGGTCAAGGTTTCGCGTGCTGCCGTAAGACGACGAAGAATCGGTGACGCCATAAGCCTTGTCACAACAGGAGTGAAACTAACACCTCTATGGCTACTACATTCGCCGTGTGTATCCTTTTCGAAAATAAGCACTATTATCGATCCACCTGTTGTGTGGGACGGTCTCTTTCTTGAGATAGACGTGGATAAGCTAGCAGGCACTGGCTGAGAAACCCACCGCCATTCATGAACACAGCAGCTGCAAGGTCGTCAGGACCAGCAGCAAGATAACGTTTGAATAGAGATACCCAGTCGGACACTTCTGAAACCGAAAAAAATCATTCAGCTGTAACACTCTTTCGGTACCTAACTGCCATGCCACCAGAAGGAAGCACGACGGCTGAGATACTGCCAGCTTGTCCAAACCTGGACAGGGGAATTCGAGATGCAAAGGTCGGATTCGAACCTTGCGGTCAGTGAATTCGCGCTCTAACCACTTAGCCATCTTGCTGAAAATGAAGGCAGCTCCATATTCACAGTCCACCTTTCTCTTGAAGGTCAGAATTCGGGATTGGAGGTAGCAGGCAGCCAAGTGAAATTCTATTCAAAACACTGTGTCTAGCGGTCCAAACGTTCTGCTTTGTTGAAGATCAGGGAGCCATTTTGGTCCCTGATAATTTCGCTGACAAGAGGCTTCCCGGGACCAGTAGGACGAACCATGTGGAACAGCTCGCGGACGTTTACAGCACTTTTCGCTTCCTCCATTTCTTCCGCCTTTCGGCTTCACCAAGCTTTGCGGTCTGCAAGGGCATCCAGTTTAAACTCACGTCGGATGATGCGTCGGGTGGGGTTGTGGTTACGACCAGGGGATCTGTCGCCGGGCCTCCAACAAAAACATGATCCTATCAGAGAGCCCAAAAAGAATGAATTTGGCTGGGTTGTATCGCAAACGGCAGTTCGAGCTTTGAGTAGCGCTTTGGATATCTGTTCCCAGTGGCTGTTTATATCCGACATGGGAATGTCCGGTAGTCGATTGAAGAATCGGTTCTGAAAGCTTCATTTGATATCTACGTCTATTAGCTCGTCGCTGGCTAAGCGTGGTGTGCAAGTTTTGCGTAGACCTAAAAGGCACAATAAAAAACAGCAGCGTACAAGTGCATGGTCGGAGTCCACGCCGGAACTTTATAAGGAGCTCCAGGCAATCGTCGACCCTCGCCACCGATGACTGACGGCGATGTGGTCTATTTAGATTCGGGGTTGGTTCGTTGGTGGGCGCCACGTTGCTAAGCGAGTTCCGCCGTTTTGGAAATTGGTACAACAAAGGAACAATCCGTGATTGACACACATCTATCCGTGCGTCTCCTGTCCAACCGAAGGCGACCACCCAATCAGGCCTCAGCAACTCTTGGTCTACCTACCTGGGGGTTCATAGCTCAGCGGTTAGAGCGCGAATTTACTGACCGGAAGGTCCGTGGTTCGAACTTCACCTCTGCATCTCGACATGCCCTGTATAGGCTTGGGCAACCTGGCAGTATCCCAGCCCTCGTGCTTCCTTCGGGTAGCGTGGCAGCTAGGCACCAAAAGGGTGCTACAGCTGAACGATTCATGTCACTAGCAAACACAACGCAACCTGAGCTTTTAGTCTGTTGTAAAGGAACAAATAGAGCGTTAGAGAAACCGTATTTGGAAGATTCAGAGCTACAGTCAGTTGGGGCGTAGGGAGACACAACAGGGTGCAATGGACCACAATTTCTCGAGATTCTCCCACGGACGTTATCAAACGAACAGCACAGAGGCGACTATCAACGGGTATCCAATCAAGTAGAGAGGCTTCCGCCCGAACGCTCAATACAATACCCACCCCAACATATCCAGCTGCGGCGGCCTTAGCATCACCAGGGGTGCGCAGTCTGAAGCTGAAGGAGAGCGAGAGAACACTCAGTTCAATACTGTATCCTTGTTTCTGGCAGACAGCAGACTACCGTACGAGCAACAGCCACGTTCTCCTGCTTGTTTCAGTGTGTGAACATTGAAGGCGGCTCAGTAGAGAAGCTTTAGGGGTTGAAAAAAACATCTCGGAATGTAAAGGAGCTGCAGCTGGGTGTTGTTCATTGCAAGCAAAACTGCCAGTCCTAGTGCTGGGACTTGCGTAGAGTATTCAAATTTGGTTGAAGTAAGGTAGAAGAGGGAAAACGTTAAAGTGTAAGACGGGAGGCGTCAGCAGTAGCATGTTTTCGAAGCAAGGTGTATAGAGCTCTTGCGTAACAGCAAGTAAGGCTGGTGACACCACGCGACGGCCGAAAGTGGAATGATAGTATTGTTAGTTGTAATTAGCATAATTGTACGCGGGCTGACATACTGCCAGGGCGCCCAGACCTAGGCAGGACGATTAGAGTCCTCGACCAGAGCCCTTGACACAAAAGCTTGACCGCAAGACAGCGGTATTCGCCGGGAAATGCAACTGCATTAACATTTTATGGAAAAAGTCACCACACATATTCCAACCCCCAACCTGGAAGGCCAGGAGGCTGTGTTGGTCAGACCTCAAGGGATAGGCTGCTGGGTGCAGCGCACTTATGATGGCCTATTAAATACTAACTGGTGTTGGGCGGAGTCAAAAGCCAAAACCACCTGTATTATATAGTACCTGGTATTTCGACTGATTTGTATGTACGTATTGGATGTACAACCTTGCTTACTGGGCTTCGGCTCATGGGCTTTCTTTCTACTCTGTATGGCGAAGAAGGATGCTTTCATGTTCTAACTTCAGTACCGCCACCGCTTCTGAAAGCAGACAAAACGGATTGCAATTTGACGCATATCGGCACAGCACACAGGTTCCCTCTCACCAAGGCCCTGTCTATAGCGCTGTCAGATATCGTGTTTGCCGACTTGAGACCATTGGCATGCACTCTGGCTGACCAGTTGGGCTTGCCAGGATGAACAAGGCCGAAAGTTAGGTTAGTAGGGGTTTGCCCTATCGTGTATGGTCCCTCCCATGCTCCGGTATACCTCCAGGGGGGCTGGCTCATACAACCAAACCCTGTCGCGAGGACTGAATAACCTATCTTCCGCAGCTCTGTCGTCCGCAAGTGTTGTCGAGCTAGTTCATGGTCGCGAACGAGACATGCCTACATACGTCACACGAATACCGAAGAATATAAGGCTTCCGGAGCAGGGGTAGGTAAAAGTGTGTCGGAAGGCATTCGCATCGCCAGGCTTGTTGATATAAAGGATGGGGTTTGTCCGATGGAAGTCTGAAGAGTAGCACGTCAATTCGCCAGACAGCTGCCTACCGCGCTAGCGCCGTTGTGCAACATCCCACTGCTGGAATGTTTCGTGGTTGATAAAGGCAAACCTTCCAGATTTCGATCTGTGCGTTCCACAGTAGGATACACTGTAGTGCACGTGTTCCTAATATTCATTGTGAAACAGTTTTTTTGACATGCTTTCGAAGTTGGACCCTTGTTCAAGATCCATTCGGTGAGTAGCGTTTTGGCCGCTGTCCAGGCATCCAGTTGTTTTTATTGGTATGGCCTCGCACCACTTCGTGAAATGATGAACCATCAACAAGATATATAAGTTGCCTGTATCCGTTCGGGGCAAACGCCAGACAATATCCATACCAATCATTTCGTTTGGGAACTCTGCTTTTATCGTTTCCAATGGTGCTGGGGCACTTCGTCAGTGATCATTCACTTTCACGGATTTTCATGGACTGATACACTCCGTGCACGATTAGCAGAACAGTGCGATATACTGCCGTATATTCGTCAACCAAGACCAGTAGTGTGCTGACTCTTCCATTCCTTTGTCCTCTATGACCCAATTCTTCATGGAGGAGCTTCAAAACTGTTTCAACGGCACTGGCTGGTATCACAATACTATGGAAGTCGTATGGGCAAGTACCATGACCAGACTGCCATGCAATTGGTCGATAGATGAGCAGCTGGCGGCTCATCATCAACTAGAGTTCTGATTGGTCGGAAGTATGGACCAGCCAGCCAATGGTTCCCAGTATCTACCGCTTTCACGGATTCACGGATTGATACAGGATCGAGGCTTTCGCCCAAGTTTCCCGGGTCGGTTTTGTTCTTGTCGTTCAGCAGCTGTCGTTCACCTGAAAGGCACAAGTGAAAAAGGGTGTAGCACTGCTCTTTAAGTTCTCAGCGCGGGGCAGTATGTTTGCCAGCGCGAGGACTCGCGTAAATAAGTGTCTAATAGTGTTTTGAACTGAGTTCTAGAGGGAGCGTGGACAACCGTCTCAGGAAGGTTATTCCACGCAGCAACTACCCGAAATGAGAAAAAAGTTTGCCTAATGAAGGTGTGCGCTCTGAGCTTAAAAATCTTCTTACCATGTCCCCGCCGTGTGTTTGCTGGGTCAACGGTGAAAAACCTGTTGGCCAAGCCTTGTTCAAACAGGGCGTAAGTAAGAATTAAGTCCCTCGGAGGCGACGATACTCCAAGGGAAAGAGGTCGAGCACCGCGAGACGCGTTTCGTAGTCCATGGACTTGAGACCGGCAACCATTTTCGTAGCAGCTCGCTGGACACGCTCAATGAGGATTACGTCTTTCGTGCGTCCTGAGTAGACAACCGGGTTGGCATATTCAAGGAGCGGTCTGACATAGGCCCCATAGAGTATTTGGAAGTCCGTGCGAGTAATACGAGAGAAGGTACGCCGAATCATCCGTAGAACAGCGAATGCCTTCTGAGCCGATTTCTCAAGGTGCAGTGAGAAGGACAGGTTTGGAGAGAGCCAGATACCCAAATCCTTTTTGGCATCTATCCTCGTGATGTCTTCTGGTCCTTTCTCACCATGCATGACAAAGGAGTTCGCTGAGTCTCCTCCAAATGACATATGGACGCACTTTTCGTCATTCAGAGGAAGGTGCCAGTCCAACGACCACTGCTTTGCGGCGTCTACATCAATTTGGAGGGCACTGGCATTGGAACTCCACGATTTCAAGTCGTCCGCAAAAAGTAGACATGGACTTGAAAGAACATCTGGAAGGTCATTGACGTATATCAGAAACAGCAAAGGTCCCAAAACGGAGCCCTGAGGAACTCCAATGGAGACCGGCGCCGCAGAAGAGTAGGTCGAGCCTACTTTCACTCGGAATGATCTGTCTGATAAGAATGCCTTGATCCAGTGTAGGATTTTCCCTTGAATCCCGTAAGACTCGAGTTTGTGGAGCAGAGGGACGTGTGGGACTCGATCAAATGCTTTTGAGAAGTCGAAAAATATGGCATCCGATATGAGTCCCTCGTCCTTGGCTTGGGTTAAGCTGTCCATAAATACGAGCATGTTCGTCACGCAGGAACGGTTTGGGAGAAATCCGTGTTGAGCTGGAGAAATCAAGTTGTTGGAAGTAAGGTGATCTAGAATGGCTCGCTTCAGAATGCGTTCCATCACCTTGCATGGCACGCTAGTGAGGCTTATAGGCCTGTAGCTGCCAGGCGATAGTCGGTCACCAGTTTTGTAGATTGGCGTGACAATCGCTTCCTTCCAAACAGAGGGAAGGTGGCCTTCGTCAAGCGACTGACGAAACAGCAGATGGAAATGAGTTGCCAGTGTGTACGACGTTTCCTTCAGGATCCTTGGGTGGACTTCGTCGGGCCCCAACGCGCAGAATGGGTTGATCTTGTGCAGGAGTTGACGAATGTCCTCCACCGTGAATACCAAGTCGGTTAGAGGCCGTTCGTAGGTACGCCTTGACAAGGTTGGATGTGACGAGGACGCTGGGACTGAATACAGACCTGCATAGTGATCTCTGTAGAACTCAGATACCACTATTGGGTCACTCGTGGGTTCCCCGTTCCTGTCCCTCAGGGAGAACGCGGATGGCTTGTTTCTTCGGCGATGTCGCATGTATTTGAACAGCACATTTCTGTTCTCCGGGCGAGAGTCCAGAATGGTGGCTTGTTTTCGTATGTTCCATTGGCGGATTTCCGATTTACAGCGGTTCCGCATTTTACGAAATGCCAGCTCATCTTCTGTGTCACCTGTAGTCAACTTTGAAAAATAGTTGTGACCCCTTTTTCAGAAGACGCCGGATCCTTTTGGGTAGTTTACGGCTCATCCGACTGCGTGCTGGTTTTTTGGGACGAACATCGCGTCAGCCTCGTGAACTTTCTGGACAATAGTCCTATATAAGTCTTCCACTGAGGCTGGCCCCAGTTTAACTTGGTTAAGGAAGATGCGCATTTCCGAAAAGTCTGCACGGCAGAAGTTTCGAATCCACGTTTGGGGTTCGGGATTTCTGCCTGCTGCGCTCAGAGGGCGTCGCAATTTCTCGAATATTGTCGGTAATGCAATTTTCACCTCAAAGAAATGAAACATTTACATTAAAAATACACCAAGAACAGAGTGACGAACGCTAGTGTTCTCGGATCTTGCCACCAGGTCAGTATATATGTAATGGTTGAAATACGAGTGTGAAAATGAGACTTAGCGAAGGTTAATCAGTTAAATGAGAAAATAGGAGACACGAACGATTGGTTGCCTGCGCCCCCACGTCTCAAACTTAACTGGATGCTTCGTGACAGTCTAGAGGGCCTTTGAGAGACTTGGTCAGTTAATTCGTATCCCGTGACCAAGGCAAGCTCAGCGTTCGTGCGGAGCGTTTTTGAATCACAGTACCGGGTTTCAGGAGTATAGCGACTACATTATAACAATAATGTTTATTCCCAACTTGTGGGGCATGCCGTCAGGCATGATCATAAGGTTACAGTCAGAATAAAGGTATGACTGGTGGGACTGTGAGTACAGGGGGTTTTGGGTGGAAAAAGAGGACAGCGCCATAGGCGGTGAGCTGTGTCCAATGTAAACGTGGCCGTCACTAAACCGACACAAGCAGGGAAGCTCTTTTGTCGAAGAGAAGATCAAGCGAGGTCAGAAGGTTGGTAAAGCATGGTGAGTTTGAAAGGACAACAAATGAGGTAATGTGCATTAATATACATTGAAAGAAAACTTGACGTCTGCCGCGATTAGGTGATGACAGGTGATTGTATGGAATAGGATATAGATGATTTGTGCTTAATAGACTAGCGACCAAGGGGGTGGGTTTGCTAACATACGATATTAAATTACAAGGGATCTAGTAAAGGCCGATATAAGCATGCAAAGTGGTGGTGTGGAAATCAGATGTATAAGGGCGACGGGAGTGAACTTCCGAGATAACTGGTTAATCTGTTATTTATTACATGGGTTGGACAGTACCAGGAGAGGAAGCATGTACAAGAGAAATAGTCACCAGTCCCCGAAGCACTGCTATCAGCTTTAATCGGTAAGTGGTGCATTGACGGAGACTTTCGTGTCTACCACTGGGCGCGGCAGGTAGATGTGTTCTTTGTTTGGTTGACGGAGTGGGCTTTGGTGCGGTGTAGCCTCTGTTCTGATGAAGGCAGATACAGCTATGCTCGTCGATGTAAGCCATGGGCATTGCAGAGTATCTTCAGGCTATTCCAGGTGTATTTTTTTAATCTTTTTTGTTTTTTCTTTATCTGTGGTTTATGGCGTTGCCAGATACAAAACTCAACCGAGGCGAGCCCAGCACCAACAGCAACAAACAGAAGTCAGCGGTACTTTTTTGATTTCCTGAATCTAAAGGCCAGGCTCAGAACCACCGGCGATGGGCGATGCACCCGTGCTACGGAGGGGTGGCGGGTATACGAACGCACCATGGTGCAACGTAACAGGGCGATCCTCCTGCAGGGCGTACCCGTCCACCACACGAGGTTTTCATCCCTCGTGCATGCTACCGATCTGCAAGGTGGAAAGCCATCCAAGCAGTCATAAATGCGGTTTGTGCATTTAAAAATACTCCAGCTACCAATTTTTTCTGGTCGGGGGAAAGCAAGGCCAGTAAAGACAGCTCAGTCAATTCGAGCAGACAAACGGCATACAGACGCTGTAGAGGCAAGTCGCGAAAGAGAAGTGAACTGACAGCTGTCAATGAGACAGTAGGAGTGGAATAGTGATATTCACAGCAATTGCACCACGGCTAAACGGCGTCGGAGCGTTGATGTGAGCTATCACGTCGAGCAGAAGCTTACCGCGATGTTGTGTGGAGTGTATAGTGGAGTAAATCATCAGATGGATATATATATATAGGCAGAATGCGCTCTGTAATGAAGAAAAAGCTGACTCTGGTTTGGTTCTTGTCAGTTGAGTTAGGCTGAGGGCACCAGTCACTAGACAGAGCTGATAGAGTAATCCGGGGTAGGGACTATACTAGAACGAGGTGTAAGATGCCTGGGAAAAAGAAAAACAACCAGAGCCAGTAACACAGCACATTTAGATCAAGTAGGCATTTAAGTCCCACATTAGCTTAAAGCGAGTCAAGAGGATAGGAAGAAATGATAAAGGATCTTTTACTTGCCCACTAACTGTGTCGTCCCTAAACTCAAATGCGCACTGGACCCGATTCGTAGAGGAGGTCAGGGGGTAGTTGGGTATTAAGTAAGGCGACAGCAGTTTCACAGGTAAGGAATTTGTCTACGGACTGGGAAAAGTATGACGATGCGTGATGCTTCGCAGCTGCTCAGGAAGGTTGTTCCAGATAGGGAGCGTAATAAACTAGAAGAAGTAGTGGCGTAGGTTTGTACGAGCTGGGGGACATACTAAGAGGTTGCAAGAGTTACGAGTCTGTAGCGGGGTTGCGAGTTTATATTTGGTCTGGCCTCTGCTATAAAGGTGTCTTTGTGCAGCAGACGGTGTAAGAGAGTTAGATCCAGCTTAACCGTCTAAGCCAGTGGTTCGAGGCCTAGGATTTGGCAGCGGGAACGGTAAGAGGGGTAGGACTGAGGGAACAGCTTTTTCGTGAATGAGCGTTGACGCTTTCAATTGCAAGTCTGCAACTTTGGGTGTAGAGGAGGAGAATACGGACAGAATTCCACGATTGGTCTTACGCATAGCTTGAAAATTGCAACCATCGTGTCTGGAAGGTGACAGGAGCGCAGTGCTAAAAAACTGAGCCTGCGTGCTCTGGCAACCTGAAACTGCACTTGGTGGTTATGCATCCTCGAATCTGGATATAAATGCCCTTATTCCGCACTGCAACCTCAAAATACTGTTTACCGGATGCTTTTTAGGCGCCTTCACGCTACTTTTGAAGCTCCAAATAACTGTAAAAATTAGTGTTAACACTCCCGACTTGAATTCGCAGCATCGGTGAGTTCAGAGCAACGAGGGCCAAATTGGTCAGTCAGGAGGGATGGGGGGTGAAATCATGTTAAGCGGATTGTATATTATCACTCTTTCGAGGGTAACAATGAATCATCATGTCAATAATTTTCGCCGTCAGCTTGCGGGGTGTGGTGCTTAGCCTGGTTGCGTTCAGTGATGGGGTCGTGGTTACGGTGCCGCCTTCCCACTGGAGATGAACGGTCGCTTGTTTCCGGGCCAGTGGAGGGCGCCTAAAACACATCCAATGGACAGTGTTTTGGGGCAGAAAACCTTACGTGTCATCTTATAATGTCCACTGTTAGTACGGTTAGTTCCAACCAACAGTGGTCGCGTTGCTGACTCGTTGCCATTCAGAGAGGAACCTCTAACCCTGCGCATTTGTTGAAAGACTTTACTCCGGCATACTCATCCGATGGCCTTTTGAAATCGCTTGAAAATGTTGCCACCAGGTTCTAAATAAATTATGTTACACGGCTTTTAGACTCACCAGGAGGCAAGAATAACCATTACTCTCAGAGTGCTAGTAACTCATCACGCTAAACAGGAGATATGAGGAAGGAACTGGAGTCTCCTGACTTGAGGTCGAAAATTTCGCCGAAAATACGTTGATCCCTTGGATATGCTCGTGAACGAGTAGGCAGGCCCTCCAAAGGGTCTTTACGTTACGGTTCTAAAAGAAGTCTCCGTGGTGTGCCACTTCTATTTTGACTCCACTGACAGCCTGGCACCCACAAAACATAAGCTTCACCACTCCGGCTATAACAACCAGCAAATAGATGAAGCATATCCTGAAGCGTGGCCTCAGCAACCTCATTACTAGAAAACTTCGATCCCTCACCCAGCGCAGACACAAACCGAGCGCTCGGTGAGACCCAATTATACTCTTTGTTATTGGCAGCCTGACGCAAGCGGAGGATGTTGACTCACGTCATCTGCTATATTTTTTGCATCCGCAAGGACTTTGCTCTTCACGCTACGCTACTTCAGAGAGAATATAGAATCCAAAAGATAATAGTTTCTTGGATCGAAAGGGTGTATTTTAAGCTGAACTTTCTGGCTCAGTAGGAGCGCTACTGTATTCCTCTCCACCAGCAACGAAGAGGGCCCTTCTCGGGATTCCCTTCGAAGCAGTCGGTTTTTTTACCTTTGTAGTGTCTATCTGAAACTCGCTGCTAAGAATCTCAGTAGACTTTGGTCGAATTTACTGTGGATTGAGACTTATCGAGTGGTAATATCCATGAAATTGAACCTTCACTGGATGTTAGCAACTGGCCAACAAATAGCCAACAACATACACATTATCTTGATAAGATCCCAAGGGCGCAACTCGTACCGGGTCTGCGACAATTGCTGTTCTGACATCGAGATCAATCGGCCTTTTATACATTGCTGAACCACCGACAGTCGTTTCAGAGCACCCAAGAGATTGACGGCTCCAACGCAACACGCATGCCGCCTTCGCGTTACCTACAGTTATAACCAACAGTTAAGAGTAATCGATAACCGAAAATTGCTTAAACAGTAAAATAGGACGAAAACTCATCACTGGTACTTTCGTCAAACTGCTGAAATCTGACAGGATTAACTGATCTGTATGCAACACGGCACCGTTAACTCTAGATTGACAGTGAGTGTGATTTGACCGTGGCCAAGTCAACACAATGGCGAAGCCCTAACACATCCAACCAAAAATGAGGACAATGAGGCTTGGGAGTCCAATGATGAAGCCGATTAACTTGGAACTGAAACTGCCGTTGGCGGTCATGGTAGGGACTATACTAGAACGAGGTGTAAGATGCCTGGGAAAAAGAAAACAACCGAGCCAGTAACACAGCACATTTAGATCAAGTAGGCATTTAAGTCCCACATTAGCTTAAAGCGAGTCAAGAGGATAGGAAGAAATGATAAAAGGATCTTTACTTGCCCACTAACTGTGTCGTCGCTAAACTCAAACGCACTGGACCCGATTCGTAGAGGAGGTCAGGGGTAGTTGGGTATTAAGTAAGGCGGCAGCAGTCACAGGTAAGGAATTTGTCTACGGACTGGGAAAGTATGACGATGCGTGATGCTTCACAGCTGCTCAGGAAGGTTGTTCCAGATGGAGCGTAATAAACTAGGAAGAAGTAGTGGCGTAGGTTTGTACGAGCTGGGGGACATACTAAGAGGTTGCAAGAGTTACGGAGTCTGTAGCGGGGTTGCGAGTTTATATTTGGTCTGGCCTCTGCTATAAAGGTGTCTTTGTGCAGCAGACGGTGTAAGAGAGTTAGATTCAGCTTTAACCGTCTGGCCATAGTGGTTCGAGGCCTAGGATTTGGCAGCGGAACGGTAAGAGAGGGGGTAGGACTGAGGGAACAGCTTTTCGTGAATGAGCGTTGGACGCTTTCAATTGCAAGTCTGCAACTTTGGGTGTAGAGTGAGGAGAATACGGGACAGAATTCCACGATTGGTCTTACGCATAGCTTGAAAATTGCAACCATCGTGTCTGGAAGGTGACAGGAGCGCAGTGCTAAAAAACTGAGCCTGCGTGCTCTGGCAACCTGAAACTGCACTTGGTGGAAAAGCTAAAAGTACAGGAGTATCTGAGGCCGAGATCTTTGATTTCCGTAGAATGAGTGATAGGGTTTCCATTAATTGTGAAAGCGTCAGCAGGGAGTGAGCAGCGACAGGAGGTTATGCAGGATTTTGTGGAGGAGAAGCTTAGGCCAGAGTCGTTTGACCAGCGAGTCAATGAATCTAAGTCTCGCTTAATCTGGTGAAAGGCAAGGGCTTGTGTAGAGGGGGGAATGTGTACGCGATTTTTATATCGTCCGCAAAGAGGAAAGCTTACCATGGGATATGGCGCCGAAGACGTCATTGATATACAATAAGAAAAGGATGGGGCTAGCACGCCTCCTTGGATGACTCCACTAGTCGATATTGGAGACGATTGTATGTCCCCGATTTGCGTTATTTGCGTCCTGTCTGATAAGTAGGCTGCGAACCACTGCAATAAGGTTTCGGTGATGCCAACGGTACTAAGTTTGCGTAGCAGGGAGGCATGGGGGACCTGGTCAAAGGCTTTTGAATGTCCCAGGTAGACTGTTACAATGGAGTATCCATGGTCGTAGGCTGCTGTGATGATCTCAAAGAAGTGGAGCTGGCCGTAGTCAAGCAACACTGTTGGATCAGTGCTGGCAGTCTTTTGGGTACACTACTCATTCGGACTGACTGCGTGCCCGGTTTCAGTTAAATGGGACGCGATTAAGCTTTTGGCTGAACTGTGCTTAACTGATGACGAGATTCCTAAAACATTAATGTTCGTCACTGTGTCCTTTTTCAAACCATGGGAATATTTAGGCAATTACGATGACGCGAATATCCACCAGTGATTAGAGATCCATATCGCTATTTGATCTTCAACACCAGGCCTGCATAAAGGAGCGCATCTATCCAATTCCTCGAAGATGCATCGGACTTGGTCAATACCCAAAGACCTACTGGAAAAAATTTCGTAGAAACCGCATCCGAATCGATGGCATCTCACTGGAACGACATACACTCAGCCAGCTTGGCACACTGTACGCACAAGCAAACGTCAACGATATTCCACCCAAGGACTACACATTGTACAGGATCTCTCAGACGATGAACGTCAGTATTTTATACCTTAAGTTTAAAGTATTTCTATCATACAGGCTGATAACGAAACACACATTGCACAAAGCCCTGAGCGAGAAAAATCCGCAGGCAAAAGTTCCCGAAAACCCTGAGATCTAAGTGCACAAGTGTTCCAACTTTGTTACCGATGAAACGCCATTGGGAGATCCATTCGCTAGGGCCAAAATTCTGATGTCCACGCCGGAGGATGACACATTATCAATTGAGGTGCAGTTAGAGAACCTATTTGACCAGACTGCTAACTTGTTTCCGACCTCAACGCCCAACTAACTGAAATCCGATCTGGTCAATGGTGTGGTGTTTTGTACCTTTAGTTTGCTTCCAGTATAACGTTACGTATTTTGTCAGTGGCATAACCGTTTTTTGTTTGAATACGAAAAACTAAAAAAACGCGCACTTGTACAACTTCACGCAATGCGAACGTGGTCACGTGCTCCGACTCTCTCTTCTGATTTTGCTCGCGCTTACAGCGGTCTTTCGCGGGTCTCATGTGCTAACTCTGGTATCAAAACAATTCAGACTATCTTCGGAATCTATTATATGTGGGAACTGTCAGAAGACTCCTGGAACACCATAATTGGATTATTGTTTATTCGCTGACCTGGGCCAACGATGAACTATTTTAAAGAGAACAATTATTAGTAAGTCGGTTCCATCTGGCCTCCCTATTATTGTATACTCAATCTAGCGTTCTTATTATTTTATATTTCTTTGCCACACACTCCTGGTAAAGTAACTTATTGGGTAGCCAGACCACTACAACTTTGGTGAGCCCGAGTCTTACTAGATGCTTTTCTTTCAAAACTTTTCCTTTCAATTCGTTGTAACTTTTTTCTTTTGCCCGGTCATTATTGAGGCAAAGTTCGATTCATCGGATTTAGACGAGAATGCTATTAGCATACGTTTACCAGGCTATAATCCCCGCAATCTCAAGGTATGGTTTCGCCAGGTTGAGGCTGTTTTTACTACCCAACGCTTCACCTCCCAGGCCACCCGGTTTTCTTATGTCGTTCAGCCTCTTTCTTGTGATGTAGCAACCGAAGTAGAAGATCTGTTGGAAGATATCCTCAAGGAAAATCCCTATGACGCTCTTCGAACGGCTATCATTAGGACAGGAAAGTCCGAAAACAAGATGCTACGGGACTCATTCAGTACAGTCGAACTTGGCGACAGATCGCCGTTACAACTGCTTCGCCATATGCGCAGTCTCCTCTGCGGCCGTAAGCTAGCATTGGAAATCATGGCACAACTATGGCTTGATAAACTTCCACCCTCCATGTCCCGTGTCATCAGTGCTTTCGTTGAGGACTACAGCCTGCGGCAGCTAGCCCAAATGGCGGACAAAATCCACGAGACCTAGCCCAGCCACCCGTTAGCTCCGTCTCCTGCCCTACACCCACTGCATCCACAGCTTCCGACCCAATACCTTCTGTCGTTTCACAACTACACACTAGATTTGATACCTTAACCGATCGCCTCCAACGGCTCGAGATCAACAAGCATCGACCACGTTCATGATCTCGATCGTTGTCTCATACCCGTCCCTCTTGGTGCTGGCATCACCAATCTTTCGGTCCTAAAGCACGCAATCGCACAAGTCGCCTATTCCACATGACCGTTCGTTCAGGTGGTCTACGTTTCCTAGTAGATACGGGAGCTGAAGTTAGGAATCCACTTCCCGATTCTGTTTCTTATTTGTTACAAGCCGCTAACTGTACCCGCATCGCTACATACGGCGAACGTTCCCTCACCCTTGACCTCAGATTGCGACGTGCGTTCAGTTGGATTGTCCTTTTGGCCGACGTCCAAACACCAACCACTGGCGCAGACTTCCTGACCCACTACAACTTATCTGTCGATGTTCGACACAAACGCCTCTTGGACATGCTAACTTCCCTCCCAGTCAACGGAATTAGTGCCCCAACTTGCGTTGAAGACAAGCTTGCATAGGTGGGGAGGGGGGTGCAATTTATCATTTTCGTATCTACCTTCAGCGTGGGTCCGAGACCTAGTGCTTCCAAGTCAATGTAGGATCGCCTCTGGCAGCAAATGCTTAGTATTATATGTAGAAGCCCCGCAGCTTACATGTGACTGAGGCACTCTCTACGCTGCTTGGGTGCTTCACGTCAAAAGTGTTACTCGCACACCGGAACTTCACCATACACTCATGAAAAATGAATGCTATTCTGGAATACAGGTGCACGGTGGACTTGGGATCTCGTTGGTTGTTCCTCATATGGTGCGGAGAATCGCCAATACATGCAAGCCATCCTCGTCTAACACGTAACAAGCACGTCTTGAGGGCAGGAGGGACGAGAGATTCTCTGAGGGCAGGGGTTCACAGCAATCTCTGTGGACAACAATAGGAAGGAATGATTTCTAGCCAAAATTTAGTTACCAAGGTGCCACAGCAACCTTCGTGACATAAATAAACAAGCGCAGCAGGCAATGCTTGCTTAATACCTCCCTATTTGCTCTCATTCTTCAGGGTTTCCAAACGACTGGAGAAAGTTTCTTTATGTCTACACAATCCTTCGTGGTAAAGAGTCAGCTGCCAAAAGTAGAAAATCGGTGACCATCTCTGGCATAACCGCAGAGAATATCGCCGATCCGTTGGCTGCGAAGGATGCACCAATAGTTCCTTTATTATAAGCCAGAGTTAGGGTGGCCAATGAAAATACCGGTTCTTGTAATCACTGGACACAGTTCGCAAGATACACAGACTTCGAGGTGTGCATTTATGGAAGCCAAGGTAGGCGATATTGCGTACAGTTATGAGTATGACGTCCGTCGTTCGCCGTTACGTTAGGTTTGTGTGTGTAGTCAAGGCCTCTTATTTATTGGTTCGCATAAATACTGACTTGGTGTTTGTTTCCAATAGCAGTGATAAGCAACAACGCATACAGTTATGACTACGACGGGCTAGGGTACCGCGCGTAACCAGTGCTTCATAAGCAACGCCGCACATGGACACGGGCCTGATTCGGATGCGACCTCTGCCTCTCGACTTCCCCTGTCTGGGTTTTGGCAATCTGGCAGTATCCTAGCCCTCGTGCTTCCTTCTGGTTGCATGGCAGCTAGGCACCAAAATGATGTTACAGCCGAACTTTTTTATGGCAGGCCGTCGGATTAGGCCATCACGCATAGTGGAGGCCTTATTTTCACTGGCCCGCATAGATACTGGCCTGGTGTTTACTATGGGTGGCCAAAGTGGCGACATCGCGTACAGTTATGAGTATGACGTCCGCCGTTCGCCGTTACGTTAGGTTTGTGTGTGTAGTCAAGGCCTCTTATTTATTGGTTCGCATAAATACTGACTTGGTGTTTGTTTCCAATAGCAGTGATAAGCAACAACGCATACAGTTATGACTACGACGGGCTAGGGTACCGCGCGTAACCAGTGCTTCATAAGCAACGCCGCACATGGACACGGGCCTGATTCGGATGCGACCTCTGCCTCTCGACTTCCCCTGTCTGGGTTTTGGCAATCTGGCAGTATCCTAGCCCTCGTGCTTCCTTCTGGTTGCATGGCAGCTAGGCACCAAAATGATGTTACAGCCGAACTTTTTTATGGCAGGCCGTCGGATTAGGCCATCACGCATAGTGGAGGCCTTATTTTCACTGGCCCGCATAGATACTGGCCTGGTGTTTACTATGGGTGGCCAAAGTGGCGACATCGCGTACAGTTATGAGTGTGAGAGACAGTCGTTAGTCATTGGATGGGGTTACTGCGCATAGGTGAGGCCTCTTAAGCAGCGATAGACGCGGGCCTAGCAGTTACAATAAGCATTCGAGATGATTGAAAACGCACACAGTTATCAGTATGAAAGGCCGTCACTGGCCACTGAATTAGGGTACCGTGTATAGGCGAGGCTTCATAATCAGCGTCGCACACAGACACGGGTTTAGCAGTTACGATAAGTAGTCGGGGTGGTTGACAGCGGCTACTGTTATCATTATGACCGCTTTATGACATACACATCGAGGAACATACTATGGGTGTGCTTCTAGTGAGCGACCCTCCAGAGATTACAATTCAAATGGACCGCCCTTTTTATTTTTGGTATAACTGAACTCTATTTCAGTTTGACGAAGGCATTTGTATTTTCCGTTTTTCTTGCCTCGCAAATCCTTCTTACCGCCTCTGTTATGCTATTTTTATACCAAAATCTTGGTCAGCTATAAAGTTGTTTTAATGGATCGGTTTGCGACCTGGTTTCGATCACGCGTTGACTGTTGATCCATAACGGCTTTGCTTGGTTTTCGAAGCACCTTACCGTTTGTCGAAAACCGTTGAGGCTTGTAACTTTGTATCCATGAAACTAATTTTATTTCTATCGCACAGCACATTGCGTAACCGTTCGTTCGAAGTTTTGTCGTTTTGGTTGTTCAATTTGGTGCTCGCAGCTCAAAAAATCGAAATGGCCGTTTCACCTACAACTGGCGCTTCCCTCGTTTTGTTGGACAGGCAACCGGAACTTAAATAGAAATCCCATTGATATTATCTGAAACCAGATGCACACAGCATCCGGAGATGACTGCACACAAACACGCGATTCGCAACCACAGCCTAGGAGGTTAAAATGTTGATTCGCAACTGGTAAATGGAACACCGCCTGCCATTACCACAATGGTACAGTCAACATAAGGGCACGACTGAGGTCAGTTGTGAATGCCAAGCATTGCGCAGAAGCGGGGCAGTCAAATAAATAATAATAATAATGATAATGTTTGTTCCCAACTTGTGGGGGCATGCCGTCAGGCATGATCATAAGGTTACAGTCAGAATAAAGGTATGACTGGTGGGGACTGTGAGTACAGGGGGTTTTGGGTGGGAAAAGAGGACAGCGCCATAGGCGGTGAGCTGTATCCAATGTAAACGTGGTCGTCACTAAACCGGCACGAGCAGGGAAGCTCTCTTGTCGAAGAGAACATCGAGCAAGGTCAGATAGTTAGGATTTGAAGGTGGCGGGCAAAAACAAAGCGAGGGAGGGCAAAACAAGAGGCTTCCTGCCTGAAATATGACAAGAGAAATGTAAGCTGTGGAAAATCAGAAACCAGAACATCAGATCTGGTGAAGAAGCAAAGTTGGCATCATCCAGCCGATCAAATTGAACTGAAGCCAAAAACAACCGCTGAGGCCTCGCGGCCTTGGACTATTGGGCTCGTGGCCAGGGTCACAAAAGCGCAAGTGGGGATGATGAAATGGAGAGACCAGCAAAGCGGGTAAATGGTAGCAGGGATCTCAGAAACATGGTATACAGTGAAACTGTAGTGACTCACTGGTGTCGCTGTTGTGGAGGCGGGCATAATAGTTCCTTTGGAAGAGAGAGATGGTGGCAACACACGAACCGGAACGCGAGCTGTATAGAAAGTTATTGGATTATTATCTGGGTATTATCTGACAAATGCCTAAACTGAGATACTCTAAATGCAGTAGGGATTAGGTACAGAGTAACAAAACTGATAGTTCTTCACATCTTGTAGTGCGCATTTTTATTTGAAGCCGGGTCAGATTGCTACCCCTTGGAGATAGCGTAAAACAACACAGGGGGTTGAGGCAAAACCAAGGGTTCCTGTCCGGTACGTGATGAGGTACTGTAAATTGCGTAAAATAAGAGACCAGAACAAATCTGGAGAGGCATACGTATTTTAGTGATCCGACCGGCCAATTTGAACTGAGGCCGAAGAAACGACTAAGGCTTCGTGGCCTTGAACAGTTGGGTTAATGGTCAAGGTCACAGAGTGAGTGGGAATATTGGGTAGGGAAACTCACAAAAGGTGCAAATGACATCCAGCATTTCAGAATCACGGTGTACAGCATAACCGGCTAGACTCAATGGTATCTCTGGCGAAGAGAGGTAGGGGAGAGTGAGTTAGTGCTAATACACGAGGCGGAACGCTAAGTGTGAAGAAACTCATTGAAGCTGTGATGAGGACAAACTGAAAGAGCACTTAGATAGCCGAATCGGAGGGCAGGGTTTAGCGGAGTGTGACGAACTCGTATCAGGTTGGACCTAGGTGTGCGGTTTTTCGTATTTGCAGCTAGGGTTCCGAGAAGGCGCGAGGGCACGTTCTAAGGCATGAAGGGATTAGTTGCAGCGCTGCACCACCGGGCCTCTCTATTCGCAGACAGACTAAAACGGTGTTGAACAGCAATAATCAGACAACGTCCTCCCCTTCCTAGCACCGGGATGATTTCCATGCCTAAACGCACAGTGTCTTGCTTAGCGTCACCTTGCGTTGGCCAAGATCTGGACAGAGTAAATTCGCTTCCACCCGGCCAGACATCCGACGCCGGTCGCACTGACCGGAACAGCGGAAAAGACCACAAAAACGCCGGAGTACGTGGAATCTGCTTACGCAGAGATTTTTTGTACTGTCCATGGCAAGTGCTTGGTAAAAATTTAATTGGCTTGAAATAGCCTGGAGATCGATGTCGCCGGCGGATTTGTCCTCCAGTGGGCGATGTGTTGCACTTGCCTTGTGGTGGAGTAGAACCAAAACCTCAAGTTCAGATATTGTAATATGTTTTTGGACCCAAGCCCGCCCGCAGCGTTTTACGTAGTTCTTGTATGGTAATTAGTTGCTTAGAGCGCTCCACCACTAGCATCATTTACCCTCCCTTCGACTCTTGCTCGCTTCGTTTAGCTTTCCTGTTGTCTAAGCTTTCCAGTACCAGTCTCACAACGCCCTTCTACTTCCGGGTGCTCAACTCCTGGCTTGCAGGAACCAAGCAGTTTTACAGCTTTTATCATAACTTCCAACTATCCCGTATTTAACCATATTAGCACTCTAGCCTAAACTGGAAGCTTCCTTCTCAGATGCACAATCCAAACTCTCGTGCTTGCATTTGTAAATAGACACTGCTGCAGTCTTCAATATCCGTTTATAGCTTCAGGTTTGCGTGCACCTGATAATATAATACCCGCTCCTCTGTCTACCGAAATTAACTCTGTCGCACAAAATTGTACCTCATCTAGCTTCTTCTTCTGATCGACGCACCGCCACCGAAATTAACTTCCATAATCCTTTCTAAACTATCCGATCCCATCGGCAAAAAGGTTGAAACTCAGGTGCTTCCGATACGGTTTGACTGAGAACTGTGTGACTTATTCCGTCTCCTTGCTGTTCTTCAAGCTAACTTGAATTAGCCGAAAAAAGTCACCACTCCCGTCTTTGTCTAAGCGGTTGTTAGACTCTGGAGCCCCGTCATTCAACCCGTTATTTTGTCCAAAGAAACACCACGCATCCAAAAGGCGCACCTCTCAATTTTGTCGCTCTTTACTTCAGACTGTCTGTAGTACTAGCCGACATTTCCTTATCCCACTCAACGGGCATCTTACCCCTCCCTTACTTGAAAAATCTCCGATGTACACTAAACTGGCTAATCTCGGATCCGATGTACGTAAGGAGGAAACCGAACAAGATTCCTTCCAAAGTATACAACCAAGTTCCAGCCTTCTGACTCTCGACGCAAAATGTGATCCTTTAAATCTCAAAAGTGTCAAGTCTTGTTGATACACTTGCCTCTGGGATTTGTCAGCGTATGGAAACTCGTCACCAGGTCCTAATATACAGTGCCCCTGATCGCTTCCCGCTCGAGTTCAAGGAAACTGCTCCCTCTCTTCATCGCCTGTGCAGTTTGACGGTTTCAAAAGTCGAAACCATCCTTGCGTTTCCCGATAACACTACGGTTCGGAGACGAAAACGATGTCTTACGTCTACTGGCCTCCCAATGCCTCCTCTCATTTACCCATAAACTCCAAAGCAAAAAGGCCAAAGCTTCTCGACTCAACTGCAAAGGCAGCGCATTCAAAATTCCGCATCCAAATTCCTGAATTAGGCCAGCTAAAGCTGCTAACCGGAGTCCTCTTCACTTCACGCTTCTCCAGAAATCAATGCTGTCAGTGTGACTAAATCGAAGGACCACATGCAGCCAACTCCATGAATATTTACGCATGCTGTATCGCCTTTGACGCATCTGTGTAAAGCAACCAGTGGACTCCCGTTTCAAATAGCAGCTTACTGAGTCTGCCAATTGGTCCAGCCTCTTATGCATTAACATCGAATTCTTTTGGGCATCCAACCTTCCCCGACAGCGTTGGAGCCAGTTCTGAGCCAGTTGAGCCTCCTCCACTCCTAATGATGCTAGAGTTTACATGTTATCCCCAAATTCCCAGTACTCTGTCACCGATTCTTTGAGCTGGCCATACTGCGTTGCTGAATCGTACCCTCGCACCACACAAACCTGCCTGTCGGCTTTAGGCAGCGCACCCCCCTGCTCACGAACCTATGCATGTGCCTGTTAGTGCTATGGTCGCAACGGACTTAGCTTAATTATCAGGTGTCAAGCACTGACAAATGACTGTTTTATGAGGATGGTAAATACAATAGGTTGGTGCATCTAGGCACAAATAAATACAAGGTCGAAATGGAATAATTCAGGAGGAAACTGATCATTTGAAGACAACTGTTGGGAGTTCCCGAATAAAGGCTGGGGTGCTGGACGAGCAAACCCCGCACTATACAAGCTAAACGCATTCCGTGGTTGTCCGTGGAGATGATTCCGTTCCTCCTCCCGACCGTGCTCTCTCGCCCACTCGTTCCATTAGCTCCAAAAACGAATAAGCTCCTCACCGGACCCCAGATGTCTCTATGTTATGTTCATTCCAAACTGCTAAACCTGTCGTCAGAATGTAGCCATTTCGGTGGACTATTGGGCCGTGTCCCCCCACAAAAGTCAACAAGTTTCCATACAGTTCGGGTTCCGGATTGTGTGTTGCAACCACCACACTCTTCCAAGGAACTAGTATGCCCAACTCCACAACAGCGACACCAGTGAGTCACTACCGTTTCACTGTATACCATGTTTCTGAGATCCCTGCTACCATTTACCCGCTCTGCTAGTCCCTCCATTTCATCATCCCCACATACGCTTTTGTGACCCTGGTCATGAACCCAACAGTCCAAGGCCGCGAGGCCTCAGCGGTTGTTTTTGGCTTCAGTTCAATTCGATCGGCTGGATGATGCCAACTTTGCTGCTTCACCAGATCTGATATTCTGGTTTCTGATTTTCCACAGCTTACATTTCTCTTGTCATATTTCAGGCAGGAAGCCTCTTGTTTTGCCCTCCCTCGCTTTGTTTTTGCCCGCCACCTTCAAATCCTAACGATCCGATCTCGCTCAGTGTTCTCTCCATAACAGAGCATAGTAACTGTGCTTCTTTGCTCGTGCCGGTTTAGTGGTGACCACTTGTACATCGGATAAAGCCCACCGTCTAGGACGCTGTCCCTTTTCCCAAAACCTCCTGTATCCACAGTCCCCGCTAGCCGTGCCCTCGTTCTGACTGTAACCTAATGGCCATGCCTGCCACCCACAGGTTGGAAATAAGCATTATTATCGTTCAACTTAGGGAGTGTCGAATGCTCTTCCGTAAAACCCATGACATCTTCCTTATTCTAATTAATAAACTTACGACTGAGTACCACTGACAAAACAGCTCCTGAAAAACATGAGGAGACTGTCGACAAAGTCCGTTTTCTTCAATCCAAGAAGCTGGGGCAACTCTTTGGAAGGCTCTGATTCTCCAGTTTCTTTGCATTTCCAAGTATTGTGGCCGCTGAATTAAAGCCTCTATCCGACCTCGACGATATCGCAGAATCCCTAAATTCCTGCTTCACCAGCTGCTGTGTTCCTTCCGAATCGACCCTTTCCAATCACTGCTCCTCACCTGGTTCTGTAATGACCAAATGCGTTGATGAAACAAACCGCACCTTCTGCACACTCTCGGGCACTTTACTTTAATTTCCCACTCGACCGCCTAAGAGGCCTCGGGTTCCCGTGCACTGACGCTATCCTTTCGCTCGTCCTAAAAGCTAATGGCCCGGACATCCACGCCGTTATCCCTCATCTCTTCAATACCTCCCTCATCACTGGCACAATTCCAAGTCGGTGGAATCACTCTACCATTTTCTCATACTGTGTCAGGTCACCAACTGCTCCAGCAGACCATCGTAGCACCCATCATAGATGCTTGCTCTCCCGTACCCTAGGGGACAGTACGGGTTTGTGGCCCGGTGTTTAGTTAACAGATGCCGAGTAGATTTCCTTAATCACATCTCGTCTGCTCGCGATGTCGGACTCTGTACCATTCTTATCTACCTTGATATTTGGAAGGCGTTTGACAAGGTCCTCCACAGTGCTCTCTACAGTAACTTAGGATCTACATAGATAAGTGTCCCGTTCCTGCATTAATTCAATTCTCACCTCACTGGGAGAACGCAGGTTACTAAAATCGGAGATCTATCCTCATCGCAACTATCCGGCACCAGCGGAGTTTTCCAGAGCGACGTGCTTGGCCCCCTACTTTCCCTGCTTACAGCAACAAGGTTGGTGAGTCGATCACCCATGGGTCCCCTTTATATATTTTGATGGCATTAAACTGGGTTACAAATTTAGGGCCACTGACTCTGTTTCTAATCCAGGTAGCATTCCCCTGATCTGGACTCTTTATTCCCCTGGTTCTTTAACGTCGAGATTTTTACGCCGTTCACGAATATCAAGCAATCGTAGCAATTCCAGATTCCTCCTGAGATGCCTATTCTTATGGACCACCAATTCCTACTCTTCACGGAATGAGAAACCTAGCTCTTAGATACTTTGGCTTATCTCAAAACGCGTGATAAAAAGCGCTGAAGCTCGTTAACTCTGTACTTTCTCGCGGATCGTTCCACGGTAACCATATTTAATTGCTATTTTTAAGTCGTTTGTAAGACCAGTCCTGTAATCCAGCCCTGAATTTGCCTCACAGAATTCGCGCAGATGACGAATTGTTGTGGGAAATGTGCAGCGTTCATTGATTAAGTCCTAGTTTCCGGGGTCATCAGCACTATGATATCGTCTTCGCTGTTTGTCACTTGGCTGGATCCTTTGTGGTTAGAGCGCCTTAAGTTTAACCGAGTCCTTCTGGACCGCCTAACCTACCGATGGGTTCAAGTAGCTGACTTCCGCCCTGATTTTTCTTCCACCCTCCCTATAATGTAAGCAACTCTGGATTTTTTGAACAACGCATTTTTCTTTACCTGTATTCCAAACTATGCAACAAGTCCCACTCCAATATCCACACCATATCCCCTCATGTAAGCTTTTGAAGCCTTCCGGATTCTCACCTTTCTATTGCGGTAGCTAAGCGTCTTTTTGTGCCACAACTTACATTAGACACTTCTTTGAAGGAGACCCTAAGCTGTTCTACGTTGAGCTCTCAGATTGATTCTCTTATTACTTGCCCCCAGCACGTACACTTATCATCAGTGGCACTTTACCGTTAACCCGCACATGAGATAGCTTTCCTCTTAAGTGTTCTTGGCCAGTGGTCATCCTCTAATTTAAATCTTATGCATGTGCACCTGATCCCCGAAGTGACGATCTATTGCTGAAAGCAGCTAGCGCCTGTCATTGTAATTGTCTTCACGCCCTTGTCCAACGACTCCGTTATATTCCCTTCTACCTTAGGCTTCTATGCCCAGACAACTTTTTTCTTCTTCCTTTAAGTCGAGTCCCATCCAGGGGTCACTCTGTCAGCTCTGTCGAATATTTGGTGCCTGGCTTTGCTGTGGTTCAGTTAGAATAAACCAAAACCAAAATCCAATTTCTTCACTCTTCAGAACCATTCCTCACAATCTGATCACGGGCAGTGAACGTACATCGAATAGTGGAACTGAAGGTGCGAAATTATTGCTTGCTCCCACATTTAGTCTATTCACAGATATATAACATTGTGATGCGCCTCTACTTGACCTGGCGGTTCACACAAACGCTTCGCGTTTAGCCACGGCTCACACGCTCTGAATACCCCCTTTCTACTCCCATTTTACAAAAGGTAGCTGCAGTCTTATCTGCTTCCAAGACTTGTTCGTTCCGGTGACTGATTGCTGCCTGCTTGTACAAACCCAGTGGCCTGACTCTCCCCGACCAGATAAAATATCTGGTAACTGGATTTTTCATTGATGCACATGCCGCAATAATGACGCTTGGTTGCTTGCCTCTCTGTGGATCTGCTAGCATGCTTAAGGGATGAAAAGCTCGTCTGTTAGTCGGGTACGTCCGCAAGGGAGGTTGCCCGTTGAGTTGCATCATGGTGCATTCGTGTATCCGCCAACCCTCTAATAGCACAGGTTTTTCACTCATCGCCAGTGGTTCTGAGCCCGGCCTTTGATTCGGGAGATCCAGAAAAGAGCACTGTTTTCGTCTCTTTGTAGCTGCTAATTCGGACTTTTCCCGGTTTTCATTTATGTGACAGCGCTATGAAATACAGTCAAAGGATAGCTGTCCTTTTGTCGGATTCAAAAAATGTATTGGTTAACCAGAGGACACTTCGCAGTGCCCAGGGCAAACGTCGACGTTCAAGGCTGGTGCCACCTTCGTCGTGGTTAGGGGCTGCATCACACCGGTTCCAATTTGTCAGTCAGACATAACTCACATTTTAGTCCTTCCTGTTTCAGGAGGTGGTTTGGTACATATAAAATATTAGGATCTTATTATTCGACCACTGGTGACTGTTGGCTGTTTTTGGCCAAACATCAATCTTTGCTTGGAGCTGACAGCACTAACTTATTGGCTGGTGAACCATACTCTTTCTTTTCTGTCCAGTTCATGCAGTAGCTTTCAGTTGTGCTGCAGTCCCTACCCACGATCTCGATAGTTCTCACCGTCCCTCTTTACATCAGGTTCCTTTTTGTGCAACTTATGTTCTCTGAGTGGATTCTTTAGCTGAGCCACCGCCTCCTGTTTAACTCACCCTTGTCTAACGCCCCTACCAGCTAGTCCAGCGGCTATTCTCCCTACCTGCTACCTCATCGGTCAGGTCATCGCCTTCCAAAATTACACAACTAGTCTCGCGCTAGCTTTACGCTTCTGGTAGACTTAAGCTCATTGCAAAGCATGGGAGCCGAGTCTTACCGCCAATTCTGGACGCTTGCAGTGCCATCTGAACGTAACACATACCGGTCTGGCGACAGCACGCTAATAGCGCTTTGTTGTGTCCTCAAACTATATCGGCAGCCTTAGCTGGTCGTTGGTTGCCGAGGCAATCAACAGGATTCCTTCTATTTCGCAGGTTCATTTCGTTTGTTGTCATTTCTTTTAATATTTTCTTCCTATTGAACACCGTTTTATCCTACACCCTCGGCACTCATCGGATATTATTGACCTCATCTCACCCCCTCCCGTTTAGAACTTCTGCTGCAGCTGCTCCAAACGTTCCATAGGTCCGTCATTCATTCACTCTGGTTGATCCTAGGTTTACACACACATGGACCCCCAAACGAATCACAATTACGCGTGATTCGTTATCAGCCTAGCCCTGCTTGTGTCAATCACCTTGTATAACCTAAATCCAGCGACCAAAGAGAGCGCAGTCCCTGTTCGCTTACTGAAACATTGAGGTCCAGTAGAGGGCTGTCCAGCCCTCTGTGATAGTAGTCGGATGGCACTCTCGCTATTATTTCCTGCCCACACTCGACTGTCCTCTCTTGCCCACTCAGACCTCTAATTGCAACCCCAGACAAATTGTTTACCCAACCCCAACGACCTCTTGGACGAGTTTGTTCTAACGCGCTGAACTATTCCTTCGGATTAAGCCGACCTGGTTTGCCGCTGTAATTTCACTTTGGCCCTTCCACAACTTCAACGATTTTGTTAATAATTTCGTCCATTTTTATGCATTAGCACTCTTCTCGTCGAAAGTACCTTTTACACCTGACTTTTCCAACAGCGAAAGCAGTGAGTCTGCTGCGTTTTAGTGTAAACCAGGTTTTCGAGATGAAAATTCCCATTTGTCACCACTTCGAATTTTTCCATCTCTCCATCTCCATTTGTGCTCTCCGTCACCCTGGCAACTAGCTCAGCCGCTCAAAGTCACTCATGACCGCCAACGGCTTTCAGTTTCGGTTCAAGTTAATCGGCTTCATCATTGGACTCCCAAGCCTCATTGTCCTCATTTTTGGTTGGATGTGTTAGGGCTTCCTTGATTGTGTTGACTTGGCCACGGTCAAATGCACACTCACTGTCAATCTAGAGTTAACGGTGCCGTGTTGCATACAGATCAGTTAATCCTGTCAGATTTCAGCAGTTTGACGAAAGTACCAGTGATGAGTTTTCGTCCCTATTTGTGTTTAAGCAATTTTCAGTTATCAGTTACTCTTAACTGTTGGTTATAACTGTAGGTAACGCAGAGAGCGGCATGCGTGTTGCGTTAGAGCCGTCAATCTCTTGGGTGCTCTGAAACGACTGTCCGGTGGTTCAGCTTAATGTATAAAGGCCGATTGATCTCGATGTCAGAACAGCAATTGTCGCAGACCCGGTACGAGTTGCGCCCTTGGGATCTTATCAAGATAATGTGTATGTTGTTGGCTATTTGTTGGCCAGTTGCTAACATCCAGTGAAGGTTCAATTTCATGGATATTACCACTCGATAAGTCTCCAATCCACAGTAAATTCGACAAAGTCTACTGAGATTCTTAGCAGCGGAGGTTTCAGATAGACACTACAAAGGTAAAAAAAGACCGACTGCTTCGAAAGGGAATCCCGAAGGGCCCTCTTCGTTGCTGGTGGAGAGGGATACATTGTACTCCTACTGAGCCAGAAAGTTCAGCTTAAAATACACCCTTTCGATCCAAGAAACTATTATCTTTTGGATTCTATATTCTCTCTGTGAAGTAGCGTAGCGTGAAGAGCAAAGTCACTTGCGGATGCAAAAATATAGCAGATGACGTGAGTCCAACATCCTCCGCTTGCGTCAGGCTGCCAATAACAAAGAGTATAATTGGGTCTCACCGAGCGCTCGGTTTGTGTCTACGCTGGGTGAGGGATCGAAGTTTTCTAGTAATGAGGTTGCTGAGGCCACGCTTCAGGATATGCTTCATCTATTTGCTGGTTGTTATAGCCGGAGTGGTGAGCTTATGTTTTGTGGGTGCCAGGCTGTCAGTGGAGTCAAAATAGGGGTAACACGAGACTTCTTTTAGAACCGTAACGTAAAGACCCTTTGGAGAGACTGCCTACTCGTTCACGGAAACATATCCAAGGGATCAACGTATTTTTCGGCGAAATTTTCGACCTCAAGTCCAGGAGACTCCAGTTCCTTCCTCATATCTCCTGTTTAGCGTGATGAGTTACTAGCACTCTGAGAGTAATGGTTATTCTTGCCTCTGGTGAGTCTAAAAGCCGTGTAACATAATTTATTTAGAACCTGGTGGCAACATTTTCAAGCGATTTCAAAGGCCATCCGGATGAGTATGCCGGGTAAAGTCTTTCAACAAATGCGCAGGGTTAGAGGTTCCTCTCTGAATGGCAACGAGTCAGCAACGCGACCACTGTTGGTTGGAACTAACCCACGTACTAACAGTGGACATTATAAGATGACACGTAAGGTTTTCTGCCCCAAAACACTGTCCATTGGATGTGTTTTAGGCGCCCTCCCACTGGCCCGGAAACAAGCGACCGTTCATCTCCAGTGGGAAGGCGGCACAACCACGACCCCATCACTGAACGCTTAACCAGGCTAAGCACCACACCCCGCAAGCTGACGGCGAAAATTATTGACATGATGATTCATTGTTACCCTCGAAAGAGTGATAATATACAATCCGCTTAACATGATTTCACCCCATCCCACTCCTGACTGACCAATTTGGCCCTCGTTGCTCTGAACTCACCGATGCTGCGAATTCAAGTCGGGAGTGTGCTGCAATTTTCCCCAGTTATTTGGAGCTTTAAAAGTAGCGTGAAGGCGCCTAAAAGCATCCGGTAAACAGTATTTTGAGGTTGCAGTGCGGAATAAGGGCATTTATATCAGATTCGAGGATGCATAACCACCAAGTGCAGTTTCAGGTTGCCAGAGCACGCAGGCTCAGTTTTTTAGCACTGCGCTCCTGTCACCTTCCAGACACGATGGTTGCAATTTTCAAGCTATGCGTAAGACCAATCGTGGAATTCTGTCCCGTATTCTCCTCACTCTACACCCAAAGTTGCAGACTTGCAATTGAAAGCGTCCAACGCTCATTCACGAAAAAGCTGTTCCCTCGGTCCCACCCCCTCTCTTACCGTTCCCGCTGCCAAATCCTAGGCCTCGAACCACTATGGCTTAGACGGTTAAAGCTGAATCTAACTCTCTTACACCGTCTGCTGCACAAAGACACCTTTATAGCAGAGGCCAGACCAAGTATAAACTCGCAACCCCACTACAGACTCCGTAACTCCTGCAACCTCTTAGTATGTCCCCTAGCTCGTACAAACCTACGCCACTACTTCTTCCTAGTTTATTACGCTCGCATCTGGAACAACCTTCCTGAGCAGCTGCGAAGCATCACGCATCGTCATACTTTTTCCCAGTCCGTAGACAAATTCCTTACCTGTGAAACTGCTGCCGCCTTACTTAATACCCAACTACCCCCTGACCTCCTCTACGAATCGGGTCCAGTGCGCGTTTGAGTTTAGCGACGACACAGTTAGTGGGCAAGTAAAAGATCCTGTTATCATTTCTTCCTATCCTCTTGACTCGCTTTAAGCTAATGTAGGACTTAAATGCCTACTTGATCTAAATGTGCTGTGTTACTGGCTTGGTTGTTTTTCTTTTTTTCCCAGACATCTTACACCTCGTTCTAGTATAGTCCCTACCCCGGATTACTCTATCAGCTCTGTCTAGTGACTGGTGCCCTCAGCCTAACTCTAACTGACAAGAACCAAACCAGAGTCAGCTTTTTTTCTTCATTACCAGAGCGCATTCTGCGCCTATATATATATCCATCTGATGATTTACTGCACCATACACTCTCACACACAACATCGCGGTAAGCTTCTGCTCGACGTGATAGCTCACATCAGCGCTCCGACGCCGTTTAGCCATGGTGCAATCGCTGTGAATATCACTATTCCACTCCTACTGTCTCATTGGCAGCTGTCAGTTCACTTCTCCTCCGCGACTTGCCTCTACCAGCGTCTGTATGCCGTTTGTCTGCTCGAATTGACTGAGCTGTCTTTACTGGCCTTGCTTTCCCCCGATCAGAAAAAAATTGGTAGCTGGAGTATTTTTTAATGCACAAACCGCATTTATGACTGCTTGGTTGGTTTTCCACCTTGCAGATCTGGTAGCATGCACGAGGGATGAAAACCTCGTGTGGTGGACGGGTACGCCCTGCAGGGAGGGTCGCTCTGTTACGTTGCACCATGGTGCGTTCGTATACCCGTCACCCCTCCAGTAGCACGGGTGCATCGCCCATCGCCGGTGGTTCTGAGCCTGGCCTTTAAATTCAGGAAATCAAAAAAAAGTACCGCTGACTTGTGTTTGTTGCTGTTGGTGCTGGGCTCGCCTCGGTTGAGTTTTGTATCTGGCAACGCCATAAACCACAGATGAAGAAAAAAACTGACCTCTCATCTGTAAAAAAAAAAAAAAAAAAAATACACCTGGAATAGCCTGAAGATAATCTGCAATGCCCATGGCTTACATCGACGAGCATAGCTGTATCTGCCTTCATCAGAACAGAGGCTACACCGCACCAAAGCCCACTCCGTCAACCAAACAAAGAACACATCTACCTGCCGCTCCCA
Organism: Clonorchis sinensis; assembly: GCA_003604175.2. Taxonomy (NCBI): domain Eukaryota; kingdom Metazoa; phylum Platyhelminthes; class Trematoda; order Opisthorchiida; family Opisthorchiidae; genus Clonorchis; species Clonorchis sinensis. The sequence goes on from CM030371.1 coordinate 34,148,490, forward strand.
GTGGTAGACATGAAAGTCTCCATCATTGCACCACTTACAGATTAAAGCTTATAGCAGTGCTTCGGGGACTGGTGACTATTTCTCTTGTACATGCTTTCTCTCCTGGTACTGTCCAACCCATGTAATAAATAACAGATCAACCAGTTATCTCGAAAGTTCACTCCCGTCCGCCCTTATACATCTGATTTCCACACCACCACTTTGCATGCTTATATCGGCCTTTACTAGATCCCTTGTAATTTAATATCGTTTGTTAGCAAACCCACCCCCTTGGTCGCTAGTCTATATCCTATTCCATACAATCACTTGTCATCACCCTAATCGCGTCAGACGTCAAGTTTTTCTTTCAATGTATATTAATGCACATTACCCCATTTGTTGTCTTTTCAAACTCACCATGCTTTACTAATTTCATCCCACCCCCTCATCTTCCCAAGCTTCGAACTTCGGCAATGCCTGGTTTGGAGGACCTGGTTGGCTGTTACCCACTCCACCTGGCCGGTGATGTTCAACCACAGGATCCCAAAAGAACCCTGCGATTCCATATCGGCTTCGCTCCACCTTGTTTCCTCGACCAGCCTGAAATGAATCCCGCTGCCCAAAGAACTGCACACCCCAGCCCACTCACCTTAAAATGTGACGTCCGTTACGGGGCTGTCCAAAAACTGAAGCATGTCAGGCCAATGATGGCACGGCACTGCCATACCCAGTTCGATAGCACTCCCGCAACTATTCCATTCCTTCTCTCGACCGTGCCCTCGCCCACTCGTTCCATTAACTGCAAATACGACGAACTCCCCAATCGACCCCAGCTGACTCCATGACACATTCATTCCAACCTGCTGAACTGTTGGTTGAAATTTAACCATCTCTGTGTTACTGTGCTTCCCACCAAATCCAATAACTTTCTATACAGTTCGCGTTCCGGCTCGTGTGTTGCCACCATCTCTCTCTTCCAAAGGAACTATTATGCCCGCCTCCACAACAGCGACACCAGTGAGTCACTACAGTTTAACTGTATACCATGTCTCTGAGATCCCTGCTACCATTTACCCGCTTTGCTGGTCCCTCCATTTCATCATCCCCACTTACGCTTTTGTGACCCTGGCCACGAGCCCAATAGTCCAAGGCCGCGAGGCCTCAGCGGTTGTTTTTGGCTTCAGTTCAATTTGATCGGCTGGATGATGCCAACTTTGCTGCTTCACCAGATCTGATGTTCTGGTTTCTGATTTTCCACAGCTTACATTTCTCTTGTCATATTTCAGGCAAGAAGCCTCTTGTTTTGCCCTCCCTCGCTTTGTTTTTGCCCGCCACCTTCAAATCCTAACGATCTGACCTTGTTTGATGTTCTCTTCGACAAAAGAGCTTCCCTGCTCTTGCCGGTTTAGTGACGACCACGTTTACATTGGACACAGCTCACCGCCTATGGCGCTGTCCTCTTTTTCCACCCAAAACCCCCTGTACTCACAGTCCCACCAGTCATACCTTTATTCTGACTGTAACCTTATGATCATGCCTGACGGCATGCCCCCACAAGTTGGGAATAAACATTATTGTTATAATGTAGTCGCTATACTCCTGTGAAACCCGGTACTGTGATTCAAAAACGCTCCGCACGAACGCTGAGCTTGCCTTGGTCACGGGATACGAATTAACTGACCAAGTCTCTCAAAGGCCCTCTAGACTGTCACGAAGCATCCAGTTAGGTGAGACGTGGGGGCGCAGGCAACCAATCGTTCGTGTCTCCTATTTTCTCATTTAACTGATTAACCTTCGCTAAGTCTCTCATTTCACACTCGTATTTCAACCATTACATATATACTGACCTGGTGGCAAGATCCCGAGAACACTAGCGTTCGTCACTCTGTTCTTGGTGTATTTTAATGTAAATGTTTCATTTCTTTGAGGTAAAAATTGCATTAACGACAATATTCTAGAAATTGCGACGCCCTCTGAGCGCAGCAGGCAGAAATCCCGAACCCCAAACGTGGATTCGAAACTTCTGCCGTGCAGACTTTTCGGAATGCGTATCTTCCTTAACCGTTAAACTGGGGCCAGCCTCAGTGGAAGACTATAGGACTATTGTCCAGAAGGTTCACGAGGCTGACGCGATGTTCGTCCCAAAATAACCAGCACGCAGTCGGATGAGCCGTAAACTACCCAAAAGGATCCGGCGTCTTCTGAAAAGGGGTCACAACTATTTTTCAAAAGTTGACTACAGGTGACACAGAAGATGAGCTGGCATTTCGTAAAATGCGGAACCGCTGTAAATCATGCTTATATCGGCCTTTACTAGATCCCTTGTAATTTAATATCGTATGTTAGCAAACCCACCCCCTTGGTCGCTAGTCTATTAAGCACAAATCCATCTATAACCTATTCCATACAATCACCTGTCATCACCTAATCACGGCAGACGTCAAGTTTTTTTCAATGTATATTAATGCACATTATTCCATTTGATGTCTCCTCTAACCCACCATGCTTTACTAATTTGTCCCACCTCTCATCTTCCCAAGCCACTTCGGCAATGCCCAGTTTGGCCGACCTGGTTGGCTGTTATCCACTCCACCTGGCCTGTGGGCTACAACCACAGGATCCCCAAACGGACCAATAAACCCTGCGATCCCATATCGGCTTCGTTCCACCTTGTTTCCTCGGCCAGCCCGAACTGCATCCCGCTGCCCAAAGAACTGCACACCCCATCCCACTCACCTTAAATGATGACGTCTGTTACATGGGCTGTCTAAAAACTGAAGCATGTCAGGCCAATGATGGCACGGCACTGCCATACACAGTTTGATAGCACACCCGCAACTATTCCATTCCAACTGTCGACCGTGCCCGCTCGCCCACTCGTCCATTAACTGCAAATACGACAAACCACCCAACTGACCCCAGCTGACTCCATGACACATTCATTCCAACCTGTTGAACTGTTGGTTGAATTTAACCATCTCTGTGTTTCTGTGCTCCCCACCAAATTCAATAACTTTCTATACAGTTCGCGTTCGGTTCGTGTATTGCCACCATCTCACTCTTCCAACGGAACCATTATGCCCGACTCCACAACAGCGACACCAGTGAGTCACTACAGTTTAACTGTATACCATGTTTTGAGATCCCTGCTACCATTTACCCGCTTGCTAGTCCCTCCATTTCATCATCCCCACATACGCTTTTGTGACCCTGGCCACTGAGCCCAATAGTCCAAGGCCGCGAGGCCTCAGCGGTTGTTTTTGGCTTCAGTTCAATTTGATCGGCTGGATGACGCCAACTTTGCTGCTTCACCAGATCTGATGTTCTGGTTTCTGATTTTCCACAGCTTACATTTCTCTTGTCATATTTCAGGCAGGAAGCCTCTTGTTTTGCCCTCCTCGTTTTGTTTTTGCCCGCCACCTTCAAATCCTAACGATCTGACCTTGCTCGATGTTCTCTTCGACAAAAGAGCCTTCCCTGCTCGTGCCGGTTTAGTGACGACCACGTTTACATTGAATACAGCTCACCGCCTATGGCGCTGTCCTCTTTTCTCACCCAAAACCCCCTATATTCACAGTCCCCGCCAGTCATACCTTTATTCTGACTGTAACCTTATGATCATGCCTGACGGCATGCCCCCACAAGTTGGGAATAAACATTATTATGTGTGCAAGCTTAAATACAAGACAATCCTCGTTAACCCAGACAACCTCATGTGGCTAGTTTTACTGCACGCTCATATAGGTTCATGGGAGACTTTCTAAAATTCATGGCTCTCAGTCTGGGTATCAAAACATACTATCAAGGACCCTATTTATGTTCTCAGTAAATGACTATAACTATATTACACCTCCCCTGATTGAGGGCCATCGGTGGTAGACAGGTGGTCGTCGTGAAAACAACATACATTGACACGTTCCGTTACAGTGTGGCTCCAGCGAATCGCTGGTTGCAGTCAGGTCCGAGGGACGCGTAATCCCTTATTTTCTAGAGTCTTGGGATGTTTGACTGGCTCTCCTACATCACCAAACTGTGTCCGATTGTCAGTGCGTATCTGTGACAGACCGGTTGTGAGATTTTAAAACGACGGAAGACAGCCCCTTGAAGCCAAACTCATCTTGTGCGAGCTCGCGAGCAAACGGTTTACAGCAAAAATTTACTGCAAAATGTAAGCATCAAGAAGAAGGCTTTCATGATTTGGCGGCTGCTGCTTGTCTCCGCTGACATTTCTGAGCCGCGTGCTCGAGAGTCCATGGATTCTGACCTTATCCTATATCGTGAGATCACGCCTCTGAAAGTCCGGTACTTGGCCAGATGAATGATAATAATAATAATAATGTTTATTCCCAACTTGTGGGGGCATGCCGTCAGGCATGATCATAAGGTTACAGTCAGAATAAAGGTATGACTGGCGGGGACTGTGAATATAGGGGGTTTTGGGTGAGAAAAGAGGACAGCGCCATAGGCGGTGAGCTGTATCCAATGTAAACGTGGTCGTCACTAAACCGGCACGAGCAGGGAAGCTCTTTTGTCGAAGAGAACATCAAGCAAGGTCAGATCGTTAGGATTTGAAGGTGGCGGGCAAAAACAAAGCGAGGGAGGGCAAAACAAGAGGCTTCTTGCCTGAAATATGACAAGAGAAATGTAAGCTGTGGAAAATCAGAAACCAGAACATCAGATCTGGTGAAGCAGCAAAGTTGGCATCATCCAGCCGATCAAATTGAACTGAAGCCAAAAACAACCGCTGAGGCCTCGCGGCCTTGGACTATTGGGCTCGTGGCCAGGGTCACAAAAGCGTATGTGGGGATGATGAAATGGAGGGACTAGCAAAGCGGATAAATGGTAGCAGGGATCTCAGAAACATGGTATACAGTTAAACTGTAGTGACTCACTGGTGTCGCTGTTGTGGAGTCGGGCATGATGGTTCCGTTGGAAGAGTGAGATGGTGGCTATACACGAACCAGAACGCGAACTGTATAGAAAGTTATTGAATTTGGTGGGGAGCACAGAAACACAGAGATGGTTAAATTCGAACCAACAGTTCAACAGGTTGGTATGAATGTGTCATGGAGTCAGTTGGGGTCAGTTGGGTGGTTTGTCGTATCTGTAGTTAATGGGACGAGTGGGCGAGCGGGCACGGTCGACAGTTGGAATGGAATAGTTGCGGGTGTGCTATCAAACTGTGTATGGCAGTGCCGTGCCATCATTGGCCTGACATGCTTCAGTTTTTAGACAGCCCCGTAACGGACGTCATATTTAAGGTGAGTGGGATGGGGTGTGCAGTTCTTTGGGCAGCGGGATGCAGTTCAGGCTGGCCGAGGAAACAAGGTGGAGCGAAGCCCATATGGAATCGCAGGGTTTATTGGTCCGTTTGGGGATCCTGTGGTTGTAGCCCACAGGCCAGGTGGAGTGGATAACAGCCAACCAGGTCGGCCAAACTGGGCATTGCCGAAGTTGAAAGCTTGGGAAGATGAGAGGTGGGATGAAATTAGTAAAGCATGGTGGGTTAGAGGAGACATCAAATGGAATAATGTGCATTAATATACATTGAAAGAAAAACTTGACGTCTGCCGTGATTAGGGTGATGACAGGTGATTGTATGGAACAGGATACAGATGGATTGGAACTTGAAATCACAACTCTGTTTTCAATGGCTGTTTTCCGAAGCTACGATTTTCAGTCTGCGATCCCCTCTAGATATTCTCTAGTTTTTGGGTCTTTTTGGAGGATGGGCTCAAGGTTGGCGAGGACAGTGAAGGCTTAGCCGGACGCATGTGCAGTATGGCAGAGTTTGTTGGTTGATGGCCATGCCCCATAATGGAAGGACCATCTAACTCTGCAAATTGACCCCGCACCCTGTACCACGAGTAAAATCGCCTTGGTACTGGGACCTCTCAGGTCTTTCACCCTCCTCTTTTCAGTACTCGGAACGATATTTCCTCAAGTTAAAACAATATTTTCAGTTACACCCAAATTTCGCGCTTCGTAAACCGTATTAAAATATCTTAGTTTTCCAGAATCTCCGGAGCTCGAATCAAACTGATATTACTTCAGGGGCCAATTTCTTCATTCATGTAGCCGGCGGCTCAGATAAAATAAAGGGAATACGTCATTTCTGCCGTAAACCGGCGTACAGAGTTTAACACATGATGGCTGGGGAGGTATTTGTTGGTTCGCTTTTGAGATATTCGGTTGACCATCCTAGCTACCACAGTTATGGTTTGTAAAAGTTTGATAAATACTCGCAAGGACTTCCTGTCGCACTTTATGGACAGAGCTTACGCCAGGTTTTTTGAATCGTTGGGATCATTAGTTTTTCTAATGTACAGTGGAGCAGTTCATTTGATGGTGTCTCCTCTGCTACAGTGAGCATTGCTCCAGACGGGTTTGGCGCCGATTATTTTAGTCTTGCTTCCTCTTTCACCTTTCTTTTACCGTGATTCACGCAGTTCTCCGTCGCCGTATCTTTTAACACTTAAAGCATGGAAACATATCTTTACAGGCAGCTGAATATTGGTGTATGACTACTTGTAACAGCTCCTTGTGCTGGTGTAGCTTCATCCAGTTACCTGTTTCCGTGTAACGTTCTTGCGTTGTTTCGCAGTCGTGTGAGATTGTTACATTACTTCCAAGCTCTGCCCATTTTTAACACGATCTCCAGAACTTAGCCTTGCCCTATAAGACCGCCTGGTATTCTTGGACGCCTGAGCTTTGCCGCGATGCAGTGCATGAGACTTTGGCGTCTGTCGCTTCTGATACTCCGCCTATGCACATCAATGCTTCTGTGCCTTTTTGCCTCTTCCTGCCACCGTTTCATTGTGGGACTCCATATACCTTGATGGATGTTACCCACGGATGCTTCGAGAGCAGCGTGTCATTTTTTCGATAAGTGAAAACATCTTTAGCTTACTCAAAGTTCAGAACATTGGCAGGTACGAATGTGTTATGAATTAAAGCGTTGAATGTTGTCTGAATGAACCTAGGTCCGGTTTATTCAAATGTTGATGAGTATCTTGGCAACCAGTGACATGATAGGGAAGTCCATTGCAGACCTTTAGCTCTCCTCTCCTGCAGAGTTATTACTTCTGAGTAGCTTTATGTGATGGTCAAATGTTGTCCGTTTTGATGTAGAGCAAGGAGCACTGACAAGGGGTGCGCGTACGTCCCCAGTCTGACTGATATAGCTACCAGTGGATGGTATAGATTAACACCTGACGCAAGTCATTTTGTTCAGGTTTGTTTTTGTTAAACTAAGCTAGCCTCCATTACGAACTAATCCGCTGAACGCACCAGGTTTTTTCGAGACTGTTCACCTCCGAGAAATCCCACGATCAATTTCGATTGTCTTTCCTTCATTCATCCTGGTTCTGATCCCCCGGACGCAGCATCCGATGAAGTAAGGCTACTTGTCCCTCATTTTTTAACTTACCTGTAGTAGTGACAGTTGGCTTCTCCCGTTGTTGATTCATCCATTCTATGGGATTCATAATTCTCATGGATTTTGAGGTGTCCGCTGGTTCATATTTCATTCTGGCTAACCGGGACCAAATTTGTTTTTATGTGCCCTCATCAGGAGAGGTTTGGAGGAATAAACTGCGTATAATCAATCACTTGTCATCCTCATAACACCGGCCAGTAAATCCACTGGCGTAGATTTATCGTCGCAGATACGCAACGCGACTAGTGAGCTTCTTCCTTCCGCGATCATGTGTTGCAAACAGTGACGTTGTCAGCGCACCCTCTTTTTCGTATTTCACCATGTATCCTGTAAATTTTCTCCCAACTTTCCTCTTGGCTCTGCTAGTCGATTCAAAGAGCTTACACAATATCCGTTGTCAGATTCACCTTTTTGCTATACCATTCCCTAGGGTGGGAAAAACTACTCTTTAGGGAATTCCTTCAAAATCTGTCCTCTAGCGCCCTGTTAGCGCCTACACAGCATAACGATGAAGCTGCTTCGCGCAACATGCAAACAGTGCAATTGAATATGCTCAAGTTTTCAGTGCTCATGTGTACCCAGTATCGTGTCAAAAGTTTGGCAGCTTGGGTACGTCTACTGTCTGGCGACTGGCTTACAGTAGTTTTGTCGCCGTACGAGGAAACACCGTCGGCGCGCGCACTGACCACCAACCACTGACAAAACACATTCGGTTGGCTTGGAGTAGAAAATGCCGCTGCTCACAGGCTCCTCTATACTCCTGGAAGTAAGTAAATACATAAAAGAACAAGGTGTGTTGCGAGCTGCCGATCAGCCGATATCCCGATATCCTAGCCAGAAGAATTGCCTGAGGACATCATTTTATCGCGGAGGTACCGTCGTTGTGCTTCAGACACCTCTATCTTTACTGTAGCTCCACACACACCAAGTTGCGATCATTAAATACTTCCAGCAATCAGTTGAGCCACGCTGAGTTACGTGATCCACAAAACAGGCAAGTTTACCCAAGACCGTCTTCAATTGTGGAAGGTTCCGAGGTGTATTTAAGGTCAACAGATGTTAGCGAGGTCCTGTGTGGCTAGGAGCGGTTGAATTTTGTAACCTGGGCTGTGAAGTTGACCCACTTCTGGATTATGGGCTGGAAGTTTGCGGATATATACTGCTTACGATGTCCCAATATTCTGAGCTGGGGCTTACTGGATGTCGAAACTTTCTTTATCACTTTCGTCGAAGTCATATCCAGGTGTACTCAGTGGATGACCCCTAACACTGGAATGCCCTCTGAGGTAATTGATTGATACTTGTTCTGGTCCCGCAGGGACGGCTGGTTCAGAACTTATCGCCCCGAGGCTGTTGTATATGGTTAGGGATGTCTCAGATACCTCAAAAATTGTTTTATAATCCAGCGTGCCTCTGGGACCTCAGTTCCAATCAAAACCAAGACGTCACTCCCAGGATTTTGTGCAATAATAAAATAATACAATTGTACAAGCCTCAAAGCGGGGGATACGCAGGCTTCCATACACCGGTCTGGGGACCGTTTATTCCAAACAAGATCGGGTACGGATGGGCAGGAAACAGACAAGCTCAAGGCACGTGACCACAAGATGACGGGACCCGTTAGCCGCACAGCGTTCTTAGCTGCAAAACCTTTGCGAGTGGAATAAAATGATTTGCGCCAAAATGTTTCAGTTTGTTGCATCTGTGCTCAAACCGAAAAACGTTCATATTTTTGCAGCTCACTAAATTTCATTGTCCACTGAGACAATCGTACATCTGGCGGAAAAAGTCAGGTGGAATACGTTCCTAACATCGCTGAGACTCCGGGATGCCTAGACGGAGTTCGGAAAATTGGACTCGTACTCTGAATTCAATTGCCTGTCTCTTTTACTCCATCAGGGACACGTAGTATCACTCGAAAATTCAACTCCATTGTGCGAATACTGAGTGTCCAAGATGATCAAGCCTGCGTGGCTGCACCAAACTAGGCGCGCAACTAAAAGGTCAAACCGTGGCTTACCTTCAGTTCACAACAAGAAACGGAGTAATGAGACATAACCGAATCCAAAGAAGAGGAATTTGGTTGTACACAAGAAAAGAAGTGGTGACGTTCCGATATTTTCAAGTTTGTAGGCACAGTCACTTCCATACATTAGACGAAAGATGCTACTAGGCCCACAGATTCAGAATTAAGATGACACTGGCACTGAGTTCACAAGGGAGCGGTGATGGGTCGCGAATGGTCAAACCAGACGAACTCAGCGGAACATCGCCAAGCGGCAGACCATGAATAGCACTAGACCAGATGGATCCCGTGATTGAAGCCTGAATGGTACCATATCCTGTCTAAACGCAGATTAATAACACCGCCGATCAAACCGTAGCCAAACGGTTCATCCTTTAAGTCCAACCGAGTTGTTGGGGGTTTAAAACTCTATGAGGATTCCAGAGGTTTACACTACCCGGGATGAAACAGCTATACAGTGCTTCTAGGCACAGACTGACTTTACTTACAGCATGAAGTCAAAACAGAAAAATTTTAACTTTCCTCTTGCTGTTATGGAACGGGTTATAGTTTGTGCATCGCAGTACAGCGGGGTATTTTTGGGATAGAGAAAACCAAAAACGTTTTTCGCAAGTGTTACTTCTGGCAACCTCCTCGCGCCTATGAGAACCGGATCACTTACAGCCAAATTAGGCACCCAAAGTGAAGGTAACAAAAGTACCGAAAGGTATTCACATCACCTGAGGTCGGCTGTCAGAGCTCAACAGAAGCGGCATAGCAACCAACCTCTGTGTAGTAATAGCTTCATGGCAGGATAATAAAGGGCTAGACTGTTCTACCGCCAGCAGGCGGTGTGTCATGTGACGTACCAAGGATGTCACAAAAGCTTCATTAGTTGGAAGAACAACAGGAATGAAGAATATTTTTTGTATGTCTGGTTCAAGGTTCGGAATCTATTTTGGGGCTTTGAAATACACAGGAGGTCCAGGCTTTGATGAATGTTCGTTCTCATTCTGCATGTTTCACC
>CM030371.1:34163938-34181438 GCA_003604175.2 Clonorchis sinensis
CTTCCAGGAACAGCGTTCTAACAAAGTACATGTCGCTGATGAGAAAACTTTCAAAACTCTGCAAATTATTTAAAATAGCCACTGTATCTTTGTAGTGACTGGGTAGTACTTTATAGCTTCTAGTAGCAAGCTACGTCTGAGTTGTTGTCATGGCAGCTTGTGTTCACAAACTTTCCTCTTGGCAAAAAACGTCAGAATAAAACACTTTTTCTGTTGGTAACGAAAACCAGTCGAGAATTTGCGGAATTCGCTTTCAAACAAATGAAAAGATGTTCACTTTATTCTATAGATTTCGAGACAAATGTAATAATTCATCTTCTAGGTCTTTTAAAACAGAATTTTAAGGCACAGTTCAGGAGAAATACAATTATTTGCTAATCAATTTGGTTTTTGCGAGAGACTCAACTGGGACCCAGCTGAATCTTTCGTTTGTGATGTTTCCAGGCAACAGAATGTGCTGCACCAGGCCGTCTCATGTTCCAGTTCGAGATATCGCGATGCATGTATAGACGTAATGCACTACTCATAAGGTTGCTGAAAATTCTTCGACAGCCCACGACCGGTTTCGCCCTTCTTGGGGCTCATCAGGTAGGCGCAGTCCCCGAGTTTCCGTCAAACATATGTTCTACTGCAACATGAGACGGCCTGGTGCAGCACAGTCAGTTGCCTGGATACATCAAAAACGGGAGATTCAGCTGGGTTCCAGGTGAGTCTCTCGCATAAACCAAATTGATTTGCAAATTAGTGTACTTCTCGAAAAACAGTCCAATTTGGGTTCAAGTAGAACATAAGGTTGACGGGAACTCGGGGACTGCGCCTACCTGATGAGTCCCAAGAAGGGCGAAACCGATCGTGGCCTGTCGAAGAATTTTCAGCAACCTTATGAGTAGCCCATTATGTATATACATGTTTTAATGTATTTATTGATGGTGTTACTTGGTGCAGTCCTGCTGATTCCCATTGATGTGAAAACATCTCAGTTCACCAGGCTAAAACAGAACATTCATTGTCGTTTCTGTTGACAGATAATCGTGGAACGATAATTGAATAAACTACAAATTGTTCAAAATTCAACGCGTCCCACGGTCTACAGGATGACATTTTCAATGAGATCACAATTACAGAGGGTCAGATATCTGCACAAATTAGTGGGAGAAATTTCAAAGTGCAGAGTAAATTGCAGGTGAAACTGCTGTTTGCTTTATACCTGGACAATGAGAGCTGGCTGGTGTTGGGTTAGCCATTTTGGGGGATTAGTTTTCATCCAACCAACGGAACTTTCCTGAGGTAGGATATTAGTGCTCATCAAAGGGGCAGACCGTGAATTGCTCAACTTGTTGGCCAGACCAGACAGGATTAGTCGGAACTAAGTGGAGCAGGCAATTTTAGAACACGAATGTTTGCACACAGAGGGGAGAGCTTTGGATGATTTCTGCTCTAAAGTGGTGCGGTTTAGCCTATCGCCTCTAGTGAACACTTGTGAGTTTTACTCAGTCTTACGATTACCGCTCACTGGAACGAGCGGTCATATTGGTTCTAGTTGGTTCCAAAATGCCCGTAGTTCTAACCCATTAACCAATGGGGATTAAGGCGATTTTCAAAGGTCGACAAAACGCCCAGATAATGAAGCTTTTGTTTAAAGCCGTCAGCTTTGCCAAGCACTGTACTTTTGAAGGGAAAGTCCTGATCACCGCTATTCGACCCCATTTTATTTGAATGGTTGTTCCTTAGTTGTGGGGCGTTTTCTTCGACCTCGGGCATGAGAAATATGGTTGTTTGGAATGAAAGAAACGGTAGTTTCGTGCACGAAACTACTCATAAGGTTGCTGAAAACTCTCCGACAGCCCACGACCGGTTTCGTCCTTCTTGGGGCTCATCAGGTAGGCGCAGTCCCCGAGTTTCCGTCAACCTGATGTTCCGAACTGTTAAGCTATCCTCTGTGATTTTCGGGATTATGTCGCTTATCACTGAAAGAATCGTGAGTAATTCACAGTATTTCCTAGACGATATATGTAATCTTGATGGAGAGGGAAAGAACTTCAAGTGGTTTCCTTATTTTCTCGAGAATATTCATCTAGCATAATCGTTTTTGAGCGTTGAGAACTATGGTGGCTGTTCACAAAATCTCGGTTTTGGAGCTTCCCTGTGAGAAGCCAGGATTGTGGGGGTTTGACACTCACTGATTTACAATCGGGAAAGCTGGCACTCACTTGACACCAACTCCCAGCAACTTGTTAAAGTGTGTGCATCTGAAAGAACACAACATAGGATATCTTGTTTAATTTGGAAAAATTCAAACCGGTGCGAGATGGCTCGGTGGTTAGAGCGCGAATTTGCTGACCGGAAGGTCCGTGGTTCAAACCCGATCTCTGTCCCTCGACTTGCCCTGTCTAGGCTCGGGCAACCTGGCACTACCCCAGCCCCCATGTTTCCTTCGGGTGGCATGGCAGTTAGCCACAGAAAGGGTGCTACAGATGAACCAATCATACCACAACAATGTTAACTAGTTTGGAGATTTTGAAGGACAATTACAGACTAGATCTGATCAGCTTTGAAAATGACGCTTCTCCACACGTTTTGCTTTGCTAACGGGTCGTCATTTTATTGCGGCAGGAGTGAGCACTCGTCACTTTGGACAAGAGCCAATCTATACTGAAAAACCGAGCAGCACTGAACGTTTCATTCTTAGTGGGACTCATCAGCACAATGCGTCTAACGAAACTCCAGTAGAATGTCTCGTTTAATTTACACAAACTTTAATATTGGGCTGGCCTGCTGGAGTATTTTAGCATATTTCCGTGAAACATTTTGCGCCCACAAGAGGATACACAATGCGACACCGATGACAGCATAGTGGAGACAAAATCGAGCGTACTTCCTCTTTGATTACATGTGTATGCTTTGAACCAACAAGTATCATTTATCGCCGAGCAATTTCTTAAAGCACTTTCAACTGTTCATTATTGCGCGTTTGGAATTCCATGGAGTTCCTTCAGGTGGGCACCAGTGAAGGTTCAAAATATAGATGAAACAGCTATACAATACGTTTCAGCTTTTTGCTCTAGACGGATTTCATTCACCGCACAAAGTGTCCAACAAAATGAAACAAGAAAATCCCTTCAAACTAACCCAACAACACGGGATCTAATCACACCCAGACGTGAAAATTGAGATACTTTAATCGATCACCCGCCATCTCCGGTGGGGATTCGATTATACGGAGCAGACTGGTTTGGACCAAGCGTCGGAGAGATGGGGTAGTTGGTGAAACTGTCTGTTTCACACTGTCAGTTTCAGAGCAGTCTACCATTTGAACGGGAAGAAGTTCTCAGGCAGAATTTTGACAGTGAAAACGGCTAAAAACCACGCACAACCACCGCCTATTCAAAGATCGCCATCAATCTACACACACACACAAGACTACAGAAGATCACTGTCATACCTATCATTATCAAGACCATCCTCAGGAGAGAATGTCTGAGTTCCGTCCACGAGAATGCCGCCTACGGCCTTTTCTCTTCACGAACTTTTAACATTCTGTCAAGCACTTCCGTTCATGCCATTTTGTGTGGCGATTAAATGAGTCTTGGTAATCGATCTCGTTCGAATGAGTAGTTTGTCGGATTTTACGAGGTACGATTCGCAGGAACAGACAGTTGTACAGACGGTCTACACATGAGGTCATTGACGTCATCGATGCTAATACATCCGAGTGGGAAGACGAGAATTATGACGATAGCGCAGTAACCTTATCGCTTTCAGCTGAATCCGTAGTACGCAGCGCTCGGCCACGAGCGGCTGATCAGCAGTGTGGTTGACTCACAATTAGACAGCATATGACGTCGATCATTCTTTAATCAGGGGATCCACATCACGCGGTCACACGAGTTGACTGGCTCCTCGAATAACGACTTCTCAGGCAGAAGGTGAAGTTTATTCTTCCATTGAGCTACTTATAGATTGTTGGTAGTGTGAGGAGATTTAGGAATTTTTGGTTGCGAATTTGTCCTGTAAGTGAAGCCAATCTATGCTGAAATGTCGAGAAGCACCGTACAGCTGTTTCATCCCTACTGGGAATCATCAGCAGTGCGTGTCTCACGAAACTCCGGAGAGTCTCGAACCCGCAACCTCCTGGTTAGTAGTTGGGTCACTTGGCTTTCCGACCACGGGCGGCTGGTCGGCAGTGTGATTAACTGGCACTTATAAAGGATATAGCGCCGCTCATCCGCCAATCACGGAATCCTCATCACGTGCTCACACGTGATCACTAGCTCGTCGAATGATGACTTCTCACAGGGAAGTTACACTCTTCGGTTGGCAATTGCTAAATTATCGATTTGCAACTGGGAGGTATTGTCATCAACTCGGAACATTCGTTTAGTACCCACTTGAAGCCACTGTATCCCTTTTTATAACCATCTCTCCACTGGATCTGTTTCCAATTGGTATCTTCTCTCTGGCATTGATAAAACCACAGTTAGTCCCCAGACTCACAGTAGAAACCTGGATCTTGGATCTCTACATCAGTACTGCTGTTAATGCGCAAATTGAGGGTGCTAGCAGGTTTAATACTGGAATGGCCAGAGAGTTCCAACGGACACTTCACCATCCATCCATCCATCTTGAACCGACATTTTCACCGGGTCTTGGTAACAGCGACCGTGAGATGTTCACTGTCTAGCTCAACACAGTGTTAGTTATTAGATATTTTTGGCGGGACTATGATCTCCAACCGATACGACCAAAGATAACACATGCATCTGTTGTCCCTAGACCAAAATGCCGTGCACCGCGTAAAATCAACATATTCTCAATGTGAAACTAAAAGAGGAGCGGCCTTTCGGCCAGCATCCGGTCTTTGTTAAACGACATGAAAAACCAATTTTTCTGGTGTTCTTTTTATTAGACTTTCTGTATTTGCTAACCAATAAATCGTCTGTACGTTTGTGGTTAGTGTAGAACCGAGTATTTGCACAGCGATCCTGGAAGAATCCCGCCGGATACATCCGTGTTGCGGATTTAACTGAAAGGGATAATGTTACTGCGCTATCGTCGTGATTCCCGTCTTCCCACTCGGATGTATTAGCATCGATGACGTCAATGACCTCATGTGTAGACCGTCTGTACAACTGTCTGTTCCTGCGAATCGTACCTCGTAAAATCTGACAAACTACTCATTCGAACGAGATCGATTACCAAGACTCATTTAATCGCCACACAAAATGGCATGAACGGAAGTGCTTGACAGAATGTTAAAAGTTCGTGAAGAGAAAAGGCCGCGGACGGCATTCTCGTGGACGGAACTCAGACATTCTCTACTGAGGGTGGTCTTGATAATGATAGGTATGACACTGATCTTGCGTGGTCTTGTGTGTGTGGGTGTGTGTGTAGATTGATGGCGATCTTTGAATAGGCGGTGGTTGTGCGTGGTTTTTAGCCGTTTTCACTGTCAAACTGCTTCCTGAGAACGTGCGGCCGCTCAAATGGGAGACTACTCTCGAATCTACGGTCATGAGTGAATTACGTCAAATGTCGGTAACCAGAATCCTTGACTTCGGACCCTAGTCTTGTCTGGGTTTCAAAATCCCCATAGCAATTCCGTTCACATAGAATCATGAATTGCGCAAATATGTAGCGGCGGTGTGCGATCCTTTTCTGTACTCGTGTGTTGTTGTCACCGATGACAATGTTGGTCGTATGTTAGAATCTTTTAGATGGGAGTTCGAAAAAGCGTCGGCGATTGAACTACACCTTGACCTGTAAAGCGTTTTTGTAGTAGTAGATTCGGACTTGCGTTTCTAGCTCCTTTTAACAGACTACGTCCTTTCCGGACATTTCCTTTTTGACGAAGAACAATTGCAGCGAATATCACGTTCTTCTTTCCTCTTGACGTAGTGTTCGTGTGGTGGTTCGTAAAGTCTTCAGTTCGCGGTTTACGGAAACACTGACATGGCGATTTTCCGCGATTTAAGTTGGCAGTTTTCGTTTTCATGATAAATGTGGACATCCCTCTTGACCTCTGTTTAAATTTATGCGTGTGGGGGGAGGACGAACGTTCTCCTAAATCCCTGAGCATGCAGGAGCCCCTTTGTCACCTTCCGAGTTGGAGTATTTCAGGAAAGCCCTAGGTTGCTTCAATTTGGAACTGTTTTCTTGTTTAAGTCATGCTATTGAACTGTGCATGATTTGACAGGTTTCGTTGACTGAACAGTTACTGTTAGTTAATCTTGAAAACATTGGTTCTACTCGAATGTTTCAGTATACAACTCGTAGGGCCTGTCTTCCATGGATAAATGGCTTTCCAGCCGAGGTCAACGTGCACTACGAACTTTTCCGTCGTTTTGCGCAACTAGTTATTTCAGTCGAATATCACTCAGCTGTAGAACCCTGTCGGTGCCCAACTGCCATGCCACCAGGACGAAGCACGAGGGCTGGGATACTGCCAGATTGCCCAAGCCTAGACAGGAAAAGTCGAGAGGCAGAGGTTGGGTTCGAAACAAGGACCTTCCAGTAAGCAAACTTGCGTTCTAACCACTAAGTCACCTGAATCGTATATAACTTTGCATGATGAGTTATCGAGGACTTAGTGTTTACAAAAACAGTTAACTAATTTTTTGAAGAGGAATCGTGCCTGCTGTGACAGTGCTGAGGATGGCTCGACATCCTTTCACGGACCGTATATGGCAAAGACTATCCAGGCTTATGGGAACCATGAACTCATACGGAATAGGTCAGGATCCGAGGCCGATTTCATTTCAAAGTGGTCATATTTCGGGCAAAAATCTTCAGCTTTGGCTGTTCTGAATTTAGACAGGAGACAGATTTGTCGACTGCTTAACTCACTACCCTCCAACCCTCTCCTTGTTTAGACACAGAATGACGTGTGGTGAGTGAGAATCAGACAGCTGGAACTACGATTAAAAACGGTTCCAAACTTGTTCAAGCAGGAGAAAAACGCCTAAGAAATAGGATTTGATGACCTCTGTGGCTTGGTAAATGAAATAATTGAGTTCCAAGCACATTGCTGATGCCAACTCGACAAAGTTATTTTCCCGAATAAATCTCGGTGTCCCTCCAGAACGTTTCAACATGTAACCTCATGTTGAATACCCCTGGCGGGGGGGAGTGAATATCGCTGGAGTGAAGACACAAATTCTCTTCGAGGAATCAAAATATGGACGACTCCTCTGATAAACTAGTCACCAAATGATTTTGGGCGTAAGGAGAGTTCTCCTCATGTGAGAGAGTTAGGGAGAGACATGGAAATCGGCTTTGGAATGCAAAGTTCGGTGACCCTGTATAAATCAGTCCATGTCAAAATGGTTTGGGAGGAAACAGTCAAGTGAACGAGGCTTTCAGAGCGACGGAGATGTTCCCCTAAAATACAAATGAAACCTTTTTGTTGCTCCATACTCTGTGTATAAACTTATTCAGGCGTATAAATATACATGCACAGATGTAGTTTAAGCCGCATTAAAAAAACTTTCTGCGGGCTGTGTTAGTAGGACTGCTCATCAGTTAGGCTTTCGGTGTCGTTCGAATCCCATCCGAGAGGATGGAACGCGTCTACTGAAGCCATCTGAGTGATCAGTGGTAACTGCTTCCAGTTGACTGTTTTTTCGACAGGAAGACTGAGTTCGTCGATCAAGGTCCCGTTCAACAGTCATTGCACTGTAGACAGTGGAGAAAAATTACCGTAAGTCCTTCGTTTGGTTTTGCATTTGTTATCCCCCCCATCACTTGAAGTCAATTTATGCTTAGAAGTCAAGAATCATTGCACAATTCTTTCATCCTAACAAAACTCACGGGAGTTTCGAAACCGCGACCTCCCGACTAGTATAGTTCGAACTCGTTCGAACTATAACTCTAACGTACATCTACACAGAAGAGTGTCGCTCATCCTTGTATCACGGAAACCACATCAAGCGGTCAGGTATTGACCGGCTCCTAGGACAGCGAATTCCCATCTGGAATTCTTACTCATCTCTTAGATATTTATAGATTGATGGCAAGCTTTATACAGCCTTTAGGAAGGCTATGAAAAACTTGACATATTGATTGTATAAAGTATAGGCATACGGTACTTTTCTTGACAATTTTTAAGGCAGTTTAAAGTACCCTTCCTAGGCAGGGTCTTCTAAAAGTCGGTTGTCCTAGAGACTGTTGAAAGTCGTTGGTCGTTGTCCATCAGTTGTCCTTCAAAGGGAGGATTCTTGGGAGTAACCGTCTTGGCGGATTCCGATATTCCTTTCACCGTGCCGTCATCTACTGCTGGAATTACGGCATGGCCAACCTTCCGAATATTTTTGTTCATCATGTGAAACATGGCCTACCTTCCGAATATTTTTGTTCATCATGTGAGTTTCGTATATCTCATACTGACCTGAAAATTCACTCACTTTTTTTGGACACCTACGCAAATCGTGGCAAACACAAAGGTACGCATACCGCCATCTCTTTGGATGACACAGCGCCCTCGGAATGCAAGCTATCCTGGCCGCAGGCGCACAGGCACACAGACGCACCACAAAAGCCAGTTGACTACGAAGCCAAAATGTCAAGGCGTCAACACGCATTTTCAGACTGTCTGCAGAGGAACGATTGATCTGACATTTATCAAGAATATAACAGACGTGGGTGAACTTTCCACAAAAGTGGCGGTGTAAAAGATTTCCAACGGCTCTGACGACAGGTTGCCGGATTCCTGAGCCAACACACTGCATGTCATGTGAATACCCAGGACCGAACCTTCCAGGTAATTGCTTTCCTGGCAAAGGTCTTGCCTCCGGAACATTTATTGATTGCCGCCAGTAGTTTTCAAACTGGGCGATACTACTGCCATCGTTTCGTTCCCAGATGATCTGAGGAGCAAGGGGTTGATAACTACGCTTTCGAGGCAGTGGCTTATATAACTGATGCGTCAGTACGCAAAGTGTCGATGGGGCTTTCACTGAGAGATCAGGAGGGGAGCTATGCATTTAAGGCAACAGCTTGAACGCATGAGCACCATTGAAGGTGCGAGTGGGCCATGTCTAACTATATCTCTAACCACTGATGTGCCCTTCTCAGGGTCCCTATTCTGGGAGTCGGCAATGACCAACGCAAGTGAGTTTGCTGGCAGTGGCTTTCTAATTTGCCATCAAGCCGTTGCCTGACCTCCTCTCTCTCGTTTCCACCCTTCGCGTGGTTGTATGAATTTGACCCACAGGCATACGGAGCACGTGACCAAGTCAGTGCAACCTATAGCGAGTGACCAGTGTATTTATGGTTAGCGATTTATTTCAACGGAAAACCATTCAACGTACTTCAGTATTTCTGCTCTGGTGTTCTCACCAGACCTGAGCAGTGCTCCGATGAGATTGATAGCCAAACATTGAAAGATTTTTGAGGTGCTGATCATTACTCATAATTTTCAGGAAGAGGGAAACCAGGTTTGTTACATCAGATATTTGTTGCATTGCTCAAGCTACTGTAAGTTAATCGGGAGAAGAACAACGAGTTTGTTGAATCAAACATTCACACAACGTACTTTTGAACAGTGCTGCTTTTCCCCTGGTACATTCATTGTCTTGGATCTAGGAAAAGGGCAGTACTGGCCACAATTTCGTTCTTATCAGAGCTCACTTTCAATCTTGATTGATGTCGAATGTGCTGGCGTTACTCGTCAACTCACATGGAATGCAACCGAATGTTCAAACTTTGAAAAAGTGGACATGTTCTCACTTTGCCGAAAACCACAAACGACGATCTTCCTAATGTCCCGATGAAAGAAAGAAAGCCCTTCACTACGAAGTTATCTATTAGTAAACACGAGCCAAGCGGTTACAAGCTATTAGACAGGAAAATAAACAGTTGCACGGAGGTTTTGAAAACGGAACATTCTCAAGTGTCTTGTTGAACTTTTCCTGGACTTTCTTCGACCATTCAACAGGTAGAACCGAACACTGCGAAGAGGTTCCATAAGTTCCGTAGTGATTGTCAGCTTGCGTCAGATACGGAGGAGGAGCCTCGACACCGGACAATAGACTACTCGCATGCTTCATCAGTAGCATATATCGTTACGCTGGTGGTCCGCTTGGCAGAAATTTCATCCAGGCAGAGTTATGAACGTGATGATTCAGGAGCTGTTCGGCGGCGGTGGAGGGGTAACGTGATGTCCTCGGCTCTCAGGCAACAGAAGTCCAAATTCAGGTGTGGCCGGGTAGATGCATTAGCTATGCAGGTTTAAAAAGTCCTCTAGAAAAGTCCGCCAACATCGATATGCACAGTAGTCAAAGATATTCCAGCAACTGGCCCTGTAATCTTTGTAATCTGACATAGTAACTTCAACTATTGCAGTCTGCGGATGACATGTTTAGGTTTTTGATGCACTTCACCGGATCACAGGCCGGAGAACAAGCGCGGAGGTTCTTCAAAGTCGACTGTGGTCTGCCACAGGTCCAGCCCCGCTGGTTTGGCTATTTGAAGCAAATTTCGAAAGTTCGCATTCCAAAATAAACTTTGTTCAGTCAGCTAAAAAGTAGATTTTAAACTCGGAAACGTCCGACATTTTGCCGTTGCAGTTTTTTGAGTAACTGTCGTTTTAGACCACGTAAGGGCCTGGTACCTGACAAAGGGGCTTGGAAAATGACTATTCACGCAGGTGAGAGACTCCCGAGACAGACGCTCACCGATTTCATTCTCTGAATTCTAAAATCATGCAGAGTGTGGACGCTTAAAGACATTCGTTTTTGCATGAACAGTCCGAATACGGGATTAAAACGGGCTTCGCTTTGGACAACCGGAATTCAGTGGCTATCCTCCTCAGTTTGACGCAGTGTAGTTCACCTATTATTCTGTGATTCATACAATATGCAGTCACCAATCCAATTCCGTGTTTACATCAAATTTTCATTGCTGTTCCACTCCAGTCTGAAACCGGCGTTTCGTAGCTTCCTTTGATCAGATATCTGACCGGGCTTTCATATCTTCAACTTCACATTCCTTCACATCAGGTATGCTTCGCCGTTCAGGCACATCGCGTCCATCCAGATAAGGGAGACAGCATGTTCCAAACAGCAGTAAAACGCACACTTCGCGTTTTTGGGAGCCAAACTCACTAGAGAGGATATGACACTCTTGATCTAGAAGACTGGATATAGAAGACTGGATATATATAGTGAAAAACAAAGGGCGTAATGCATGGTGGTCTGGCTTCTAACGTTACTGCTATTTTCCACAGCAGGTGATTTCTGGGTTGAAGCAGACTTTTGGCTTTTAAGGGTATTTCAACCAAAGTGAATAAGATTACGACGTCGGGAGCTTTCGGAAACCATCGGAAGACGGAACTGTGTGGTTTACACGTGGAGATGCTGGTCATCGCTGAGGAAAAACCATGCTGTAATCATACGCCTGTCGTGGCGATCAACCCTTATATTGCCCCGATTTGCAATTTCTCATAGTGCGCGGAGTCGCGTTATTTATTGAACTGTTTCTCGTTGAATTCCATTACAAGAAATTGCGTTGTACTCAGCGTAGTCTTCAAGGTCAGTGCGGCTTCTCTGTATCTTTTGTAGCTCAGTTTATCATGCTTTCCCCTTTTCGCTTTGCTGTGGTTGCCAACAGTTACCTTGACAACCTAACACACTACTCATAAAGTCGCTGGAGATTCTTGGACTGCCCTGGATCCGATTTGCTGCTTTTGGGCACTCTAGATAGGCACAGCTGTTTGCAAATAGGAGAGTAGCTGACAAGTAAGATGAACATTTCTACCGTTTTTAACCGGGATCGTAATCGAGAAACAGTTGATGCCAGGATATCTGGAGCATAGGAGCATGTTTCCCAGCAAGGGAATCAGCCACTATGACGTGAAAACAAACATTCTGATGATGTCTTCAGACTCGTGAACAGATCCTGGTGTGATGTCGTCACTCGTTTGGGCGAGGCAGTTAGTAGAGCATAAATGGATATGGAGAGGAGTTCGGAGGCCGGGATGCGGTGTACAGCGTAGGTAGAAGTTCGACAGCTGATGGTGCTCATGGGGTTTTGGAATCAGTACGCTTACAAGCCAATTTCCGGCAGTTGGGAGATTCACATCAGGCTGTCATTCTAGCTCAGGATTGTTGTCTCACAAAAAACTGTACTGCCTGCTCCACAAATTGGTGTGTGGGATACGGCGTGTCGTACAAATCGCTGTTATCACCCAGTCCGGCCATTTAACCTTGCACATACTTTCCACCCTGTCTGTTGCACATTTTAGCGTCTACGCAGAAGCACGGAAATTTTGTGGCTCCAACTGCTCCGTCATCATCGTCATCATTATCATTAAAGACAGCAACATCAGTGTTGACACTGATACTTCACTGCCGTACAACCATGAGGTTCGTCTACTTATATAATATATATATACATATATATTTTTTTACACACACACTGTACACACACACTTTACACACACTGTAGGTCACAATAAACCAATCCTTATAGCAGAGTTAGTTTCTATTTTTAGAGGAACTTGCGTAATGAATAAAGGTGTTTGAGGAGCATAATTCCTGTCCTAACGTGCAGTGAATTTTTCGCAAAAGTGCAGGACGAAAAAAAGGAACAATAAACGTTCGTAATGGGTCTGGAAGGTATCTGTTCTCTCTCCTAGGAATCACTGGCCGTCAAAAATTACTTTGCCCAAAAATGACTTTCCTTTTGAGCGAGTGACTGTGTTTGAATAACAAGATATTTTACGAACCAAATCGCACAACCAAATAGACCGATTCTACAGAGAACTCAGGATTTCCGTTCTACAAGTCTTTCACACAAAACGTTGTAAAAATTCGTTTTAGCTCAAGATGTTAATTCCATTGTTTTTGACACGTCGAACCACTTCGGTTTAGTTCCACTGGCCAACAGTTTTATCGTACAATTTTGTTTAAAAATGTCACTCTGTGTGTTAAATTTGGGGAACTACTTATTGGAACTTTGTGGGAAACCACGCGTAAACCATATCAACTGTGAACTCGAGGGGGTAGTAAACAGTGTTGAAGGGAACAAACGCATGATATGAAGTTTTTATGATAGGTTTTAATGTTTACCAAAGCAAACATGACTGCTTCGGATGTGGTAGGTGCATCATTTCTTTGGGGAAAAACTTCATCGGAAAAAATGATAAACTAATCAGTCATTCTAGTTGAAGGGTTTAATTTACGCATTGTTTTCGTGCACGCTCACCGTGAAACGGGTTACTGTTGTTCGCAACGTTTACCTACACGGATCATGCATAAATCATTGGGTTCTCGATTTTCTGTGTTTGCGAACCATCTGAAAGTTTGAACGAGGCATTTTTGTCAAACAGCTCTCTAGCAATTCCGCGAGTTTCTTACAATTTGCTAACCAGGATAGAAAACACCTACTGGATTCGTAATTTGGTAATTCCTGCCCACTGGATATACATCAAGATGTAATCAGTCAACTCAAGAGAAGCCAAGGCAATTCATGTCAAGTCAAGCCAAGTCAAGTCAAGTGAACAGAATCTCGTGTTTCAGACGGTGGATTTTCACTAAAAGTAACTAGGAACGCTGGACGCTGACTAGTGTCTTAGTGCAGGAAAGCTGTGTGGAGCCGAAAGTAAACGGGTAATTCTTTCTAAGATTCATCTGGACATGGTCGTGAATCATCCACTTGCGATCTACGACTTGGATGTTGTCCACCTTTCAGATGTAGACGCACTGTCCGAGTCGACTAGGAAGCCAAGATCACCGTAGACGGATTGTTTGGATTCAGCTGTCCACTTGAGCATAAATGCTTGTCATATCCATAAAATTTCTGTCTTTGGCGGGTCAATCACAGTGAGAAAAGATGGGAGAGTAGTAAAAGTACTAAAGGTTGTTAAAATGCGATTCCGCGCGAACCAGGGAAACCCGAATTTCAGAGAGCGGAAAGAAACATTTGACATTGGAAAACTCGAAATCAGCACAGATGGCCCAGCATGGATTGGAGCTAAACATCTCGCCAAAGTATGTTGTAACTTGTGGTAACCTCACCGCAAGACTAAATCATAGTTCGTTACGTTCAACTTAAAAAAAGAGCTAGACAAGCATAGACGTAAGACACTACTCATAAGTTTGATGAAAACTTTTCGACAGCGCACGACTGGTTTCACCCTTCTTGGGGCTCATCAGGTAGGCGCAGTCCCCAAGTTTCCGTCAAACTTAGGTTCTACTTGAAACCAAATTGCACGAACTTAGCGAACTACACCCTTTTGCAAACAAATTTGGTTTTGCAAGAGACTCATCTGGAACCCAGCTGAATCTCTCGTTTATGATGTTGCTAAGCTATGGTGTTACGTTTTGGTCTATTGATCCAATCGACTAGTTCTGTGTCCAAAGATCCTTCTGACACAATAACATAAGATTTTTCGATGAAGGTCGACAGCTACGTGCCCCAGCGTGTTCCGTTTTCTCAAGGAAGTAATGGCAGTCCAAGCCCGAATGGGGGCCACCACGGTGAAAGGGGCATTATGGCATTTTTTTGGAAGGTAGACATCCATTCAGGCGCAACTGAGCATCGTGACAGAAAAGGAAAAAGGAAATCACGTTTTCTGACACCAAATAGTGGGTGTTTTTCAACAAGGTGTAACGACATACCAATTTCGGAAACAATTATCTGTTGTTGCTGCTGAGAAAACCATTTGAGTTGCTTGGTTGCCGAAATATCGTTTTCAACCCCGAGTGCCTAATTTGATTTCGTTTTTTCCGACATCCTGATCGGTAACTTCACCTGTGCTCGAGGTCACTCCCTAAAATAGTTGCTAAAATTGGGATTCAAGGTCAAGGTCACATTGCCGGCTCCCCTCAAAAGTCTGTGTCGCATGTCGAACCTGGCCCCAAATCTACATTCGATTGCTATTGGGGTTGTTCATTCAGACAGTCACAAATCCTTTCGTGACGTGCTAAGAGTCATCGGGATGCAGCGTACGCGCAAGTAAACGATGCGTAACCCTGTACCATCCTGGAGAGTGCCCCTCTCCGAAGGAGGCTCTCCCTTAGACTTCGGAATTAGCTATATCTTCGTCCGGAGGGATCAGCATTATTACTCACACAGCAGCGAGTGCATCGTGTTGCAACCTTATGAGTAGTGCATTACGTATATACATGTATCGCGATATCTCGAATATCGTAGCAACTGGAACATGAGGCGGCCTGGTGCAGCACATTCAGTTGCCTGAAAACATCACAAACGGGAGATTCAGCTGGGTTCCAGGTGAGTCTCTCGCAAAAACCAAATTGATATGCAAATGAGTGTATTTCTCGAAAACCTCGTGAGTAGTTAACCCGTTTTTGTTTGAGTTCATCGGAGACGCACGTAAGACGAATTCACCGGCGCCTGCACTCTCACGTCTGAACGGATGAATACTTTCAACCTCGCATGATGTGTGCAGTGAATTGGACTACTGACAGGCAACAAAATTTCGCCTATGGAGACATTTTTTCGAGCAAACAGCATTCATCGGACGTTTCAACTCCATTATTTGTCCTTTTTCCGAGAAAATTTCATTTCCTGTTCACTGTTTGAATACCTCACTTTGTGTATTCGTTTAGTTCAAAAGATCTAGACGTTTGATTATCCTGTCCACTGTTCTCCTGTCACCCTGTCTTGCTGATGCTGTTACGTCTGTTTTTTGGTCAAGGCGACGGCTGATGATATCTGATGAGAATTTATTTATGGAAATGGACTAGACGGGTTGACAAATTCGGAACCGTGGTCAACATCCGCCACATTACCGACAGCACTGATAACGAGGCATTTCCTGACCTACTGTCTGCAACAGAAAGACGAAACAAGAGTGTCTGATTTGCACAACCCCGGAAGAATTTATCCAAAATTTGACCACAATATAGCACAACGCAGATTCCTGTGTAAATTGAAGATCTGGCACCTATCTGACGCACAACTAATCGGTTTGTAAGATGGACCAATTTTGGAAAATCGTGGTGCTTTTCTAAGAAGCTCATCCATGTGAAGCATTTACTACGATTAGACATATCAGTTAACATTCACTTGCCCACTACATGATTTGAGTTACTTACGGATTTCGTCCGAGTGACTCGGACAAATCGCGGTTCTACATCGTCCCTCCATTCTTTTCAGGCCAAGTCAATTTATGCATTCGGCAAAATCCAATGAATTTCCAGTATACAGCAGTATCACGTGTAAATCAAATGAGATGGTCAAACTGACGTTAGATATCATCTGGAATATCGATCAATATATAGTTGGCACGTGACGCGGATAAGTGAGACCAACCAGACAACGAGCTGACTGGAGGGGGACAGAATTGCAGTAAGTTGAGTTTCTGTGGATTAACGTTTTTAATTTGGAACGAATGTGTTAGGCGTTCGCGACCTCAATGGACGGTTGGTGGACAGAGTGCAGAATAGATGAGACAAGCATCTAACTGTAATGATTAAGACATTGCTTGAGACTTCACTGAATCTGGGGCGGTGTTCTTCTGGGACAAGGGCGGTTATCGTCATCAACAAGCTCAGGAAGAGAGCAGGAGGGAAACAGACCCAGTGGAAACTAATAAAAGCGGTAAAAAAAAGCAGTGAATGAGATTGGGGGAGTGGGAAACATCTTTGGTTGCATGTCTTAGGAAGCTAGGGGTTCAAATGGTCTAGGGACAGCTTGGGTTTGGGGGAATAACCGGAGGAACTGGATATACGGTCTGATAGATGACCAGTCTAACTTTTTCGAGAAGAAATATAGGTCCTGGATTCTGTTCCGGGACTTAAATAACTCGGTTCTTCTAGGTAAGCATGAATTCAAAACCACAAGGAGACACCTAGAAAAACTTTTCCGTTCAGTGACAGTGTTAACAAGCATACAGATAAAAGTGGAAAGCTCAAAAGCATTACATTCTTACCGACAAAAGAAAGAGGTATCCAGGTACCTCCTGAAATCAGAGGTAACAAAACTATGTACGGCGGATGTGAGTTTCGCTCTTGTGATAGGCTATACAATGTGAGATCCATGATGTTTGCCAAAACTACTCCAGATGAAAAAAGAAACATTCGAAATCTGTTGACAGCATCGGTGATCCCCTCGAATGCTCGAAAGACTGTTCCTCATCATTGAGAGCAACGCCTGAGGAAGACACCGCCTTACCACCATGTTACTTGAGTTGAATAAAGCCGTGTAGTGGGAAAAGGCGGGATGGCTCACTGGTTAGAGCGCGAATTTATTGGCCGAAATGTCCGTGGTTCGACCCCAGCCTCTGCCTCTCGACTTCCCCTGTCTAGGCTTAGGCAACCTGGCAGTATCCCAACCCTCGTACTTCCTTCGGGTGGCATGACAGTTAGGCACCGAAAAGGTGTTACAGCTAACCGATTGTCCTTCACTTTATTTTTTAATGGGAAAAGGGAAAGCGAGCTTAGCCTATCAAAATCATTGAACATTCAGCCGTACAATGTGGAAAGAAGCTGACAGTAAAACCATTTGTAACGGGCGAACGGTATCTTCGAATGACGCG
>CM030371.1:34898967-35035767 GCA_003604175.2 Clonorchis sinensis
TGCAGCGAGTAAGGCTACCAGGCTGATGGCACCACGCGACGGCCGATGTTGCATGAATTTATTTTTAGACGAAGGTATCATGCTTGTACGTGGGCTGGGTTACTCACAGGGTGCCTACACCTAGACAGGAGGACGATTAGGGTCCTCAACCGAAGCCTTTGGTTCAAAAGCCCAACCGCAAGGCAGCGGTGTTTGGCGGGAAATGCAAATGCATTACCATTTCTACGGAACAGGTCGTCGCATGTTCCAATCCCCAACCTGGAGGACTAGGAGGCTGTGTTCGTCAGACCTCTAGCCATTGACCAACCTGGTATGAGAGACTGTGAGTGTCGCGGGGATACCCGCCGTATAGCTCAATGGATCGTTGAGATGCGTAAACCGGTAAGGTCCAGTCTCTTCGTGACGGAGGATTATCATAGCGCTGTTCGTTTCCGAGCCAATCCCCGGGCTTGAGACAGATCACTGTTTGAGGCACCAGCTTGGGGAACAGATGGTCCGTGGTCCGAACCAGACCCCATCATCAAAGACAGCAACATCAGTGTTGACACTGATGCTTCACTGCCCCAGTATCTTGACTGCTGCTGTCTAAGCTTGGGTAACTTGGCAGTATCCCGGTCCTCGTGTCTCCTTTCGTCGGTATGGCGTCTGGTGTCTCTGGCTTTGTTCAAGGACCTCTCCTCTATTCCACCGCATGAAGCTTTAGGGGACGATCCGATCCCCAGTGGATCACACAGTCCTTCATGCTGAACTTCGCACCGTTTACCTTTGGTTGACAGACGACCCACTCATCAATCCTGCTAGGTGCCATCTCGCCGACCGGACACACAGTAGACCCTAACTCACTATGATAAGCTGACTGGAACTCCGCTTGATTTCGAAAAGCTCTCTTTTTGGTGGGCAATGGATGTACCAGAATGGTTGATCTACATCATTTCGTCGACACTGTGCCTTAGAATGCAATGTATATACTCCATGCGTAGCATTCAATAAATAACAAGCAACTTGAAAAAACAACGGGGATTAGTGAAGTTTGCCCAGTATGTAAAACCAAACATGCACTGAATGACTCGGCCACATACACTGCGGGAAGCACAGCAGCATCACATGGGATTCAGACGCCCCAAGTTGGATTGACCAAACGTTCTCTATGAACTCATCTAACACAAGCCCAGCGTACAACGACAGGCTTCAGCTAGGTCGTCCGAACATCTGACATCGGCTAGCCACCATACCGTTCAAATTCCCAAACCCAGCACATAGACCCAATCCTGGAATCCGAACAGCACCAACAGCGTCTGAACCATTCTCAACATCCTTGATTTCCTTTCTACCATGACAAATTCTGTCCAGCTTTAAGTTTTCGCCACAAAACAGTGCTTGTCTCGGCCGGCGGTAACTTGGTTTGTGTAACACATGGCCCAGCCACCTTAGCTTTCAGTGCTGGATGCATTCTTCGCGGAGAATACCCTCTGCTTCACAGAAACCCATCTTTCGATCACATCATTGCGAATTCACCGGCTCCAGCCATACTTCTGAGGCATCGGTGGTCGAAGACTCAAAGATGCCTGAGATCCTCCACCCGAAGTCTCGCAGCCATACAACCATACAACCTGTACATTACTATGGTATAGGCCAACCTTTGACCTGGCAGAGGGGTATGAAAGAGATTACGAAACGCTTGGGTGCTGTCGGTGCTACTCGCCTTCCAGGATGGGGACCGCGTGACCCCCACTGCGCCTGGTTGGCGACGCTGCAATATATGGCTTCCAACCGATTTCATTGGCGTTCTTGTTGTCAGTTTCTATCCAGATTGCCTGAGTGAATGTTTGGAGGTGTAGGCACCTCGGATTGATTGTGGTAAACTAACATCAAGTCCCTTCCCCATCCACCTTTATTCTTTTCTTTACAATGAGGCTTTCAAATAAATTATGGTTGTACGGCAGTGAAGCATCGGTGTTGAACACTGATGTCATGCTGTCGATGATGATGATGATGGTATAGGGGCTCTGTGAGATACCTTATGATACCGCAACTAACGCGATTCCGTAAACGCAATTCTGTTTTCCGTGCGTCAGCTTCGTCTGTCACACTACCACCAGAGCCAATTCAACTTCTGAGATCCGTCTAGACTTTCATAACTTCTAGTGTCGCTCCCTGAAATCTCAGAGGAGTTTTCAAGCACTGTACATGACTTTTCCTTTGTGGGCGCGAAACACCTGCCGGAGAACTGGATGACTTTAATTAGCTTTTCAAGTAATGCTTGCTACTCCTGCTCTTCAAAAGAAAACCAGGTTGTCTGTATATTCTAGGTCCACAGGGTTCTCGCTCTGGATGGTTTGAACAGCGGGGTTTTGGAGAACTCTCGGTCCTCGTCTCATTATCTCATCAATAATGAAACTAAACAGAAATTAGGAGGGTGGTTACTCTTGTTAGGCACCGTTGCTTGTAGGAAGGCTTTTAGAGAGCTCCTCAGACAGCCACGACCCACACTACTGGTCAATTAGAGAACCGATCGATAATCCTAGGTCTCCTTTTTCATGGGGATTGAAAAACGTCCTAAACACTGCTCTGCGCTTCGAAAGTTCAAAAGCAAAACTGGCTGGAAAGGAAGAGAAGACAGACCCGTTGAACTACATTAGCTGAGAGGAAGCTTCGAGCAGCCCGCCGTGAAATCCTACATGACTGTTTATGGGTATCCAGTCGAGCAGGAGAGCTGTACCTATGAGGCGCGATCGACTTCAGCAGTCATAGAAGCATCTGAAGGTTGCAGTTGGTTGCATCTGGCTAGCGAGAGCTTCTAGGTTCACTCAGTATACTTGAATCTTTTATTCTAGTTTCGAGCTTGTAGCAGGTGTTTCCAAGGGTCTGTTCGAGAGTAGCTTCTTAACCAGCTTTCCTAACGGCTCGAACAGTAAAAGCTGCAATGAAGACGTGGCGCAGCGGAGACTGTGAGCGATGGTGTGCTATGGTCTGCTTCTTTGGATTCCTGCATCTGGAATCTATCAGGTGGGGTGGGGGAGCTTAATATAGCTAAGTGTTTAAAGCATGAAGCTACTGAACAGAAGGTCCGTAGTTCAGATCTAATGACCGTTTTCTGGGCTATAACAACCTGACAGTACCTCTGCCCTCGTGCTGTCTACAGGTGGTATGGCAATAATGCATCGAAGGAGTTCCACAGCAAAGTGACCGATATATATATATATATATATATATACATATATATACAAAGGATCGGATGGCTTCTATCAGTTTGTCCCGATGGAATGTTAGGACCGTGGTTTTGTTTCCGAAAACGCTGGACAGCTCGATGTCGCACGACGGATTTGTTTAACCGAAAATGGGAGATTCTTCGAGCGTACAACATGTAAAATCCGCTCAACACCTGGGTGACACATAATATTCTATAGGGTTTCATGGTACAGTTGTTCGTGAGAGCGAAGAGAATTTACAAACTGTTGTTTAGACCCCTTGAATGCACTGCGGGGCTCAAATAGTCATTTTTGCCTACTTGAATTAACAAACATGGGACACCAGTTGGACGTACTGATGACCTTGAGATTCCTTATTCTGCCTCCCGTTAAATCTTGTAGCACCCTTTCGGTGCCTAACTGCCATGCCACCAGAAGGAAGCACGAAGGCTGGGATACTGCCAGGTTGCCGAAGCCTAGACAGGGGAAGTCGAGAAGCAGAGACCGGGTTCGAACTACGGACCTTCCTGCTCTAACCACTGAGCCATCTCGTCCCTTGCCTCCCGTTAGTTTTTCTCGGATTTACATCAGGTGGATGCTTTTGCAGCTCAGTTCAAACCATATTTAGCGTTACTTATTGCGAGTGGATACCCACCGGTTTTTTTCGGTACGTGCTTAACATTATATATATATATATATATAATCACCTGCAATCGTAGTCAGACGTTGAACGATCGGTCCTTCTTCAGGGGAGAGAGCTACTTTCTAACTATGCGAATACTAATGGCCTGGAGAAACGCCCTACCGTCTTCACGCCCATTACAAAGACAGTACAATGCCATCCCTGAGTTGCCCAGTAATACGATTGTTTATGGTCCCAAGAGTTACAACTCTTTTGGCTTCTCTGTCAGTATTTTTCTGGTCATCTGGGTAGGAATATTGATCTTCACCTGAGGATTTTATCCAAACATTCTCGTATCCCACGGAGCAATATACCAGTAGTAAAAAATGGGCTCTTCCCTGTCATACAGCGACGAGAAAAGAGCGCTGTATTGGAGTGTAATAAATTAAGGGGATGGGCGCTTTAGGAAAACTGTCAAGGATAAGTTGTCTACACCTTCAGGCCTTAGTAAAATACACAAAAATGAAAATCACTTTAGAATGAACTGTCATCAGGAGGTTTTACTCAATGTCTTTTGGGAAACTCAGCCAACACGAGTCTTACATGCAACGTTCTAAACTTTCGCTGAAACCCCGCACTGACGATGTCATCTTGATTCGTAACGGAACGTTTGCAACCCAATTGCCAAGCTCGGCGAACAGATCAATAACCAAACAGCGCATCCGAGCTACCCAAATCCCCATACATCGCCAGCGTCCCACATTTCAAGGCATCGTCGAAGAAGCAATTCATCTGAGAACGACTGCAGATTATCCGGTCTTCTCCGTTGCAGTTGCTATCAGGCTTCCCGGCTTTTCGTTACACTGCTCACTCGCCGACTGGGAAACGAAGAGGAATAAACTAACAGACTAACTCCGCCTCTGTCGGGTGACGCAACCGACAGGTCTGGGGCCAGACCACCGTAAGAATCGTAAATTTTATATTTCTGGTGACCACAGGACCGCTGCAATACCCAAAATCCAAACATTTGTTGTTGCGGTAATTGGAAAGTGGATTTTTGTTTGTGGCACTCACTTCGAAGCACTTTTGTACCGAGAATCCGTAACGTCTTACTCCTTCTGGGTACGTTTTACTAGTAATGTGGCGTATTTCCGTAGATGTCATCAAAATTTCTTTTTTGTTTGCCAGCATTTAAATCCACCCCCCACTTGTAATGCTTTGTTTCTTCAGGCCTTCGGTCTCTATTCAAGCATGTTTCTGGTTCAAAGCACTCCAGTCGCTCTGGACGCTCAGACACCTCAAGCATTTCGTCCAGGTCGTCTCCGGTCCATTTAGAAGGACCCTCTTCCCGTCCACACACTGATGTGATTGTTCGAAAGACGAATCCGGATGTTTCGGAAACTGCCGCAAACAGTCCGCCTGTGTTACGTGTCTCACCCGCCCTTATCAACACTACCACCGTACAGTCCACTACCCGAAGTAGCAGCCTATCCGATCGCGAGTCGCTTGATTCTAGACTGACGACCAGTTCCATCCTGGATCAACAATCAACACAACTTGTAGACGGCAGTTCGTCTCCTGTTTCACAAAACGGCCTGAAGATTGTTGAATCCAGACAGAGGCGCCAAACAGATGACCCCATCCCATATGTGAAACCCTCCCCGTCGACGTAAGTTTTTCCTGAGATTTGTGTTAGACTAATCTGGAGGTCTCCTTGGTGATCAGGTTGTTTGAGACAACAAATTAATCTCTATTTTCACACAAATTTAGCTAACCTAAGCGCATAAACTCATCCAAATTTGGCCGCTCTAGTCCGACAATCTCAATCTGTTGCCGGAAGACAATCAAACGAAATGCTGCTTGCTTAATTAAGTACTTCCATTGTTGCGGAAATTTCTTCAGTGCGGTCACGAGAAAATTGAGTTATTTGAGGCGAATCTTTGATATAGCGGTCGGTCACTCTCCGATTTTAGTTCACTGAAAGGCAACGGATGAAATGTGCTCTTAGATTGTAATCGGATAACTGTCGTTTAGTTCACTGAAAGGCAACGGATGAAATATGGTCTTAGATTGTAATCGGATAACTGTCCTACGTTTCTTTTTGACCATTTTGGGACCCACATCAGTTGATGTGGACTACACTCAAAAACGTATGATATACATATAAACTGATCATTCAGCCTTTGTGTCCTTTTGGTGAATAACTGCTGTGCAACCTGAAGGAAGCACGGGAGCCATGATACTGCTAAGTTGCCCAACTGTTGACAGGGGCAATCGAGAAGTTGGGGTCGTGTTTGAACCGAGAACCTTCCGGTCAATGGCTTCGCTACCTCCCGATCCAACCCTTGTAGGACCGGAAGCTTCATGTTTTTCCTTCTCAGTCTTGTGAATAAGCTCTGTAGTCGGACAGACCGCAAATGCCAAGTTTCACTTGATTGAGTTAAGCGTCTTTTCATGTCGCATATTGTTCACTCATATGCGGACAGCGTAACTTGCCACACTGGATAATAGTAAAATCAAGTGATGCCGTTTTGGACTTCAGCGTTCCTGCATTGTGCACCTACTGGTTCCAATGGTGTACCTATCTTGCGTGTTTTCTATGGCTGTACCGGAGCTAATTACTGGCAAACAAATGCTACTTCGTAACGGCACAAGCTTCTATCCTTTCGCTGGGTAGCGGATCAAGATGATCGTCTCCAAGGGGAAGCCACCTTCTTGAAGTCTACAGCAGCGCTCCTCGTCAGCTAGGTTTTAGTATACCGTCCTATCTGTTTTTGCTTATCACTCGAACGGAGGTTAGATTCTCCTGTTCTGGTTGGTTGTCACTCTTGGGGATTTTTGTGGTTGGTAGCTACCGGTTTGATTCCGAAACCTCTATCACTCATCCAGTGCAAACACCTGGGGCTGTTGTGTATCACGCTACAACTCTGTTCACTTCCCATCAGCCGATAGCACTTATCAGGTGTTTCTTTCGCTAACAGTGTTGCTAGGCTCTTCAGCTATGGGGTTGATGAGGTCAAAACAGAATCTTGAGCGCTTCTACATTGGGTGATCGTAATTTCATAGCGATGGGGGGAATTTTATCATAGGTGAATTTCGACGGTCGGTAGAAGCGCTGCTCCCCCAGATCCAAGGAGACCATCTGCTTGTGAGGTTATTCGCTCCTGAGGAGAGTGTAGATCAGGTCGAATAAATAGTCGGTTGTATGTTATCATACGTAGGCAGTTGCAAACGTTCCATCACTACTCGAGGTGACATTGTGGAGGTGGTGCCCCAAACTACTCCATCGGCGTTGTGCCACCTTCACGAGTCCTAAGCCCAACGGTCTGACGGTATTTTCCTAGACAAAATATTGCGTCACTCATCCTTCAATCACAGAATCCACATCACGTGGTCCTATATCCACTGGCCTCGTGAGTGACGACTTCCCAGCTGGAGCAGATCCCACTCGTCATGTGAATTTATTCCTTCTCAGGTATTTATAGATCAACCGTCTATGTGGACTGCACTCGTCAGACTTTTAAGAGAAAATATCCATCAGTTGCAGAAAAAAATATAAAAAAATCGTTCAGCTGTAGCACCCTTTCGGTGCCTAGCTGCCATGCCACCCGAAGGAAGCACGAGGGCTGGGATACTGCCAGGTTGCCCAAGCCTAGACAGGGGAAGTCGAGAGGCAGAGGCAGGGTTCGAACCACGGACCTTCCGGTCAGTACGCTCGCGCTCTAACCGCTGAGCTATCTCGCAGAAGGTTGCCTCCTGTTTGGTTTAAATGAGTTGTTCCGACCCGAATGTCTAGTCCAGGTATCGATTCTCTTCCGACGTAATTGCAAGCCAGCCCCGGGTTACAGTAGCCACGTGGATGGTTGACACTGCCTGGTTTTTGAGTCGACGCCTACTAAGCAACGTTTCCAGCCCGGTTGTTAAAGCAGGATGATGCAATTGTATCTGTCTTCTTAGAAGGGCATTTCTTACAATCTCTGAGCCTGTACAATGACGATTTCTACGGAACTGAGTAAACAGCTATTCGTGCACAAGCAACCAAACGAAGAAATGCAGTGCGATTTTCCATACTCCTATTTACAAGAGTTGCATGGAAGGAAACTCACATAGCTACTCTGTTTGCTTTTTTAAACAGCCCTGTAATTTCTGGATTTCGCCGAACATTTGCTGGATAAATACGCCGCTCGTGCAACAAGCGTTGACCGCTATTTGACCATGTTTCGGGATTTAGGGGTTTCGGAGATTTCCATTACCAGAATATAGGATTTGTTTGAATGGTGGTGTGTGAGGTGTGCTCATCGTAATACACCATATAAACCTCTGCAATTGCGTAATCATCTGAATATTATCTGAACGAGGTGTATCTCTCTATTTCCGCTCCTAGTTGGCGCTTCTCCAATATGTTCAACTTTGCATGTTCACAATTTCGCTCAGGTTTACTGACTAGTGTGTGTCTTTCCCACCATTTTAATCTCTCTCGTCAGCAAGTTCTTGCAGTCCCGTTCGCATGCTGACACTTCTCCGTACAGAACTTCGATTAGTCCGTTCTCACCTCACCAAACCCCCCGTACACTGTCAGGGTCCAATTTCAGACAGTCATTTTCCAATAAATTGCTTTTTTGTTCCTCGCATGCAATTATCTATCGGTAACCGTCATTCTGATGAGAATACGCTCTCTCTAACTCAGACAGAACTTGGCGAATGTATCTATTCACGAAACTAAGAGATAGGGGAAATTTGTGCGCGTCAAGCGGATAAAAAACGATTTGTGGCAAGGTTTCTGCATCCCCACCAGTTTTGTCCACCTTGCCTTGGTAAAATTATGAATTCCACTGTTCAGTCGTTCTAAACATAGGGAAAAAATCGAACCATATCGTTTTGGTCATCGGACTATCAAGTAACATGTTGATTCTCACAAAGGACTTGTTTAATATTTGTAACCAGGGTGATAGATTGGGCCAATCTGCACTCGGTATACCTTTGACATCTGGCAGTTCAGTTTTTCAGCTCACAAACCACGCACCGAAATGTTGTGATTTCACAGCTTCCTTCACCGAGGATTAGGAGAATAAGGGAAGGAAAGCCATGCTCTGAGGGAGTGGTGGTCCAATCAGTCCATCGACAACAAATGGATCTGTTTGTCCCATACAATAGGGACTGAGAGCTACGCTGTGAAGGCGTTAGCTTTGATGCACGACTGCCGTTGGCTACGTGACAATGTCATGTCTATTATGGTCACTAGCCTTTGGTTTGTCTTGTCCCTGGGTCCCCATCCGGGGAGACACGCGACTGAGTTGATGGATAAGAGCTTTCATGCTTTCTTTTCACCTCATGGACTGACCTTCGGGTCGCCTCTATCCGACACAATGCTGGCCGTAGAGAGCTGTACGGGGCAAACGATCCTACGAAGTACATTGCCTAATCAGCTCAACCTGTGGAGGTTGAATGCCATACAGAATGTGAGATGCTGTGTGACGAGACGCAGCATCAACTGCAGTGTGGAGACACTACGCACGGCGAGTAAGCAGTAGCAAATTATGGGCTGTCGAGGTGTGCCCCTGTTTCCTTCGACTGTCACTGTCTGGGTGAGCCATGAGCGGCGTTTTGGCGTATGTAGGAAACATGAGAGGGATACAAATTAGATGGATGTGAGTTCTGTGTTTGCGGCTGTGAATGCTACTCTTGCGTCAACTGCAGTGGATGCGCTGATGCATAGGGGCTTATATCCACTGGGGACTAGTTTTAGATGTTTTAGACTACTCATAAGGTTGCTGTTGTTTTTACGGAAGCCGCACGAAAGTAAGCATACTGGAAGCTTGCAAGCTTGCAACTTTCTTCAGGGCGCACTGAAGATTGCCCAAAGTGAGCTCCCACCCCATGCTTTTCAGATGTTCCTGTCCAAGCTCTGGCAGTACCTCAGCCCACGCAATTACTTCAAGTTTCAGCTGTGCCCCCTGCTGAGTACCACAAACGAACGATTTGACTTGATTTGATTTTCATGGAGTCACAAAAGCTTTCTGGTTACGTCACTAAGTCGAACATTTTATGAATCCGATAAATTTGCTTGAACTTTTGTTTACTTTCATCCAATGCAGACGTTCGGCGCACATTCCGGATAGTATTGACTCTGGTCAACCTGGTGGCGGCAGTGGCCGCATCGCTCTTCGAGTGGCCTCAGCAACCCCGAGTCCCCCATCGGGACGATTGGATTTAACAGGTTTTGAAAAGCCATCGACTCCGTTTAGTCGTCCCAGAAAAGTAAGTGTGTGATGATTGGGTCTCTACTAGAATCGATGTTGAGTTCCCCATATAATGACTAACCCCCTGGCCCTAAGATCGATCTCGCACATGGCGGACCCCTATGTTATAGTACTTTGCCGTGCTTTTTCAACGCTAGGTTCTACAGTCTGTCGGAATTCCTTTCGTCATTTCAGTATAGTCTTAGTTAGTTCCTTTCTTTGCCCTTTCGTTCAGCTGTAGCACCCTTTGGGCGCCTATCTACGATGCCACCAGAAGGTGGCACGAGGGCCGGAATACTGCCAGGTTGCCCAAGCCTAAACAGGGGAAGTCGAGATGCAGAGGTCGGGTTCGAACCACGGACCTTCCGGGCAGTAAACTGGTACCCTAACCACAGAGCTGTCTCGCCCCCACACACAGGTGAAAAATTCTATAAGAGACCGTTTTCTACTTTAAAAGTGTGGTGGGATCCTGGAATGCTTGGCCACACAAGCGCTTTTGTCTCTGATAAGACCCGTCGAGTAGTCGTAGAGAGCCCAGACACATGGCGCTTTGATTACTAGTTAACACCACTGAGCCACGCATCTGCCGACCAGCTTTTGCGGCTGGGGCATTATTTTTGGCCTAACCAGGTGCTGACTAACTCAGTCCATCAGCCGACTACTGGTGAACAGTTGGAAATTCTATCCTGATTGGTTATCGATCTTCGTGGAGTATCTGGTAATTCATAAGATTCTCTGTTTTGTCCATCTCATTTAGCCACATAAACTGGATACTCATTTTCGCGAAATACACTGATTTGCAAACTGTTTTGTTTCTTACGGGAGGTCTGAATGACTGTCAGCTGAATCTCTCTTTTATGACACCTTTCAAATGAATGTGCACCACACAAACTACCTCATGTTTCAGTTAGTACGATATCCTATTTATCACAGTATATTTCTTCTACCGGACGCACTACTTATAAGGTTTCCGTCGACTCTCTTCTACCGAATTTGCAATGAAATTTCCCGGCGAGGCCCTAGTGTTTCTTGCTTTGAATGAAAGCCTAGAAGTTACTGAGTTTGAGTGAACCCCACTCCAAAGTGGCCTCTGTCTAGCAAAATGTAGACCAATCAACAGCTTCATTTGCCCTAGCTGCATATACACCCACTGTTTGTAGTTTAGATGATACAAAAGACGCCTTTTGCCAGCAACTACAAGACATTTTTCGAAGACTTAAGCGTCAGAATAGATCGTCCGTTGCGTCCAGTCGCTCATCTCGCTCCCAGCTGCTCTGGTAATATTAAAAAACTGCTCAGACCGCACCTTGTTCCTTGTTCCTTCCTCCCACTCGAATCGTTTCCATACCGCTTGACTCACCGCTACGCTAGTCGAAGACTGAACACGAACCGATCCCGCTGACATTAACTGTCTATGGCCTGGCTTGTTTTTGTGATTGTCATTCTCATTGTTCTCCTGTGACCATGTTTTGGTGTGCTAAAGCAGGCCATTAACGTTTGGTGGGTTCACGACCACCGGATGGAAACAACTAAAGTTCTTTGTATTCTGTAATTCAGCATCCGTCGCTAGTGGGGGGGGGGCAAGATGGCCAAGTGGTTAGAGCGCGAATTTACTGACCGGAAGGTCCTTAGTTCGAACCCGACCTCTGCCTCTCGACTTCCCCTGTTTAGACTTGGGCAACCTGGCAGTAACCCAGCCCTCGTGCTTCCTTTGGGTGGCATGGCAGTTAGGCACCGAAAGCTGAACCGAACAGCTGAACGGTTTGTTTATTTATCCGTCGCTAGTTATTAGGACAAACTCAACACTTGTCCCAATTCCCCGAGCCTTGAGGCCATTGACTCATATTTTGCAATGTGTTCCACAGCACTAGGCAACTGTCTTGAAGGCGAGTAGCGTCCACGACAGTGGTTCTCTGCTAGATGTCTTCAGGGTGACAGCTTCCACGAGACTGTGCACATCAGTGCGCGCTTGACCCTGAGGCCCTAATATCACCAGGAACACCTGAACGGTAAAAATGGATGCTGATTCTTCCTCTGGAAGCTTCTGTAATTCTCCCCACCCGATCAACGTCATCAGTGTTAGACAGAAAGGTGTTAACGACGCAACTACACAGGGACCAGGCTTACATTAACTGTGGCAAAAATCCTGGTTCACTCATCCGCAGATTACATAAGGAATAGATGAAGGAGAGAGAGAGACAAGACAGTTTCCGCTCTTGTCGAGTTCGTGTTGATCAAACGTTTTGCATTTTATCAGTTTCCAGAATACCGCCACATCTACCGACGAACGATGGCTACATGACGTACATGTGGCTTTCGGTTTGAGTGACTGGGGTGCCCCCATGAGATATGTGGTGCCGGACAAGTACGTGTTTATGCTCGGGGGTATTGCAAACAAGTTTCTAGAAAAGTCCGAAACAGTCCGATGGTCTTCCAAGTTCGTTTTATTTCATCGTTCCTTTTCACCTTGGTTTTTGACGCTACGCTTCATGGGATTTTTCTGGACACCAGTTTCTTTGACGTTAACCTTCGTCCTTGGACACGATTTACGGTTTGCTGTTTGCTGATGACCTCGTTTTACTTCCCGGCCTGCTATCACCCTTTGAAACGATGCACTACAAGTTTTAGATATTCTCTTGTGTATTGAAACTTGTGTTGCCGCTGGTTGAGGTCCACAGCGTCACTGTTCACTTACTACCGGTTTACAGTTGAGCTCGAGATAGCTTAGTAGTTAGGGTGCCAACTTATTGATCGGAAGGTCCGTGGTTCGAACCCGACTTATGCACCTCGACTGCTTCCGTCTAGGCTTGGGCAACCTAACAGTATCCGAGCCCCGGTGCTTCTTGTGGGTGACATGGTACCGAAAAGGTGTTACAGTCGGACGGTTATTATTACTACTATTATTTTTTATAATTGTGAAACATGATCGCTTTGTGGAAGACGCCAAAGAAAACCGAGGTTTTACCCAAACGTTTTGATGTCGAATGCCAAAGTGCAATAAATGACTTTTGGAAATAAATCACTTACTTCCCCACTTTGTTTCGGGTGCACCCAGCACGCTGCTGGATCACGTGCTTCGTGTGTCAGGTGAATAGTTAGTTACCCGTCCACATTCTGTTTGCTGAGGCACACCGATTGATGGCTGACAACGCTTGGCTCAGGGACGAAACGTGAATAGCCTTTCACTGGGTCTTTGGTGTACTAGTTCGCCTTGTTTACTGGTTACGATTACTAATGATTGACTCATCACGATGGCGACATCACGTGACCACTCACACCGCTATATCTGTTCGGTTATTTTCCTGCCTCAACCACCGCTTGCCGAGGGTTTTCTCCTGCTTCACTCACCTTAGTTTGTTCTCTCTTTATTAGTTATTTTTCATAGCCAGATGACGTGGCTACTGCACTCACCTTAGTTTGTTCTCTCTTTATTACTTATTTTTCATAGCCAAATGACGTGGCTACTCGAATTACGGTACGCATAGATACGG
Organism: Clonorchis sinensis; assembly: GCA_003604175.2. Classification (NCBI taxonomy): domain Eukaryota; kingdom Metazoa; phylum Platyhelminthes; class Trematoda; order Opisthorchiida; family Opisthorchiidae; genus Clonorchis; species Clonorchis sinensis. The sequence goes on from CM030371.1 coordinate 34,912,508, forward strand.
CTCATTTCGTGAAAAAAATTGAACCCAACCGAGCGCACAAATAGCCGGTCTTAGGGACACGATGAACAGCTGTTAAACCGTGTTTCCCAAGCCTACATTCATACGCATGTAATAATCAGATCCCAGGTTCATTTTACCTATCTTGGTTTGATGGCAGACCTGATGGTTGCGGCAGTTTTTGTCAGTAGTCTTTCGGCGTTTCCGTATCCACTGTTTTGCTGCGTTGGAGGCCGATCCGTATCCTGAAATGCTCTGTTTGAATGTCTCTCTGCGCACTCCTGTTCCGAAGTCGGTCGACCGCTAGCCCAGCTCACATCTGGCGTAGTTTTCAACCTTGAGTACCTCTCTCAACATGGCACCCCACTCTGGATTTTGGCTAATTCATGTAGTCACGGTGTTGATAGGCGTTGCGTCAGTCGACCGTTAAGGATAATTCTTTTTCACCTTATAGTTTATGTTGGGTTCCAATCTCAATTGCCAATATGCAGAAAGAGTTTAACGCAGCACACAACCACGCAGTGTGTGTGTGGGCTGGTCTTCGGTAGACAGCGTTTTCATCAAAAGAAAGACAGATTACACAATGCAGTAAGCATGTAGAACAAGTAAAAATAACATGCACGGCGCATCGTATTCAAGGTGTGCGTAACAACGACATTCAGGAATTGTGAACGTCTTCTGGACGCGGCATTGACAATCGGTATTCAGCGAAAGCTGCGACACGACTAGCTGTTGGGTCCACATATTCCACCAATCGGAACTGGCCTTGATGCGGGACCGGCCTCCGGCCATATCTTTTGGACAATCACGTGCTGGCCGTCGCAACGCCCATCGAATTGTTAGACTTGGCGAATAACTTCGGATCATGTGCTGCTGTGTCGTTGATTAGATTTATCATTTTTTTAAAATGGTAAACGTGCTGAAGACTGCGGTCGTATTCTGCCAGTTTGCACCACGATACTCACTGCGCGCGTTGACGAACAGTCGAAGAATTGTTGCTTTGAAGCGGGAGTCTTTTTTCCACGGTGACAAACAGTGATGTTGCAACCCGGCGAATATTGGAGCCGGTCGCCGGCTTCACTAGTCTATGCTTGGTATTTTTGATGTTCGTAGTCATGCCACATTGTACGCCTTTAAAAACAACATTCAAATGGTGTTGTGCGTGGGAGCCTAATCAACGGAATACCTTCTGGAACCTTGGTATGTCTTTCCGAGCGTCACTTCACTACTGTCACCAAAATAGCAGAGTCTAAGTTTTTAGTTGGTTGGAAGTCTCTATCGTCATGTCGTACAGATTTCGGGTCAATCGGTCCCAAACATTTTGGGGGCGAGATGGCTGAGTGACTGGAGCGCGAATTTACCTCCGAACCCGACGTCTGCCTCTCGACTTCCCCTGTCTAGGCTTGGGCAACCTGGCAGTATCCCAGCCCTCGTGCTTCCTCCGGGTGGCATGGCAGCTAGGCACCGAAAGGGTCATCACAGAAGTGAAGGCTGGATCTATTAACCAGATGGTTTGTGCTTTACGTGCACTTTTATTGCGTCTGTTTAGGTCCTTGACACGCGGTATTACATGTTGCGTATGGTTTACTGTACGTCGGACGGAGGCCAGATTCTAGGTGATTTTCACTATCGCAGACTGTTTGATGTATATAGGTCACCAAGTGGACTCGGTGGAACAGAGGAAGTCGACCATTCTCGAAGGATTATCCTTCTAAAGAAACACGACTTAAGGGGTTTCACTGTGCACAGAGAAGCCGTATGAGATTAGTCACTCCTCGAGAGCGCAAAAAGGTCAGGCGCGATCGGATCGAGTCGCTTTCAACTTCCCAAGTACACTGCTTGCAGTTCCGTTACCCTTACGGCGTTTCAACCGACTATACCTGCCAACACTTTAGTCATATTCAGGGAAACCTAACTGTGAGGCTAAAGAAACCGTAGATTTGTGGAGAGAATATGTGGCACTACGCCAGCCATGTCCTGATTACGACTTCATCGTTGATACGAAACTAATCTTTATTTTCTATCGATTCGATGTGAAAAACTGGAGCTAGTGAATTTCGGGGGTTTTCATGTGTGGTCTCGCGTAGGCAGCTCGACGTTTCAGTGGACCTTTCTCAGGCTACAATGCATCCATGCTTTGTGCGTCATGTATGGGTTTGTTTTTAGACGTGTCAGATCGATATTTTTTGTGTAACTTACCGGTTGAATGACTAGTGAATGCAGCTCGCTTGACCATCTATCAAGCACAATCGTGCGTAGACTGTAGAACCTGTTACTCACTCAGAGCAAAATCCTTCTCAGCTCATCGGACCACGTGTCGTTTGCGATTTTCTATTGCCATCAGGTGAACAACTGCCCTGAACGAACTCGGTTTCCATCTAGGTTCGAATCGGGTGACTCTCAGCGATCGTATGATATGTTAGTTCGTCGACCTTGATTGATTTTCTGTCAGACTCAATCGATTCATTGATTGTTTACTGATGCCTCGCCTCGCATTTTTCATTCTTATTGGATTTCATTAAATCGAAATCTTCGAAGATGATGAGCCCCAAGAAGCGCAAAACCGGTCGTCGGTTGTCGGAGAGTTTTCCACAACCTTGTGAAGAGTGTTTCGTTAGGAAAACATTCTCCGCAGAGGACAGACGTTGAAACTCCGATGTGTTTGAGTACCTATACTACTTATGACCGCTAATACTAACAAAACTTTAGTTTTGAATCAATCATGCCAGCATGAGGAAACGGCCGTTCATCGGCGCGCTGACTACGGAAATATTCTCCTAGTTTCAGACGAACTGCCCATCGATCTGGAATACGTAAACAAAGTTTTCATTTTTGATAAGGCCGAAAACGTAATCGTGTTCAACAAGTTGACCAGGGCTGTCCACTCTATACCTACTGTGTATCGGAGAATAACCTGTACAGTGTACAAAGTGCTCCTATGAACATTGCAGTTCATTACAATTCACAAAGGAAATTACAAACTGTTTCCCTAATTTCGGATTGATAGATCACCAGAAGGTAAATTCCGTTAATCTTTGTGAGTGAACCTGAGCAAACCAATCGAAATCGATTACTTAGGACTGGATGCTCGTTGTGACGTGGCAAACTGGCGGAGACGGGTTTCGTTATGTAACAACTCACTCAAAAGCGACTATTGGGGGGACGGTCTATAGTTGACTTTTGTTGGGGTTCTCCTCTCTTTCGGAGGCTTGTCTTCCTAGGTCGTTGCTGATGGTTCACAGTCCTTCGGTTCACTGATCACACCACCACCACCTTCAGTTTCTTCACAAGTATTCTACAAAATGGCACACTCAGTCTCCCCAACTGAACGAAATTCGACAACATTCAAACTACAAGTTACTGTTCAGCTGTAACACCCTTTCGGTGCCTAGCTGCCATGCAACCCGAGGGAAGCACGAGGGCTGGGATACTGTCAGGTTGCCCAAGCCTCGACAGGGGAAGTCGAGAGGCGGAGGTCGGGTTCGAACCATGGACCTTCCGTCGGTAAACTCGTGCTCTAACCACTCGGGCCATCTCGCCCAAAAAGTTAACATGCTTACATTTCTCCTGCATGTCAGCCAAGGTAGGCTCGGGCTAAACAATGAGGAAAACATATTTTGTTGTTTCGGTATGCGATGATACAAGTAGTGAATTTCGACCAGTTGCTTGTCGTTTCATTGGAGAAGATCAAGTGTAACGCTGAATCTATGATGGTTGTTCAATTGATTGTTAATCCGTAGTCAAGGTCGAGTGCGAACTGCTAGGTTGATATTGAAAGTAGCGCACACAAATCATACTATCGATTTGCAGGGGCGATTAACTCGCTATCGTATGATTGCTTCGGTTCCAAACTATGAAATTGTTCATCCTAATTATAACTTTTTTCAACCTATCAAGCCGCGTGTGGCTTTCAAGTAAACGACTGTCTCGTTGAAAATCGGTTCCCTTTTTGGCTCTGCTCACATGACCCGTATCGACCCATTTAGGCGGCACACAGTTTGGGGGTTAGGTCTGTTCGATCCGCTGATCGATGAATGGAGGAATTATTACTACTACTGTGACGGTGGATACTACTGATGAGGCATGTGAGTAGTACGTTTTCTCGTAAATCTGCTTTGCGTCTGTTGAAAAGTGAGATCTGTTACCGAATTGGTGGAGTCTCTTTGTAGCATTTGCCTGCATTTGAGTAACAGTCAACGAATATCCAGAAGAGTTCAGGAAGACGCGTTCAAGGAGAAGGTGGATATTCAGTTTTGTAAACGAGATGCATATGAGAGTTTTGCTCCCCTATTCAATAGTCTGTAACTGCTAAGTTGGTGTTCTCAAATAGACAACTCCGCAGCGAAGGCCTCCTTCCTTTCACTACTACTACCACTAATAATAATCATAACAATACTCATAATCTTTCGGGTGTAACCCCCTTTCGGTGTCTATCTACCATCAGAAAGAAGCACGATGGCTGCCAGGTTGCCCAAGCCTAGACAGGAGCAATCAAGATGCTAAGGTTGGATTCGAACCACGGACTATCTGGGCTATCTCGAACTCAATGACAGCATTGATTATATGTGATAGTTCCTCTTCCCCTGGTGATTGTTGAAAAGCCAGTTAACTTGTTTGTTCCGACGACTCAACGAATAGATGCCCCCCAGTTATTTGCCTAACCAACGAAAAGCTGTCAGGCGGTTCCGCAGCTTTCCACTCGCGACCTCTTCGTATGTGAAGCAGTTGTTCAGTTGCTCAGATAACCACTTTCGGGCTATACTACACACAGCTTCAGCACAGTGAGAGTGTGCAATACGTAAGGAAGGTTACCATGGGTTTACTCCCGTTAACCCCGTCAGGGGGTTACTCTCTTGGCTTTTGAGATGCGACGCACGACCTAACAACCGTGATTTTTCTCTCGAAGGTAGTCACTCATAGTAGGGTTCTCTTAATAAATGTAACCTGTAGTAGACCGAACAGCGATTCGTCTTTTTGGAAAGGCTGGTGGGTGACTCAGTTGCACAGTGGTGCCTTCGATGAGTGAACGCTCGATGGGAACCAACCAGATGACTGATAGGGAACTGATCCTGTCTAGTAGGTCCACAATGTAAGAATACACAGTCTGACATGGCCCGGTCGACGCGTACGCCGTTTTTACACCTGAAAAAGAAGATGATGATGGAGAAACCATCCGTTTCAGCGCTGGGGAGGTTATGATATTTGTGACTAGTTCCAGGAAGTGCGTCGGAGGACTTGAAAAGGACACAACGCACGTCAAAGCTTACCTCGTTAATTCACTTTAGCGACTCGAATTACAAAGGTGTACAAATGTGGACAATACGAGGCTGGCTACCCCCGCTACTGCGCGACTAATAGTACACTTCAAACACCGAATTTTCCGACTTTGCGCTCAAAGAAACCAGATAAACTTCAGTGGAACAAAATATGGCGCAGACGATATGGCAAGGATCGTGTTTTCACCCTGTTATGTCTGCTGATTCGCTAATCTGCTGTATCTGATTGCTGACCCGCTCCAGTGCCTAGTGCCGGGAAAAAAGACTCAGAAAAGGGAACACAACAGCTATATTCCGAACAAGCGAGTGCGAGAGTGTGAGTACGTGCGAGTGCGAGAATACAACTCAAGCTAGTCATTGGTGGGACACTGTCTAACTTGGTCCAATGCTGACGCACGCGGTCTGGTCTTGGTACAAGGCTGAGACGCGCTGCATACTGCGGGGGCGTTGTCTGACCTTGATCAACGCTGACTCGCGCTGTCTGGGTTTGATAGAAAGCTGTGAGGCGCTGTATATTGAGGGGGCGTTGTCTGTCTGGTCAACATCTACAGAGCTGAGGGTCTCAGTAGATTTCGGGCATTCAGTAGTTGCTTTCAGGAATCTGACCTTCCTGATACACCCGTATGTGACTTGTAACTGGGGTATACGACTATACAGTTGTCGTCTGTTAAAAGTTAACCTCTGACCTGGAAGAGCGGTATGAAAGAGATTACGAAACGCTTGGGCGCTGTCGGTGCTACTCGCCTTCCAGGATGGGGCCGCGTGATCCCCACTATGCCTGGTTGGAGACACTACAAGATATGGCTGCCAACCGATGTCATTGGCGTTCTTGTTGTCAGTTTCTATCCAGATTGCCTGAGTGAATGTTTGGAGGTGTAGGCACCTCGGAATGATTGTAATAAGCTAGTATTAAGTCCCTTCCTTGTCCATCTTTATTCTTTTCTTCACAATAAGGCTTTCAAATAAATCACAGCTGTACGGCAGCGAAGCATTGGTACTGAACACTGATGTCATGCTGTCGATGATGACGAAGATGACTGATAAAAGCACAAATGTGGAATTCTCTATCGCTTTTGTATTCCTTGGGTATCATCTTGAACGTGTCTCGGTAAAACCGTTGAATGAAACTTAATCTTACCTAATATCGATCGAGATGGCTCAGTGGTTAAATCGCGAATTTACTGACCGAAAAGTTGTGGTTCGAATCCAACCGGGGCACATCGACTTCTCCTGTCTAGGCGATATCGTGGCCCCCCTGCTTCTTTCGATGGCATGGCAACCAGACACCGGAAGGGTGTTAAAGCTGAACGGTTATTATTAATATTAGTATTTTGAATATTGTTATTGAGCTACCGAAAAGCGGAAACGTATAGTAGGATTGGGCTTACCACGAAAGGGGCGAGATGGCGATTTTACTGACCGGGAGGTCCGTGGTTCGAACCCGACCTCTGCATCTGGACTTCCCCTGTCTAGGCTTGGGCAGCCTGGCGGTATCTCAGCCCTCATGCCACCCTCGGGTGACATGGCAGCTAGGCACCGGAATGGTGTTACAGCTTACTTACTTATCAGGAACCGGCCTGACATCGTGCACAGCTGATTTAATGGAGAGCACACTCATCAGTATAGTGATAAGGGCTGATATACGGGTCGTTGGCGTGTACATACGAACTAGAACAATCTACCAAGATCATAATCGGCCATATAGTAGACTGAATAGTTAACCTGTCAGGCTTTGCACCGTCTATTCATTCTGTGCCAGGTCCGGATAAGTGGCATCATGTGACAGTCTATGTCCGCTGGTCGTCCACAACGCACGGGATACCAAGGATATCGCGATACCTCTGCGATGAACAGAGAACAGTTGCCACATTTCACGTGTTTTGACTGGTCGTCTCGGCTATGTATAGATTTTTAGGTTTCAGACATATACATCTACAACCCTGGTATGAATGTAGCGAGAATATATCTGCGACTCGTGACACAAGTTCACAAAGTACAAGCTGTCAGCCTTGGCTAGACCTGTGAACAAATAAGCCGAAATTTTTTAGTTTCCTTGCTACGTTTACAACCTGTGTATATTGTGAAGGCCAGTCTAAGGGCTGGGTAATGGCATTTTTCGGGTCGAGGCTGGCTTGTTAGATTTTCGCCACTTTCTCTGTCCACCAGAGTTCATTGTAGTGTTCGTTTGAAAATTCCTTGGGACCCAGTAGTCAAATGTTTCTGGAAAATGCGGGCCCAGCTGTCATTCACGAACAGATTTTTGAAGAAAACTAAGTTTCCAAACGTCTTGGAAACGATCCAGCTCAGCTGGTCAAAGTTCAACCTCCAACGCGGCCAAGGATGTGCACTGCCGAAGAGCTCTAATAAGAGTGGGACTCTAGTCCGCTGGTTCCTGGACTGAAAGAGGGCAGTGCAAATTCAGATTTGACTTCAACCAGGCGGACGTTTTGGGGCTTGCGGCGGCCACCAAATTGGCACAAAGATGAGTGGTTGACCTCGCTATCGCCTGTTTGAGGCTTACTGGCCGTATGCGGTCATCCAATTCTCAGACTGGTGCTGCGCACTGAAAAAAACTGCTAAGGTGAGCGTGAGAGGTTCCGCTTGTACGAACCGGTCACCTGTTGTGTTGGGCCATCGATCTTGGGTCTGCGCAAGCGATCACGTGCGCACAGGGTATTGTAAAAGGCCTGAAGTCTGGATTGGTAGCGGTCTAGAGAATTCAACGCCCCTCAGACGTCAGCGGATCGGGATGAGCCGTCAACAGGTGAGCAAGTGCGAGGCGCAATATAGTTTCAGTCCGCGGGACTTGCCAGTCGAAGGAGGCCTCGAAAATCGGAATATCTCTGGCTTCTCACCTATATTTGTTATGTTATTATCTGCTCGCGTTTTTGGAACGCTGATTCACTGGTAATGTCGTCCATGAAGTCAGTCAGAGTGCCCCTAGGAGCTGTCAGTGCTCATTGCATCATTTTTGAGTTCTCACTTCAAGTTTTCTGAGCCAATTAAAAACTTTCGTCTTGACAGATAGGAGGGCCTTCAAAGAAAAGTGATTCATTTCACCGAAGATTAGTAGACCATCGGCTGCGTTACTTTTTGCCTGCTGGTTGTAAAAGACCTCGCCATTGGTCAGTTCTTCGTCCGACTTAGTTCTTATAATCTAGTCACTCAGCCAAAAAAGTACTTTGCATCAAAGATAGAAATTGACCCAGCAAGATGGCTCAGTGGTTTGGGCGCGAATTTACTGACCGGAAGGTCCGTGGTTCGAACCCGACCTCTGCCTCTCGACTTCCCCTGTCTAGGCTTGGGCAACCTGGCAGTATCTCAGTCCTCGTGCTTCCCTCGGGTGGCATGACAGCTAGGCACCGAAAGGGTGTTACACTTGGACGATTTTCATACGATTCGCGCTGTCTATTTGCCGAAGGGCGAATTCCGGACAATGAAGCCCAATGACACCAGACCCGTACTTTTTAAACTTATGTGTAACACGCATACGACCTGAAAAGTGTAGTATTGCAGTTTTCGCAACCGATGTTCATACTCTGCAAATCTGACGTTCTGTTTCAGGTCCTGTCCGGCCTAGTGAAATTCCGGTTACACCGATCTCCGGTTGCCGAAAGTCCCTGTGAATGCGTTTACTACTTACACCCCACAACACGAGAATTGTATTTTCATGTCTTGGGCCTTAGCTGTGTTCAATCGGTGTTTCTTATGTGTTTTGTGAGTCAGCACAAAACTGCAGTTTTGCACGTTGTTTCTGAGCCTGTTTGGAGATCTCTAACTACTCCGGACGCATGAGCAATCTACTCAGCTTTTCGGCATACTTTGCAGGTTGTCATCCAAATTTGAACTTCGAAATCGCTTCAATGCATAAGTAAGCTGAGAGAAAACATCCCACAACTTTATAGGACCTCGAGAAACCAAGTAACACGAGATCACGTGACATGGGCCGCGTGATTGGTGGGTGTGTTTTGCCTATTTTGTCTAAGTGCCTCGATCAATTGTAGTACGGGAGGCGAATCAAGCGGGGAATTGCGGCAAATGTTTGGCTTAAATTAAAGTCCCTGCTAGCTTTCTTCACTTATTGCATTGCTTCCGGATCGTTGTGCCACAGAAAATTGAAAACACAATGATTTACTTTAAACATGTTGGGAAGTTTGCACCTTGTCCAGTTTGGAGCTTGACCTGGCCCCGAAGGCGACATATCTGGACTATTTTTTGGATTCTGTTAAATTTGATTCGCTGATTTGGGATATTTTGAAAATTAAGAATTGCTGCTCATATGTGCGATCGAAGTTGGTCGTATTGCATGGAAGGGTCCGGAGTCTGATGGGAATATCCAGCCACGCACCGATGATGTCCTCTGGACGGGGATGAAATGAGTGCGATCCGAGTGAGCTGCCGAGTTCTGAGAACAAACCAACAACCCAGCAGTGTGTCCCAGTTACGCATGTTTCCGAACGCTTGCCCAAGGATAGCACTTTTTCAAGAGTGAATCTACCGGAGAGATGCCACCTCTCGTGATGTCCTGTTTTGCGATGCTTACCATTTCCGACTACGTACTAGTCACTGCACCGTATCCAGTCCTATTCTTTGCCTGGCACTTGATAAAAAAAATCGTTCAACTGTAGCACCCTTTCGGTGCCTAACTGCCATGCCACCCGAAGGTTGCACGAGGGCTGGGATACTGCCAGGTTGCCCAAGCCTAGACAGGGGAAGTCGAGAGGCAGAGGTCGGATTCGAACCACGGACCTTCCGGTCAGTAAATTCGCGCTCTAAACACTTGGGCTATCTGGCACTTGATAACGTCTGAAACTAACTCAACTACCAGCTGAGTCTGCAGTATATTCTAGCTTCTTTGACATATGCTTTCCAGAAACTGGCAGGTGTACGGAAGGTATGACGAGTGTCTTAAAATCGGTCATCAGTGGCAGCCATCTCTCAACAGATCATCCAAATAGATGGTTACAGAGGGGAAACCAACCAGTCAAACGATGAGTAGAAGACACAGAGGGCTAAATGCTTCTCTAAGTTCCATCTCTTGACAGTGTGTTCCCCACAGGAGTTGGAGATAATTTCATTGAGCTGTATGTGCGATTCCTCAAGTAGAACACGTTCAAAAACCCTAAATCTATCCTCTATGGTTGCGTCAACTGCATCTGCTGGGATGCCGTTCCACCTATTCACTACCATGGTCAGTTTGATCAATAGATGCAGTCTTCCAGCCTAGTCTTGAATTTTTTCGGACAATGCCCTCTGGATGGTGCTCATGGTATCCTTCGTTTGTACAACCAATTTCAGTAAATCCCCACCACGTTCTCGCGATGTTTTGCGATGGGTTTACCACGGAGGCTTATACAGTTCAGTGAGTAGAAGTCCGGGTATGATGCTCCAAACTCCCAGCCTATTCGTTGTAAATTTCCTAAGAGATGGGCCTTATGCCTGGTAAACAGCACCGTAGCTACTCACCCCTAATCCATATTCGGCCAGAAATGGGATGTATAAAGAATGCGAAAAGTTTCCAGCTGGAAATTTTCAACCGCTCCACGAAGAACCCAGAGTAGCCGGGTTGCGGTCGCCCGCATCAGGGTTAGAGTCAAGCCGAAATCGAAGATCACGGATAGAATTGTGCCAAGGTTTTCTTCTGTTTGCTTTTCGCTCAGCAGGTGTTCACTAGTTTGAGCTCCAGATACCTCATTGCTTACGGCGCGAACTTGTTGACCGGAAGGTCCGGTCAACCTCGGCATCTTGACCACTCCTGTCTAGTCTTGAGCGATCTGACAGCCCTCGTCCTTCCTTTGGGGGAGAGTTAGGCAGCTAGGCACCATTATTATTGTTTTTTCTATCAATCTGGTAGTTTCCAGAAAGTTGATTGCTCCCTACTAAAAACAACTCATGGAATGGCCAATTGGTAGTCCACTGTAGGTGGGTCAGTTGTGCAAAGTATTGAGAGCATTTTGTGCAGTGTCTACTTGATATGTGTTCATATTTGCAAGTAGTCAGCATACATAAGGCCTTAAACGAGAGGACGTGACGGAAGGTCGTCGACAAAGATTTTGACTGGGCCGATGACCGATCTGTGCGGAACCCCGCTAGTTGTACTAGTGGGGTTTGAGATGTCAACAACGTTTACCTCCATTATCCTTCCAGTCGGAACATCTTTATTCCACTCAAAGGTTTCTTTGAAGTCCGCAGTGGGAAACTTGCTTTGTGAGTGCCGATGGGAAACTCAATCGGGGGCTTTACTGCAACCAACAAACGCGACTAATACGCCGTCCACTATCGATTAATTGTGCTGTACAGCGTTTAATGCAATGTCTTTTTTCTGAAATCCATGTCGTTATTCACGCGCCCTCTTGTTGGCTTTGAACTGTTGGTCTGTATCCCGCCGGGGCGTTTCTCCATCACTTGTGAGGTGCTGGTCGGATCGTCCTTAGATCCGGTTGTTCACCGCTTCTTCCCACACCATTGGCAACTCTCCCTTCCCCGTTGACCTGCAGAAGATGACGCAATGGGTGCGAAGTGTATGCTGCCAGTTCCTTCAGGACTACCAGGCGAAAATCTTCCGGACAAGGCGTCGGAGGGAATTGTGAACCTCCTAACCATCCGCAATTTGCGCAGCTAAGTACCTGGGGATACCATGTTTCGTCCTAGGGCACGACTATTACCTGTCCATATATGTGGACATGACCCTCCGCCCACGTATGTAGAGGCCTTCGGGCAGCTATCTGCAGCTTGACCCACTCCGACTTGGTGTGCCGAGTCAGACAGGCCAGCATCTGTGCAGCAGACCTTACCAGATTGGTCTCACACACTGTCTGTTGTGCCTGGCCTCGATGTCCGTTTCGGCTGCCAGACACATGTGAACGTCAAATTGGAACAGGTGTGTCCCCCTTCCTTTTTCGAGCCATCACCAACCGTGTGTCTATACAATGTGTCTGGTTGGTGCACATTTTCACACACACACCGGTGCACGGACGTTGTTTATTTGTGTGCTTGTGTGCGTGTTCGTTAAATAAAACGATCGCGGCACATGTGAGTTCATTTGGTCACCGGTGTGTGGCGGTTAGTGGTCTCAGCGACTACCTGAAATCTATGTACCAAAGTCCTCACACAAAAAACAGCCTAACACTTTGTCATGGTGCCACAGACTCTGTGCAACGATATAGCACCCTATTTAGGGGTCCATCCAAATACGCAAACTCTGCTCCATTCTCCGTCAGAAAGACGTTCACTCATGGATAAAACAGCATGCGTCAACAGGACGATTATTGAAGCCCCACTTCGACATGTGCTGACCAATACGTTTTATTGGGTTGAGGACTCTGCGGACTGCGTTAATAAAACTAAATACGACCATGACATCAATGACTGTGCCTTGGTCGAAGCTGCTCCCAACATTGAGGCTCGTATGACACGTGTATGGTCGTGGCTTCGAAATCCGCTTAGTGAAGAACTATCAGCCTGTGATTTGTACCTTTTAGAGTCTTACAACTCGACTCCCAGTCCTCACCCGTTTCCGTCAACCTGTCATGAAGCTGTTTGCTCATATCCACAGGTGGATAACTCTCCGGGAAGTCGCGCATCTCCCACTGGTCGACCGGATGGGTCATCATCCATCGACGAAACAGGTGACGCAGTGACCACAACAGACCAACCAGAGTCTGCAGTGGATGAAACTTTAACACTCTTGAAGCTGGAAGAGCTTCGACAATATGTGAAACATCTGGAGACTTCGATTCGTTCGAACGAAAGTGCACGAAAAGGTGAGTTTCCATTCGGTTTACTTTATGGATATAGTATATGTTTAAAGATTTTGTGGATGTCGATTCTGGTCAGACAGCCGTCTCAATTAAACTGCTTCTTAAACGTGCGTCAGTTAAGTAGATCTTAACGTGAACTTCTTGATCAATAATCCTACATATTTTGTTCATCTAGAAAAGAATCGTAACACCCTTTCGGCGCCTAATTGCCATGCCACCCGAAGGAAGCACGAGGGCTGGGATACTGCCAAGTTGCCCAAGCGTAGACAGGGGAAGTCGAGATGCAGAGGTCGGATTCGAACCACGGACCTTTGGGTCAGCAAATTCGCGCTATAAACACTGAGCTATCATGGAGAGGTCTTGCTTCACTTTGCATACACTCAGTCACTAATGCATATGGCGGTTCTGTTTCTCCAGGGCAACTTTAACACGTAGCTCTGAAACTTCAAAAAGTATGCGCCGAAATTTGAAGCCATCGTGATGCCTGCCCAGGCTGCGCGAAATGCAATAGATAGTTGTTATTGAGCTGCATGTGCAATGCTGAAGACTTCACGGAGTACTTCTCCAACGTGTCACAGTTGTAGTGTCTTGGATCTCGGGGATGAATTCTACCCTTGGTATAAGTGAGATAATAAAGTGATGCCTCCTGAGAGCTAGAGAGTTCGGGAAAACGGCAAAAGGCCGGGTTTCAACATCCTTTCCACTACGAGGGTTAGGAGTCTCTCCAAAAGAGATGTTTCCGCCCATTTCAACTTCCAACACGAAAGGGCAGTGTTTGATTGTCTGTGGGACTACGTAGTCCACGGCATGCGCCGGTTGTTACCCCGTTCGAGCTTCGTACACACCCACCGATAGCGTCGAATCTCTGTACACTGGAATACTCTAAATCTATCGAGCAAATATGCCTTAAATATGCCGTCCAACGTTCTCAAAATTTACGGTGTCGCTTGACGGTAATGTGTTTCTAGTACGTTCGGCCTGTGGAGAACAGTAGTAGCACAGTTTTGTTCACATCGGCTTACTCGCTAATTATTAGGACCCTAAACAACAAATTCTCACAGTCAGTCAACCCTGGCACAATGACTGCTATGGCTCGAAAGAACCCACGGCGGTCTATTTTTGCTTGAAGCGGTCACTTCAAAATAAAAGGGACAAGCAGCTGGCTCTGAAACAGGCAGCTGTTGTAAGAATGGAACCCTAGTGTAAGTCACCGTCAAAAACACGTAGCGAGCTCGACCTAGCCTGGGGGGTTAGGGCACGAACTTTCTGACCAGAAAGTCCCTCGTTGGAGCCCAATCTCGGAATCTCGACCCTCATGCTTCCCTCGGGAGTGGCGGCATGACGGTTATGCATCGAAAGGGTGTCACAGATGCACGATTATCATTATTATTTCATTATAAAAAAACATGGACATGTCGTCTTGACTACACAGCTCAGTAGTTCCGAGCACCTGAAAGGAAAAAATAAAAACGGACGGTCGGTAGGATCCAGAACTATGGCCAACACCGATCGCGTTCATGACCTATCACGTGTTGTTTCACTATCCAACTCAGGTAACGCCTACGACCTTAGTGTGGCTTTTTTCCATTTCAAGCAACCCATTAAAACCAATTTTTAAAATTTTATTCCTACCGATCGGTGTATCTGTTGGATTAAATTTTTATACTCGTCAGGCAGGAGTGTCTGCTTTTAAAAAGACCGCGATTTTGGTTTATGTTTTCCAATCAACGAAAACCAACTCGAACGAATCGTTTTCATCGTGAAATGCTACCAAGTGTATTCGTCGGCAGAGGTTCAGAATGGGTAGGCAACCTATGCGTTACAGTGAAATTGGTCTGATGCAAAAACTTGGGTTAACAATTTTCTGATAAACCCCTTTTTGTGGAGTTCATAGAAAACCGGGGATTAACCGTGAACATTTTTCAATAGTACGAAGCGGAAGTTGCTACAGGCAGTAAATATGTTCCTCTCACACATCCACTGGGTCCAACAAGCGATCGGGGGATGTTCTGCCTTTGGAATTCGGGGAGATTGGACATGAACAGTAAGCGGTTAGAACTGTACGAAACGAAGGTGATGAAAACACAATTTCGGACGACCAGTTGCCACCACATTGTGGATTGTACCACGCCAGCTGCAGGTACTGGTTAAAACGCGTCAGAAAAAGCGCAGGAGTTCGGACGACCAGTTGCCACCACATTGTGGATTGTACCACGCCAGCTGCAGGTACTGGTTAAAACGCGTCAGAAAAAACGCAGGAGTCAGCTAGGGCTTCGCCGTCTGGTTGTTGCATCTTCTTGTCCGGTTCAAGGTATCGTGCTTTTGTTGTTTCTATGCTCCATTCTGTCAGAGCAGCGCGCGAATGAATGAGCTTTCAGAAGCGAGTGGATTAAATGAATATGTGCTAGCGGTCACAGGGACTAAGGAGGGAATCTTAACGTTTAGAGTTGATTTTATTTGAGAATGAGGTGTCCGACCCCATGAGAGACTGTCACCTGAGACGTTTGGTAACAAGTGCAGCTGTAGCACCCTGTCGGTGCCTAACTGCCATGCCACCCGAAGGAAGCACGAGGGTTGGGATACTGCCAGGTTGCCCAAGCCTAGAGGCAGAGGTCGGGTCGGGTTCGAACCACAGACCTTCCGGTCACTCAATCCGCGCTCTAAGCATTGAGTCATCTCACCCTTGCAGATACTAGTGCATAACTATCGTACAACCAAAGAATTTGCAGTAAAGGGTGAAAAACAGAATATGAGTGGGGACTGGCCGCAAAAGAGCTCTATTCCCCCAGAAGAGACTGTCAAGATGTCGGGAGCCAGCCACCCCTAATAACCGAACAGCACGTCCATTAAATGGATGTGTCACGTGCGGGCTACGGATTAAACGAAGGCATGCCCTGATTGGTCAGAATGCAAGCCAATCTGTATCGAACGTCTTAAGCTCGACGCTTCTCGCCACCTCATGGGGATCCTAGCAAGACCTTGTGGAACATTCTGTGTTGCTGCTATAAATACGGTTATAATGATTTTCCTTTGTCTCCTTAAAGAGCTGTCTGAAGCTACCGTGCCTTTTGATATACCATAGTGGGCGGAGCAGGAAGCCAAGGACCGACACAGAGTTGCACCACCGTTCAGCATGTTACAACACAAGAGTAATGCACTTAGACCTTTGAACACTATTCAACTAAACACATTTGGAATGGATGCCATCTATGGGCTTGACCCGCCATCATTTACAAACTTTGTTCAATGAAGTCCAGCTTACAACTACAGAAAAATGTTGAATAACCGGTTGCGGAGTGAACACAATTAAATTGTGAGTCAGTGTGGAAGAAACGATCGTCCACGTAGACAGCTTCATTGAGGGTCAAGTAAAGTCCCGACTGCTCGTCGGTGATATGCATGGCGCTGCTCAAGTACTTGGTGTTACGTGTAGGCGTGGTCAGCTACCTGGTCGAGATCCTCGCCGGTACTCGGGATCTGGTGTCTCACCTGCCGAGACCAGATGTCGCAGTACTTTCGGGGTCCGCAGGAGTGTTATGACTTGGGTAAGGCTGGTCCAGTCGGTTTATTTTGCTGCTGGCACCTCATGGGAATTCACAATGGATGGTCTTTCGTGGTTTGCGGTCCCATTTCTATAGTAGATACTCTACTATGGTGGGTTGTATAAAGCATTACGAGAAACAATTTTTCGACTCGACAACTCAGCACGTGTCGATAGATTTACATGTTTGTTGTTTCCTCTCTCGAGCGTTTATTTTTCAGACTGTCTTGATGCAGCTATAAACGTGAGCCGTTTAAAAATAGATGGGACCTAGGGATGAGTTATGTATATATATATATATATATAGTTGTAGCCTGTTTTTCGATAAGGTGGGCGGATGAAACAGATAAATCGGGAATGTGGGGCGGAATTTTCAAGGACCGAACTTGTCATCAGCGATGCTGATGTACCTTTATGGCTTTTCGAGTGATTTGGGCACGCGAACCGACATCTTCGGAGTTTTATGCTTACCAAATCAAAATGGATCAGGAGAAAATCAAGCGAACTAGGGATGGTTGTATTCGCGTTTCGCACACCATGCTTGTACGTCCCACTTGTGGACTTCAGATTGCCTGCACATTGAACGAATCTAAATTTTCTTTCCATATAGAAATTACTTGTGTTTGACCGATTTCTGGCTGTGTAGGTACCTAAGTATCATCGTATTTCTTACTAGGTTATACGGCAGTGAATTACTGATAGTTGATCGATTTCATCGATTAAATACTACTGAACATCGGATTTAGGGTTCCGAAGGAAGCGACTCGTGCTTTGCACCCGCTATTTTAGTCCTGATATGTGACTGTAGATTTTCTTCCCGTAGCTCTCGTAGACGTGCAGAATCAGAACACGCCGGCAAGTCGATGCGACGCCACATCATTCCTGCGCTTTTTTTCAGCCGCGCAACATGCGCTTGTCTCCATTAGCCTCTAAGAGACTGTCCGACTCAAATACCAAGTCAAGGTATCAGAACTACCTTGTTCAGGAATGGTTAAATGTCATACCTTTGGATGTTGATTCACAATGGAAGACGAACTCTACGATGCCACACGGTGCCGTTCCTGCTATATGTAGTGAAACCAAACGCCTCTTAGGCAGTCATAGAATTTTGGGCATTACGGATCATGCCAGCAACTTCAAGGTGAATTCCTGTCTTACCCGAATGTCATTCAAGTCGACAGGTTCTCAGTCATCAGGGGATTGTTCCTGCTAGCAGAAACGACGAACCAAAAATGTTGGAGATACCCGAGGTTTTTCATCTAATACATACCGCAGACCTCTGAAGACCTCCGGTCAGTAAAGCTATCAAGGTGCAAAACTCCCCTTCGACATTCAGCAACGAAGAACGACCGAGCCGGTTTTATTAACAACAGTCTTCTTGACTGTCCCCTTCTATTAAGTGGAATTCTCGATCGCGAATCCACCTTGGGGATGCTTGTCGTGTCTCTGGACACCGATGTCTCAGAACTATACACACCAAGCTGTACGAAAAAGCCGAAATACTCATTTGAAACACTTTTACCCAACACTGATGGTCGTGGCTGGCTACTTGTTCCCACCAAACGCGTGTAATCCTACGCAGGCAGCGATTCGCAGGTAATCCCAGTCGGTACATGTCATCGCGAACAGCGAGTTCTTATATCCATGCAGCGAAATGGTGACACGGAGGACTTCAGTAAAGGACGAATATTCTGATACCTCCACAGATCTTTCAGATCAGAAAAAGCTGTTGTGGTCGCGGTTTACTCTCCAACATTTTCGCCGGCATTTACACAATTCCAGAGGCATACATAGCTGTTGACGCTATCTAACATGCCTTCCTTTCTGAATTCTTGTTTCCCATAGAGACAATATGCTTCCCTTCGTAGCTCGTATATGTCGACGGCGAATTCTCTCCTGAGTTCACATCCAGTGGTATCAGGCACTGTCACCCTTTCTCTTCGTTTCCGAAATCGGTACAGTGCTTGAATCCTCTTTGCTTGCCTCAAATACCTTGGGGATCGAAGTGCTCACGGATATGATGTTTCGCTTCTAGGATCAGAACCTCTAAAAATTCAAACTATTCTAAGTATTCCAAATAATCCTGTTGCACATATCGGTATGCGCTTCGCACCTGCACTCTAGCCGTCATCCTTACCACCATCTAAGCTAAGCCGCCATACAAACACGAAGAAGGGGCAAAATGAAAGGAAAAGGGCGGGGATACTAGAAAATCCTGGATGCCTAAAAAAAGCGGACAAAAGCGATATGCCCGTGACTTCAAACGGTAATGAAATGAACACATCTTCACACTTGCAAAGTGTAAGGTGCTGCCACAAGACTTGGTGGGATCAAACCCACATCTCATGCTTGCAGACGAGCCAATCGATGTGGTAGATAAACCTGTTTACCTGGGTAGATGTATGGGTTCCGGTGGACTGGCTAGAGATGAGATTATTTCTCGAATCGGAAAGGCCAGGACAGCCTTTTCCAACTTCCGACACCTATGGTGCCTACGTAACGTCAGTTTATCTGGCAAGGGAAGAGTTTACACTGCGGTGGTTCGATCCATACTGCTTTATGGATGAGAGACGTGGCCCCTACGCACAGCAGACATACGGAGTATGTCAGTGTTTGATCATCGATGTCTCCGCAGCATTGGTCAGGTGTGGTGGGAACATCGGATTAGTAATGCTGAGGTACGTCAGATGGTCTTAGGAAGAACGTACTCTAACGTGCTAGGTGAATCACTCACGCTTCATAGGTCACGCTGGTTGAGACATATACTCTGCATGCCTGAAGACCGCCTACCTCAGAGCTATTTCCGCCCAATCCTATGCTGAGTGGAAACGACCGAGAGGTGGACAGTGTATGAAAAAAAATCGTTCAGCTGTAACACCCTTCCGGTGCCTAGCTGCCATGCCACCCGAGGGAAGCACGAGGGCTGGGATACTGCCAGGTTGCCCAAGCCTAGACAGGGGAAGTCGAGAGGCAGAGTTGGGGTTCGAACCACGGACCTTCCGGTCAGTAAATTCGCGCTCTAACCACTTGCGCCATCTCGCCCCAATGAAGTATGGAAAGACTAACCAGTAAACCTAGTCGGGTCGACACTCCGACCCCCGACACTCAGCTCACCAATGGTTAATGAAATGGCCCAATCGCGCAGTTAATGGCCCTCATGCATCAAAGCTATCGCCTTCGAAGCGTAGCTACCCGTTCCCGAACTAACCAAATATACCATCGCCTCCAAGGCTTGGTTGTATGTCCCACACTCTCCCACTTTCCGGTGATCGTAACCATGGCAGCTGGAAC
This sequence comes from Clonorchis sinensis, assembly GCA_003604175.2. NCBI lineage: Eukaryota > Metazoa > Platyhelminthes > Trematoda > Opisthorchiida > Opisthorchiidae > Clonorchis > Clonorchis sinensis. The sequence continues at coordinate 34,932,373 of CM030371.1, forward strand.
CAATGTGCCTATGATGCACGGTTTATAGCTGCTAAATTGGACTGATTAAACTCAAAGGAGACGTCTTTTTCCGATTTTTCTTTCGATGGATATGTTGATAGTACACTGCAGCACTGCCTTTCGAAAATCAACGTGGAGTTGTCGGTGTTCACAGTCCAACTTTGCATCGATTTCTTTCAAATTCAGCATAGTCAAGCTCCAATTCTATGGAGCAAGGTGACTTTGCACTCCATGTGGGTTGAAAGAAGGATTATTGTAGCATAGTTTGTTGACAGTTGACTATCGTTGACTATCCGGAGTGATTAGTCGAAATTCTGCATTCCATTAGACCTCAAAGTCCACAGTCTAGTAGGCCAAAATGAAATCGGTCCGTTTGCTGCTCCCGTTCAAAGGCAAACATCAGATATGAACTAAACCATTCTTTTAAACGGATTGGAGTGGTGTGCAGCTGCCCTTAGTTCAAACTAGTCCTTCAGGATTATCCGATTGTCTGGCCGTCCACTTGCAGTTGCGGAGACTCCCACTTCGGAAGAACACACACACACACATCTGTCGGAGTGCGTGGCTCAATATACACCACGACTGCAAACCTTCAAATCGTGCAGGGTATCCTCACTTGCCAGGTTTCTTGTGCAAACCGATCATCAAACAAATCCGGATGACTTGTTTCCCATAGTGCTGTGTGATCGAGCTTAAAAATTACCTCATCAGAATTATCCGTCCAGCATTATTTACTTGGAAAGTCTTGAAGCAAAACATCTGGCCTTCATAATTTACTTAACTACGCACTGTCTGTTCGTCCCTCTTTGCTGCTAACGCCCTTTCACATGTATGGTTCATTTTTGCATCTGGCGGCTGTGGAGACATTTTTTGAATCTATGGTAACCTGTTGGATAAAATGGCATCGGACGGATGACAGCTGCATGTCAGATTACGTCGTTCACCCACAACACTGTCACGTCGAACTGCATTGATGAACCCCCGGGCAGTATAGGTAAGGCCACATGCCGTCTTTGGGGAGACGCGTGTAGGTCTAGCTGGGCGCCCTTCAACCGTTGTAAACCTTAGAGTATAGTTAAGGGCTGCGAATAATCGTCAAATCGTGTAAAAAATATCAATAGATCATTGTTCAATTGTAACATCCTTTCGGTGCCTAGCTGCCATGCCACCCAAAGGAAGCACGCGGGCTGGGATACTGCCAGGTTGTCCAAGTCCAGACAGGACAGGTCGGGAGGCAGAGGTCGGGTTCGAACCGCGGAACTTCCGGTTAGTAAATTCGTGCTCTAACCACTGAGCAATCTCGCCTCCTTCCCGTGTGGAACCGGCAATGTGTGCAGTGGGTAGCCTGGTGGACCACAGTCTTCATGAAGCCCACTCAAGGTTCATGGATATGAGTAACCAACATCAGCCATTGATCAGCTTTGTTGGTCACAAAGTCATTTCTAAGAAGTAGGCGCATTGTTGATGTTCCAAGCCTCATAAACTGGCTCTTCACACCTCACTTTCCCTCCACCCCGTGACAATGACTGGGGCTACTCTTCGGATAAATGCATGATTTGTCGTAGACTACTCCCCCTCTATTGCGAACATCGTTTGAAAGCGCCTAAATTGTTCCCAATTTCGAACTAAGTCTTCTTTTAATTGGAGGTGAAATTGGAAACGAATCCAACAACGGCGAGGAAACTGTCTTCTAGTCGCACTTTGAGGTTACGAATGGATTTTCCAGTTGAATTTTCCCGGACGAATTCTGCCTTGATATTTAGTCTATACAGAATTGCCCGTGTTTTTCAAGTTACGGAGACCATTGTCCTTTAGCTCCGAGAAAAGGTATTTTTTTCACACAAACTTACCTATCCCACCTGTCTTCATATGTGTTCTTTACGTCGACCTATGCGTCTTATCTTTCTATCACTCTCGCCCGCTTTGTCAAAGTGCACGGTTTTGACCTTTTCGACGAAGGACAAATAGTTCCTTAGACAAGACTGGCGAAAACAGACCGAACAAATACTGTGGTGCGTTCAACAACGGGCTGATCATCACTTGTCGCGTCCTGATTTGTTTTTGAACGGCTAGAACTCAGGGTCGAGATGACTTAATGCGCGACTTTACTAACCGGAAGGTCCTTGATTCGAACCCGACCTCTGCCTTTCGACTTGCCCTGTCTAGGCTTGGGCAACCTAGCAGTAGCCCGACCCGGTAGTCGAAATACCGGGGTTGGATTTGAACTACAGATTTTCTGGTCAATAAGTTAACGCCTTAACCACTGAGCTACATCGAACTTTGCACAGCCGTTTCCTGTCCTGCTTTCGGCTGCCGTCCGTGCATTGCGCATGCTGTTCTGACACTGGAAACCTTGGATCACATAAGGCCTTGTTTTCAAAACCAGAGTTTGGTTCCCGATAATCCAGTGGAGTATTTTTCACCAGAACCTACGTGACCATTCCGGAAGGTTCATCCTTTGTGTTTTTCAATACAATTAGCCTGGCTATAAAGCACATGAGGTCTCAGACCTTAAGTCGCGAACCTCTATCGGAAGGGTTGAGCCATTTACTACGGACGGTGATGGAATTGAACGTGACTGACGTCATTGTTGGTGTCCGGTAAACAATTGACGTTTGTTCACGTGTAGCTAACTGTAACAGACATGTTGATTCGCACGGTTATCATTGCAGTTGGTGCGTGAGATATTGGTGTGCTGTCCTCGTAACACTTTTTACTACTTTGGTGACGTCTTCGATAATCATCTGATTTGTTCAGATGCAAGCGGAAATGGAATCAGTTGCGTACGTCTGAGGTCATGCCATAACTACCTCCGTTCAGCTGTAACACCCTTTCGGTGTCTAGCTGCCATGCCACCCGAAGGAAGCGCGAGGGTTGAGATATTGTCAGGTTGCCCAAGTCTAGACAGGGGAAGTCGAGAGACAGAGTTGGGGTTCGAACCACGGACCTTCCGTCAGTAAATTCGCGCTCTAACCACTTGAGCCATCTCGCTATCCCACCTCCACACAATAATAAACAGTAATCGCTCAGTTGTAACACCCTTCTGGTGCATAGCTGCCATTCTACCCGAAGGAAGTTCGAGGTATTGGTAGGTTGCCCAAGAGCAGTCCAAATGCCGAGGATGCGTTCGAACCATGGACCTTCGTTAATCACTGACCTATCTCGAGCTGATTATTTGGCAACTACCTGTCATTAGTGGGGTCGGCTTGGTCGTGGCCTTAGAACTACTCTATCTTGTCCAGTTTCCTTCTCCTTTTGGGCTTGCTGTGGATGAAGGACATTCAGCTGGGTTAGTACGTAGTTCAGCGCAAACCTTAGCTAACTCAGGAGTGTATCGGCCTATTTTTATGTGACAGGTGAGTCCAATCATTAGTCCGATGATTTTTTGTAGTTTCGCAGCATTTTATTTAGCAGTGAGATACTGACATATATGATTGGTTTTCCTCATCAGAGCTAAACGACTGGCTGTTCGAACAAATGACTGGGATCACAATCAGTCCTGGAGATTCGTCCACCTCTGAGGGTGAAATCAAGCGTGTCTTCGAAGATAGGTCGAAAATTTTGAAGCAGCATGCGAAAACTTTGAATGACCAACTCCAAGCCACACAGTTCGTGGTTCAAACTTTGGAAGCGCATGGTATTCCGAGAGACGTGTCCCCCAAAAGTTATGTACGCGAACTGCTGAAACGAAGAGGAAAGGGAGCTACGCCTGGGTTCCCACCCAGTCCAAGAAGCCCACCAGGTAGTCTTTTGTCATGTTTACTCTCTTTTCAATGTGATGTTCAGAGTCATGGTCTTTCATTTGGAGTGTTCCTCGTTTCAGCCCGTGAAAGCAACGAACCAACTGAATCTCAGAATCCTCCAAGTAGAGAACGTCCTTCTCACACCTTACCCGCTCTCCCGACCACATCTAGTCGGACGCCAGATCTGAATGAAGCTCGACGTCATGCGCAAACCTTGCCATCAGAGCGCACTTACTCTCAAGAACTGTCATCAACACGGCGGATATCAGACCCCGATCCTCTAGCCCCACTATTCCGACCAAGTCCCCTGTTGAGCGCAGCAGCCAGATTGAAACCGACAGGCTCATTGGCCTCTCTTTCTCACTATGGCAAGCCGTCGCTGGATCCCCAGACCAATCCGGACAAGCCCCATTTCGTTCCGGCGAGCAACGTTTGTCTACCCGCCCCCCGTCCACTACCGTTCTCTTCCCACCCAACCTCTCCGGAATTGTTTTCCATCAGCTACGCAGACGATTCGGTGGAAGCCGGTTCGAAGCCGCTGCGTGTATCGCTCCCGCTCAGTGAACATAAACCGGAAACTTCTGGAGCTGGTGGCGGTGTATTTCACACTGTCCGACATGGCCTCGAGTACGTTTCAGATTTAGCTAATCACCCACAGTTACACATTTTTCGCCTTCCATCACCTGACACGGGTTATTTCTATTCAGTTTTGCGTCAGTCGCTGTGACTAGTTCACAGTAAATCGATTTTTTGCGCATAACTTGTCTATGGTGTTTTGTTCGTCCCTAGTGCACAGTATCGTGTTGTGTTTATCGCCAAGTATTTCGTTGGGGTTCTGACTCATCTTTCACGCTCTCAACGCCCCTTATCACTCTTCTCCAGTCGACCAATTCCGAGTTCTCCGTTTGGGACTGTGCTTTCCTCCAATGCTTTCGAAAGGTGTGATTTGGCTGTAGAGCTTCCCCTGAAACTGGAAGTCCTTTACTAGACTGAGTTGGTCGACCTTTCTGCAAGTGTTACCAGTCAGGGTGAAATCGCTGGGGCTTCAGCGTTTGGGTGTTCAGAAGAGTTAATCTCGAGATCATGGAGTGGTCCACTAGTTATCCCCCTCTCGAGGGGTCTGCGGTCTCCGCTATAGGCCGTTCTCGAATAGAATAGCACAACCGTCATTTTATTAACGATTGGTCGCTGAACCCTGAAGAGCGTCTGCAAAACTCTCCTCCGTGGTGATCATTGCTTAGAGCTCCTCAGGGTATACTTTAAGGGTATCAACCGCAATGAAACCGAAGTTTATCCCTCAACAATGAAACCGCGAACCCGCTAGACATTCCAAATGGGTAACGACCTTGTTCTGCAAGGCTGTCCCTGCTGGAAGTTTCCAGATGACTGAATCACACCAATTCAACAGGTTCTGCGAGCACCGGTTTCCCGTCGAAGATATTTAAACGATTGTTGTGGGGTCCGACAACCTTATGCTACATGATTTTAAAACGAAACACGCACTGTTGAGGTTCCCGATACGGAACTTTGAGTGACGCCTGGGGTTCGACAATCCCGAATATCAAAAGGAAGAATTGGGTTCGTAATTCTACGGTACTATTTACACAAGGGTAAGCAAATGTGTACAACAAACCTCAGTTGTTCACGTCCGTAGCGTCAACGAGTTCACAGGTCTGTCACTGATCGGCACAGTGCAGTGTCAACGGCGAGCGGAATGGTGGCTCAGTAGCGTGGGTTGCGGTCGTCCCTTCCGACGACAGTCTCGTGATTCTCATTGGACGTGCGATCATACGGAACTCATGAGAAAACAAGTCAAGACAGGCTCAGCAAACGGGACATGAACGCGCATAGGTAAGTAGGTCACACACACACAGACACACGAGACAACACACAACTGTCGGTCGAGACGGCCTCTGCGGCAAGGTGAGTGGGGGATACGAATAAGCAAAACAACTGGAGATCAAAAGTACATAGACGGAGTAAGCAAATGAATGGGGGAATTATCATGAGGTTTAGTTGGATTCAACACGCACATTTTTGCAAAACTGTGGATCTGCCCTTGAACAACTCTTTCATCGAATGTCACCAACCAAAACCCTGGATACAGTTGGGCGATGTTTCAAATTGTTCGCATGAAGAAACTGAAAGCACTTGTGCCCAAACCAATGCAGCCAGTCGCCACGTGACCACCTGATGTGGACTCCGTGTTGCTTTATCCTGTCTAAGTTCAACACACTACTCATCAACCGCTCTTGGTCGAACGCTTAGTCCACAACTGCTAGTCCGAAAGTCGTGGGTTTCAATCATCTTGGAGTTTGTTTCGATGCACACTACCGACGACCCAGTAACTAGGAAACAACTGTGCGATGGTTTCTGGTTTTTTAGCACACATTTACCTCATTTCCAGGACGAAATCCTCATTGAAAATTCCAAACTGTACCAACTGTGATTCGATTATTTTAGATTACTCTCTCAGGCTTTTGTACGTCCCCAATTCGTTCATGTAGCACTTTACTAAATAGTCGATCGTGCCAGGAAACAGCAGTAATCTTCAGCAGGCGCGAATGATCAAAGGTGCACTTTGGGCATTCCGTAAAAGTTGATTACAGACAAACCCTGCTCGAGTCCACTGTGACTTGGTCCAAACGCGGATTGATGTTCAATTGTCTGTCATTCAAGCTAGCAATGTAGACCATGATAACTCGATGAGAGCCAATTTGTTCGCTGTCCAGTTACGTTCGAATATGTCGAGTATGAAAGATGATCGACATGTCCACTTTGATAAATGATAGACGTTACCCCTAACACCGTAGCGTGGATATTATTCACGTGGAAGCGACCAATCAAACAACTCAAAAAAACCATGAGTGACAAGAACGGGTGATCTGGTGTTTATGGCATATTGTCGGAGGATTGTGTTTCGAAAAAACTTGGGGCTCAATGGCTAGAGCGCGGATTCACTGAGCGCCGAGGTCCGGGGTTCGAACCCGATCTCCGCCTCTCGACTTTACCTGTCTAGGCTTGAACAACCTGGCAGTATCCCAGCCCGCGTGCTTCCTTCAGGTGGCAGCAGGCAGCGAGGCACCGAAAGGATGTTACAGCTGAACGATCACTACTATTTGTCAACGAATCTCAGATGGGAGCGTTAACACACATGTGGCAGATCTCCTAACGAATTCACTCTTTGACCCAAGGACTCTGCAGTCTTTACGTAAAACTAGGACTTTTGTTGATCTCCCCAGTAGGGATCTGTCTTCATGAGGAATATTTTGACCTCGTCCCACAGGTGATCGGTATGTTTTGGCAACTACTGCACACGTTCTCCTGATTGTTCCACTGTCGTGTCTTGTACTAGTAGTCACCAAACTATCCCGTGACAACGTCGACAAGAGGAGAATTGTTGTTAAAACTGCAATTCCAGGCCTGTCCTTTCCTTTTCTATGCGAAGACTGCTCATTTGCAAATTTATCGATTCCTCCTCCTTTGAGTATCTGGATGACCCAAATATCTGACCCTCCGGAGGTCACACACGTGACTCGCTCTTCTGCTAACAGTCTTCATAATGTATGTGAAGTTCAGATGCATAATTGCATCGTTGAATGGCGTCCTCCGTGGCTCGACTAGTAGGCGGGAGGGAGGTCGATGTTTCAGACCCACCCTCTCTCTCTCTCCATGCATACCGTTTGTACTTAGGATTCCAATTTACTGACTTCGCACATCCGCTTCAATGTCGTAAGGTCGATGTTTCAGACCCACCCTCTCTCTATCTCTCTCCATGCATACTGTCCGTGCTTAGGATTCCAATTTGCTGACTTCGCACATCCGCTTCAATTTGTAACAACTGCGATAGTCCGAATTCTGCTAGTTCAACCCGGGTTGTCAACCAACCGGGGTCATTTTCGGAGACGTTTTCCCAAGTAAACGGGTTCTTAGTTCGGTTTTGCACACTGTATCATCGGCACACCTTTGTGTTGGTGAGCTTCGTGGTCACCTCACACCCTCCTGCTGGACAAACAACGGGCTGTTCTCCACAAGATGTTAGTTGAAAAAATGTCCTAAAAATGTCCCAAAATGAAACCCTTCATCAGTAACTAATAGTCACACTATCCAGTTGGATCTATGATTTACATTAGACGGCCCCAAAGCAACGGAGTACGAGCGTCCGGGACTGGGATCCATACTGGTTAGCAACATAGCATGTTTAGCGAATGACCGAGTAGTCTGCATTCCGCAAGCTGAGCAATAACTCACTTAACTTCACTTTTTCTAGGCTTAGTTAGTTAGTAATGCACTACTCATAAGGTTGCTGAAAATTCTTCGACACCCCACGACCGTTTTCGGCCTTCTTGGAGATTATCAGGTAGGCGTAGTCTCCGGGTTCCTGTCAACTTTCTGTTCTACTTGAACCCAAATTGCACGAAATTAGCGAAATACACTCATGTATTGCGATATCTCGAAGGTCGTAGCAACTGGAACACGAGGCGGCCTGATGCAGCACATTCAGTTACCTGGAAACGTCACAAACGAGAGATTCAGCTGGGTTCCAGGTGAGTCTCTCGCAAAACCAAATTTGTTTGCAAATGAGTGTATTTCGCTAAGTACTGTTACTCAGTTCTGAGTGGTTCCTAACGAGCGTGTTCGTTGCGGTTTGAGTGAACGATGGATGTGCTACACCGCACACGGTCTGTGGCCTAAGGTCACTTGGCTATGATATTCGGCTGCATAGTTCACACAATACAATGTTCGTGTACATGCTTCGAGCGTGCCAAAACAGAGCGTCACCAGGTGTATGGTTTCATCGTTAGCAACCGGTTTTCTGGTTAACGGACCATAGAATCGGCATAAAAAAGTGGGGTTCAAACTGGTTGGTAACTTGTCATGTGTGAATAGCACACACAGAAACATAACTTTGATCAGACTTTTTCTCCACTGTCCTTCACATCGTGTTTTTTTTATGCCAATGGGTTTTGGAATACTGCACTTGGACGATATTGTGGCAGTTACAACCACTGTACGACAAGTACGCGGTTCTTACAGCTGATAATGATGATGATGATGATGATTGCACTTGGGAGGTTTTCTTTAATTGCGATGAGAATCAGACTTTTCCTTCGTTCGGATGTAGCACCCTTTCGGTGCCTAACTGCCATGCCGTTCGAAGGAAGGACGAGGATCAGGATACTGCCAGGTTGACCAAGCCTAGACATGGGAAGTCGAGATGCAGAGGTGGGGTTCGAACCACAGACCTTCCGGTCAGTAGATTCGCGCTCTAACCACTTGAGCCATCTCGCCTCGACTTTTCCTTAACACTGCAGTAGTAGCTAGAAGATGTGTGTGTGTGACATCCAAAAAGACTGCTATGGCCACAAAAGATCCACTCCTAAACAGACGTAGTCTAAATCACGCACTGTGCATCCAGTTCGTGATCTAGGTCACGTATTCGTCTATATTCAGCGGTTTTTCAGGAGCTCGAGATAGCTCAGTGGCCGAAAGGTCCATGGTGTGAACCCAACCTCTGCGAGATGGCCTAAGTGGTTAGAGCGCGAATTTACTGACCGGAAGATCCGTGGTTCGAACCCGACCCGCTCTGCCTCTCGACTTGCCCTGATATATATATATATAATTATATATATATATATGCATATGAAACTAGACGAACTTCATGGATGATGATGACAGTTAGGCACCGAAAGGGTGCTACAGCTGAACAAACGGTCAACGGTCAACCTCTACATCGCGACTGCTCCTGGCTAGACTTGAGCAGCCTGTCAGTACCTCAGCCCATGTGCTCCCTTCCGGTGACGTAGCAGTTAGGCACCGAAAAAAACTTTATGGCTGGACGGTTATCTCATTATTAGCAACCAAACTGCAGAAGTAGTATGACCCCACATCTTTCAATTTTTGTGCTCAGATCCAACGTTTTTCCGACACCTTTGTTTAACCACTTGAACTGCTCGTAAAACCTTTGGCTAATTTTTCGAATCTGGACTGATTTGACCATAAATAGTTCCGTAACAGAGTAGACGTTGTTCGATCTGCTTTCAAAAATTGCTTGTTGAACGATACGTGACGTGATAGTTCCGGTCTTCTACTAGGAATGTTGCAGTCAACGTTGATCGTAGTCAGTCAGAATATCACATCTCTACCCTTGTTACTTTGTCTGTGGGAATGGGGAAGACGTCTTGCCACATTAACCATGGAACATCACCCTTCTCGTGTCTTTTAGACCACCCAGCCCATGCATTGTTCAACATAGGTGAGATGCTTTTGCTCACTCTGTGTGCGCATACTGCGATCATCTGCTAACCTCTGGCGATTGCATTGCTTTTGCCTGGTTGGGATTCAGGGAATTCCACAGTGCGGAATTGTTCCCATTTTCTTTCTTTTTTTCTTCCAGGATGTTCGGGCGCCAATTTCGTCGGCCACGTTCGGCTAGCGAGGAGAATGTTATTGCTGCGACCAAAGCTGCTGGTAAGATAACTTCCGTCGGCCATTTATTCTATACATATAATATACATAACGCGGCTTCGGCGGGCCAATGTGTGATTATTTCTGCCGTCTTATTCTTGAGTTATGTCAAACTGGCAGGTCACAACGCTTTCGGTACTTAGTTCTCAGCGTCCCGGCACACGATTTGCGACTTGTTTCACGGGCTTCGTTGGAATTATAGTTAAGCCACTACAGGTCAGTTTTTTGCAACCTCTGACTCTACTCGGTGGTTGTTTCTTTCTCTTTTTTTCCAACGATTTCATCAGCGCTTTCCGCTAAGGTTTCGCTCACCTCGTATGACCTTTGATCGAGATTGTCTGTTTGGGCAAGCGCATCTCCGTCACATTGGCATGCCATGCCTTGTATCCCCTCGTTTGTTTGCCAAAAACAAGTGGGAGGAGCAAAGAACTCATCAGACCTATCAACAGTCCTTTCGACCGCTATCTACTTATGGAAAACAACCTGTACTTTAACGTAAAAATGCATTTGGTAGTTCTATTATTACCCATGTTGACTTTTGCTGTTTCTCCCAACAGCCATAGGACCCTGTAATCCTAATGCTTGCTCCTAAAAACGAACGGAAAGTAATCATTTCGACTGATATTTAGAGTGCACTGCCTAAAAACGAACGGAAAGTAATCATTTCGGCTGATATTTAGAGTGCACTTTATTTAAGGACCAAGTCGACGATCGTTTGGGCCTGGATGATTCATTGTAAACTGCAAATGAATGCGCACGGTCAGGTGAACTTTTGTTGGTCAATTCGCTATTGGCTGTTTGTCAACTGGTCATCACGTGACCTAGACCAAATGTGTGCAGTTTAGGGTGATTCACTTTGCGTAGATATCGTAAATGACGTGAGCCTTGTTCCTTACCAGATCAACGTATTTGTATGATCTCCCAATACGGCCTCGGAATCTTGCTCGCATCAACACGAACCACCAGCTGGCCGAATTCTCGATAATCGTGCTTGTTTGGTACGCGAAGATGAGGTTTACCAGTGGGGTTGTCTCGGTTAGTTATGCTCTGGAGGACTGTGTGCAGGAGGGTGAAATAGCTCAATGCTTAAGGCACGACTCTATTAACCAGAAGGTGCTTGGTTTGACCCCAACCCCGGTATCTGGACTGCTCCTGTCTAGGCTTGGGCCGCCTAGAAGTATCTCGACCCTCGTGCTTCCTCCGAGTGGCGTGGTAGCTAGACACCGAAAGGGTGTTACAGCTGAACGGCCCTAATCACTTGAAGATTGACAGACACAGAAAAACGTTTTTCCTCATGCGCCATCCATTGTATGTGAACTACGCAGGCGGTACCCTATATAACAACAGCTTCGACAATCAGTTTTTTTTCGTTATCATTTTGGCTTAATACTTTCGTTTCATGAGAGCCAATAAAACATGGGTTGGGAAAAAGAGCTTCCTAGTACACACGTACGCCCATGCTGAATGCCAGCGACCAGCAGATTCTGTACCGACGGAATTCAAGGCGTTTCTGAGCTACTTGATTGTTGAGGTTCCCGATACGGAACTTACCTATTCACACAAAGATGAGCAAAATTACACGGAAAATCTCATTTGTCCACGCTCGTGTATCAACAGATGCGGAAGCTTGTCACTCACCGGCACAGCGCAGCTTCCAAGTTCGCACACAACATAACGCTGAGCGGGATGTTGGCTCGGTGAGGTGGGTTGGAAGTTTTTCTTCTGAGGCCAGTCTCGTCAGTCTGATTGGCGTTGCTATCACACGGAAGTCAGAGCAGGCCCAGCGGACGGGGCACGAACACGAACGCCTTAGTAGACCATTGACACACACGTACCAGTGTACGTGTGTACCAGCGTCGAACGAGGCGGCCTTTACGGGAAGGTGTGACAGAGGGGCTAAGCAGGCGGAAATCACCAAGTACATCATCATCGTCAGCTGTAAGAACCGTGTACTTGTCGTACAGTGGTTGTAGCTGCGACAGTTCCGTTCGCCGGTGATTTGGGGAGGTAAGGTAGGTAGCTGCACATTGGAGGCGGAAGCTGATAGACTGGTGTGTACATACACCACTGTCAATGGACGGATAAGTGGGGGGATTGGGAAGGGAGCTATGCATTGAAGGCAATAGCTTGAATGCACGAGCGCCATTGAGGACGCGACTGGGCCATGTCTGACAATGTCTCTAAGCATTGAGGTGGCCCGTCTCGGGGTCCCCATCCAGGAAGGTGGCAGTGACCAGCGCAGCTGAGTTTGCTTGTAATTGCTTTTATACTTCGCTGTCAAGTCATTGTTTGACCGCCTCTGACTCGTCTCCACCGTTCACATGGTTGTGCGAAAAGAACCTTTCTAGGAAGTCGGTCGACTGGCATACGGAGCACGTGGCCAAGCCAGGGGAACCTATGCAGTTTGATCAGTTCATCTATCGAGGGTGAGTTATTCCTCCCGAATACCATTCGGCGTACTTCAGCATTGCCGATTCGGTGTTCCCACCAGATTCGGGCAATGCTCCGAAGACATTGATGGTCAAACACTGAAAGTCTTTTGACGTCCCCGGCGAGCAGCGGCCAGGTTTCTGATCCATATAGTAATACGGCGCGCACCGCAACATTGTAAACTCGACCCTTGACGGATAAGCTGATGTCACGCCTACGCCAGAGGTGACGCAGGTTCACAAAAGCTGCTCGAGCCTTCCCAATTCGAATGGAAATATCATCTTTCGCGAGACCACCGGGACTGATACAGCTGCCAAAGTACATGGGCGGAGAAAGCAGATGAATTGGGGATATCATGGTGCCATGTTAGGTGCAATGGCGATTTAAGCTAACCATATTCCACTGAAGTTGTGCCACGACTACCCCTGTCTATTTGTTGTGCCTTTTTGTTAATATCTCTCATTTCCCCACTTTTCTGTCCATCAGGGTATTCACGGTTAGCAAAACAGAGCAATCGTCCCCGCAGCCGGACTGCTTGGATGGGCCCGTAAGTCACCTTTTTAACGAATTTGTTCCCCGCATTCCACCTGCATTGCCCTTCTCTCAGGCATTACTAGTTTCGTGACTTCTGCCGTCTGCGTCAGTTCAGTTTCTGAGGGTCATTGCTCATCTAACCTTTTCCTTGGTTGATCTCGGCATAGTCGCGTTTCGTTCCCTTCAATGGCATGTTGAAGGGAGGAAGTTGAAGCAGGTTCTGTTATAATAGAGCCATCTGGAGTAAACTGCGGTGAACCACTAGACCCGTAGCTTTTCGATTGATTCTTGGGCGATTTTTCCCAAGTCTTCCTAGCAGCAAAACGATGAGGGAAAAAAGGAAGTCTGTCTAAAACTATTGCGGTCAATTTTGACCGCATTTCTGAGCAGGAGTGATTCACAATGAAATACCCCGTCATATGTATCGTTGAGATGGACGAATCAAGTTCTTTAAAAAAATCGTTCAGCTGTAGTGCCCTTTCGGTGCCTAATTGCCATGCCACCAGACGGAAGTATGAGGGCTGAGAAACTGCCAGGTTGCTTAGGCCTAGACAGGGGAATTCGAGAGGCAGAGGTCGGATCCGAACCACGGACCTTCCGGTCAGTAGATTCGCGGTCTTACCACTGAGCCATCTGGGCCTAACAATTGGTTGTTGATCTGCTTGCCTAACTTGGAAACATCTCATCACCAAACGTGGAGGCACCCTCATTACGTAGTTCTCCAAGCTCGACGAACAGATCAGTAGCCCCCTGATCAACTACCAATAAACGTATCCGACCTACCAATATTTCCACACCTTGCCAGAAATCTTCACATTTTCGTGGCAGCCACTCAGAACTGTGTAAGACTGAAATTGCCTGAGAGTACTTGCTTTCATTTGCGATGAGTTTTTCCTAGAGAAAAGTGAGTCAACTCCACGAATCGCTGCTGCCCATCAGCGAGATCTGAGCACAGCATCACCCGGGTTTTGCTTCATTGCTCGACGCCGTAGGTCACCTGCAGATTTAGTAGCTCACCGTCTGTCCGAACTCTTCTGTTGCGACAGCGCCATCTCGAGCTGGGAAACGGAAAGTTTAGACAATTCGAAATCTAGTTTGCAGAGGTCGTATTCAAACCATTGTGGTCGGCATTTCCGGACCAAATTGGAGGGGCGCAGAATGTGCTGGCAGCATTCCTTGACATTATCATTAGGTACCCGGTCGTTTATTATTTCGATATTTGCCGTAACCATGTGCAAGATGGCTCAGTGGTTAAAACGTGAATTTACTGGCCGGAAGGTCTGTGCTTCGGGCCCGACCGCCCTATCTCAACTTTCCCTGTTTAGGCTTGGGCAACCTGGCAGCATCCCAGCCCTCGTGCTTCCTTCCGGTAGCATGGCAGTTGGGCACAGCTGAATGATTTTTTTTGCCTTAGGTAATATTGATCAACTACCTCGTGTCCGCGAAGATCGTCAGTTCTGACAGGCCAGATATCACATGCATATACTATTACAGTCGCAGTGGATGCTGAAAAACTTGTGAGAAATTCCTCGCTTTTGTCGAATTGTACAACTTGTTTTGCGTAATTCAATTGATTAAAAACAGATTTTATATATGGTGTAACAAGAACCTATCATGAAAATACGTTGGCAAACTACTGGGCATATTTTTTAAATGTAAACTTGGCCGAATATAATCCACAAAACAAGTGTTCTCGGTGTGCACAGTGAATGGAATTCTATAGGGGCATTCTTGGGGGTTGTAACCGGCTGTTACAGTGATCGAAACTGCTTTCCTGAGACACTGGATCCTCAAAACCTTCTTGCAAGATATCCAAGCGTTCAAACATCCAACCGACCAACTTCTTGCTACATGAAAAGTTTGCATGTCTTCACTGTCTATGAAATATATGCCGTACCTGTGTTCCTTATAAGAACTGTCAGTTTCGCTTAAGCTGTGGATTTGAGGTGGCACCAGTGAAGGTTAGTGTGTAATAAACGATCTGTCTTTCCTTCAAGGAAACTTTGCAAGGTTGGCGAAAACTGTGCATTGTCCGTTTTCGCTTGGTTACACAGCTGTCTCCAATCCAATGGAATCTGGTTCAGTGCGGGATCAGGGGGCTCCGAAAACACATCTCGGGATAGCTCAGTGGTTAAGACGCGAAAGTACGGACCAAAAGGTCCGTTGTTCGAACTCAACTCTGGCCTCTCGACTGCTCCTGTTTAGGCTTGGGCAACCAGACAATATCTCAACCCTCGTGCTTCCTTAGGGCGGCGTGGCAGTTGGGCACCGAGAGGGTGTTACAACGGGAAAGTAGGTTAGACTGTCCTGTGCCAAACAATAGCATCAATTTGATACAGTATCCCCTTGGAACCATATCGAGCGCATATCCGCAGGTGACCTAGACTTCCCATTCAGAATGACTTTCTAAACAAACAAAAAATGGACGAAAATCTAGTCGCTGATAATTTGCTCACATGACGTATGGGCTTTATCGCATATATATATATATACGTATATATCTATATGTGTGTATATTTTCACTAATATTAAAATGAAAGGGAGTCGTAAACTTTTCCAAATTATTTGAGGGAACACTCGTCTGAACATGTGCACTGTCCAACGCTGACAAAGTGGTTGTTCTCGTGAGCACACGTTTTTAAATTGTGCGGCATAAAGCTAGCTAGCACTTGCGCTATTACCTCAGTTACACTGTTCTTCTTCTTCTCGCTTCTTGATTCTCACGTTTATCTGTCGGGCACAGCTTTGCTTCGCATACCTGTCTTTCGGAGCGAAGTTTTTATGAGGCAGACTTTATTCATTTTCACTCCAAAGTTGAACTATTCCTGTCGATTGTCACGTGGTCCACAACTCTGTGTCTCTCGGGTTGACCCTACTCGTCGATGTGGTATTGAAAATTCCATTACCTCACATCAGTTCTTACTAGTGTGTGTGTGTGTGTGTGTGTGTGCATCTTCACCATTCAAATGCACATCAAACGAGAGTCATGCGAACTCGAAGTCTAGGAACCCAATGTCCATGGATGAATGATTCAGTGCTTGATGCGTGTCCTTGTCTGTTCATGCTTTTACGTTATTCCGATTATTTTACATTTGACCTTCACCTTCAGGTTAATTTTATTGCTTAGTACTGAGAGGGCATTCACCGACGATTCTCATAACATGTCATGTTTTAAATTTAGCGATTTTTGATGATTTTCCCGCTGGTGGTGAATTCTCAGGTCCTTTCCGCTCAAAACGTTTGTGCAACCTATGGCACATAACCGGATTTACATGCCACCAGGTTGCATGACTCTGGACTAAGGTAAAAAAAAGTGGCGGCCTTAGAAGGTCTCGCTTCGATGGACTTTCTGATCCGATGGTTCTTCACAGTCTGTCGGCTTTTCCTCGTTTTTATAAACAGTAACAATATCTTTGGCGATCGATATTGTGACCCGGTCCGTGGCGCATTTGTTGGTGTTTCGGACACATCACGTTTTGCGCTAATTTGAAAACTGTTCACATATATGCATACATATAATGTCCATACATATGTATATGAACGTCTCTATGGGTTATGTCGGAGAAGAGGAGAAATGTGTAGACATACGACAGGCGTCCGGATGCATGCTCTGGTTCCCGTTCCCTAATCACGTTGTCTCATTGTGTTTTCGTCCCCGGTCTGAACGTCTGGACACATCTCTCGCTGAACCTGTTATCCGGTTTTCCATACTTTCTCCGCACCTGATCGGTTGACCGTCCTTTCGCTTCTTCAGGCTTAGTCGGGCGCACGTGAACTGGTAGGTGTTGTGCAAAATGAGCCCCAACCGACGCATCGGATGCAGTGAAATACAGGTACCCAGTAGTGGGTTGAAGGAGCTGAGTATTTAACGAACTTTTTCGTTCCTTACTTGTCGCCAAACGCGAACAATGTCAAGTGTAGTAGCACTGTCAAAGCCTGATAGCCTTCGAACGTCTTCTAAAAGGATCTGTCTACTTCCCCCGTCTTATATCAGCCCTGCGTGTCCAGTAGGCACATAGTAGGGGATACAAGACATCGATTCCGCCCGACAACCGGAATCACTGTGTGACAGATCGCCAAGGACCCTGACTTTAGCCGACGTGTTACTGTGTAAGGTCTTCAGCACGGTCACATATTTGTCAGGCACTCCGGATCTCATAGCCAAGCTCAGTCCGTACCTATCTATCTAGGAAGACAACAGTGGTCGGATGCTAGTATGCGTGATGCACTTAAGTCCAGCTTGTTCTCCCTGTACGCACTGTTCGCTACATTTGCCAAACCTGCAGATACCACTACGGATACCAGTAATTTCGGAGCGACAAACACACGACTGATCTCTCGTTTTGCGAACATTCCTTGAAGGTTGGGACCACGATAGATGGAGACCAAGAGAAATGCCAAAAAGTAATAGAGAGTGAGTTTGTTTGCAAGCAATGTTGCGTATCTTTGAACGGAACTAGAAAGGGTTCATCCAGCCCCCAGATGCTCTCTGTAACCTTCTGGTTCTTCGAATACTCTGTGCAGAATGGTGGTGGCAGCGCTGGTAGCCAACTAAACTCTGCGTAAAATTGTTCAACTCTGTGCTCTTTGGAGGTCTTTTGTGTGGGTGCTTGTCCATCCCGCAGGCTCTTCATTACGTATTTGGAGTCGAATACTTCGGAACCTCCCAGCTTCAGCAGCAGCTTCACTCTCAGAGTAACATTTATGGTCTTGGCTTTTTCACGTTTCAGCACCGAATGGGCTTCACTCTGTGCATCGTCAGATGACATTTCGCGGCGTTTATCAACTAAAGACCGGGGATTGACATATCTTATCCCGACCTTCAGCGGTCATTTTGAATCATAAATGTATCCGTATGTAGACGAGATCGGACGTACCTTGGTGAAATGTGCCAAAGAACGAACTAACACTGACCAGTGTATCCGATGAGTTTGTGCGTCACGTTCTAAAGTGAAGATAACTTTGGGCACATTCCGTACTCCACCCAAGTCTTTTCGCCACCTTTCAGACAGCTACATGTCAGATGACGTCGTTCACCCACAACACGGTCACCAGCAGATTGTTCAACACACACGATAGATTTGCCTGTGACGTCGAACTGCATTGATTAACCCCCGGGCAGTATAGGTATCGTCACATGCAGTCTTTGAGGAGACGCGCGTAGGTCTAACCGGGCGCCCTTTAACCGTTGTAAACCTAAGAGTATAGTTCAGGGCGGTGAATAGGAGGGACAGTTATGAAGCTAAGCATAATCGTCAAATCGTGTAAAAATATTAATAGATAATTGTTCAACTGTAACACCCTTTCAATGCCTAGTTGCCATGCCACCCAAAGGAAACACCAGGACTGGGATACTGCCTGGTTGCCCAAGCCTAGGCATGGGAAGTCGAGAGGCAGAGGTCAGATTCGAACCACGGACCTTCCGGTCAGTAGTTTCGCGCTCCAACCATTGAGCTATCTCGCCCCACTTAACAAGACCTGTCTAAAATCGAGAGTCACTGGCGTTTGTGGCGTTAGTTTCTGTCCACACTGATCGAATAAGTGCGTCAAGTTGTATCCAACTCTGTTGTGCTGGGCTGGAAGCAGGTCCTCCGGCTTTCCCATTCGGTTCTTCTTTTCACACTCAGAGATCACAGTTAGACACTGGTCTTATTGTCATTGCCGATGACAAGGATTTACCATTTGGGATTCATTTGTTTATTGTTTTGTCCGCTTTGTTCCAAAAGTTCTTCGCAGCTAGATGCAATCAATGAGTCATAAATTCCCGACAGTTGAATTTGTGTTCTTCGGCTGGCTACTTGTGTCTGATGTTTCATTCGGCCTCTGTTTTCCCACTGTGCACACATTTTCGAAAAGTCATTGATAATTCGTCCGAGTTGTGCAATATACCGGTGCACCGTGTATCATTTGAAAGAAATACGGACGGTACGAACCACTCGGACATACTTAGGTGACTCGACTCCGAGGCAATAAATCTTCAAACGGATGATTCATCCGACGGTCGGACTAGTTTCTTTTTATTTTTTTTAAATATTTTATTTTCGAACTGTTTAACGTGTCTGCTAAAACACTAAGATGATGGACAATTACCGTCGTCCGTTTCGGCTTTTTCGCCCTGTAACACCAATCGGCATAGTTGTAATTCGCGCTGCAGGAGGTCATCCGTATTGATAGGTGTTTCAAAAAATCTGCTTAAGAAACGTTTCGCAGAAGACTTTGTGGCATTTTTTCGTTAATTTACTGTAACAATACCAAAGGATCCACAAAATATCTTTCACAATGAATCTGCTGCTTATTGGAGAGTGACGTCTTGTTGTGATGTTTGACCACCAGAATTTTTACAATCCCGTTGCTCTCTCCGGGCACCGCACACCTTCTGAACCGGACAAACTGCCACTCTTCGTGGAAGAGCATTTGCTTCGCTGACACAGCATTCTAAATCCATAGTTACACAATTTGCTTTCTCACCCCAGGTGGGTACCTAGCTGCCACCTGAAGGAAGCACGATGGCTGAGATACTGTCACGTTGTCCATGCCTAGACAAGAGCAGTCGAGATGCCGAGGCTGGATTCGAACCAGGACCTTCCGGTTAGTGAGTTTGCGCCCTAACCACTGATCCGTTTCGATATCACCATGTGAACCTGGGCTTTTACCAAAGGGGGAAGCCACGGGCTACAGAACCAACTGTTTGTCCCTTGCTTACAAACATCCTCAACATTTTCTATATAAAGAAAAAACCGATCTTGGTATCTTTAAGCCATAACAATCAATAAACCAGGGTCAAACATAAAACCGAAAGTACCCTCGACGGTCATACACGAGGTCCCCAGGATCGGCTGGAAAACTGATCAATATCTCGGACGTAAGCCAGCATGGACGGAGATTCGCTCCTGTCCACCACCACCACCTCCTCATGTCCGAACGCTCGTCCCGTAAATTTTAGGTTCGTACATTCAGCACTAAGAACAACAATGTTTTGGGGATAGATTCATTGCGAGATGGCTCAAGCGGTTAGAGCGCGAATTTACTGACCGGAAGGTACGTGGTTCGAACCCGACCCGCTCTGCCTCTCGACTTCCCGTGTCTAGGCTTGGGCAACCTGGCAGTAGCTCAGCCCTCGTGCTTCCTTCGGGTGGCATGGCAGCTAGGCACCGGAAGGGTGTTGCAGCTGAACGGTACAACATTGAATAGGAATCGCACGACGGATGTATACCACTTAGGTGCTGACCATATTCAGACCCTCATACTTTTGAACGTCAGTTTCTGTCAGAATTTGGTGCGCGCGCAACAATTACTTTTTCGTCCGATCGAACAAGCTGTGATCTTCTTTCTTGATGTCATAACTTCAGTCAACTTCTGCTTTGAGCACTTTCTTAGTGGTACTCATTGAAAAGGGCACCGGTAAGTATGGAAGAGACTGTCACATTGAAGAGTGAACAGAGCAAAGTTACCGGATCGTCGAACAAGGCTTTACTAATCTCAGCCGCGTTCGCTATGGCTCAGTGGTTAAACCGCAAAACGATTGGTCGAAAGGTTGAACCCAACGCTGGCCGTTCAGGCTTGGACAACATGGCAGCATCTCAACCCTCGTGCTTCCTTCGAGTGGCACGCGAGCTGTGTATGCCACAGCCAAGCGATAACTTTCCTGAATTTCGCTTTACTCCATTGTTTTTCTCCGAAACGGCATTCGGTCACCAGAAGAATTTCTCTTCGTTGAAACCGGTCACCATAGCAAAACACTTTGAATAACAGAACGAATTTATACTTGACAAAGGTGCACTAAAAGCGCCAGTGCCAAGTAGAATTACAAACCGCAGTTAAAAAAAACCTCTTGCTTAATTCACTGTAAAAATACCTGTGAGTGACAAACCTGGCCAGTCTCTCGGAACAAAGTTGGTCAACCCCATTGCTAATGTCACCATGCGTTATTGAGGAATATTCACCCACGGTGACACTTTCTTGTTACACACTCTCGACTGTGTTGTCACCGTAACGTTTGAGAGATTTCCGTATGAATTATACTCAGACTTAAGGCTCTGCATGTGTGTGGAGATCAGTGGGTCGGGCACGGACTTACTGATTGGAGGGTCCCTTATTGGAACCTAACCTCGTCTTGACCACTTCTCTCTCTGAGCCTGGGCAACCTGGTCGTATCTCTGCCCTCATGTTTCCTTCTGTTGCATGTCAGTTTGACACCAAAAGGATGCTAATTAATTAATTAATTAATTAGTTAGTTAAGTAATTAATTGATATTATACACATAGGGGGCGAGACGGCTCTAGTGGTTAGAGCGCGAATTTACTGACCGCAAGGTCCGTGGTTCGTACCCCAGCTCTGCCTCTCGACTTCCCCTCCCTAGGCTTGGGCAGTATCTCAGCCCTCGTGCTTCCTTCGGGCGGCATGGCAGCTAGGCATCGGAAGGGTGTTACAGCTGAACGATTATACATATGTGTGAACGACCGTGGAGTACCAGAGTCAGTAGCCGGTGACCTTGACAGTTTGACTAGTTGCCTCATCGGAAATGACTATGCAAGTCCGCATTCGGCCACCGTATTCACCGCTGGTTTGATGAGCAGTCATGTTTAATTGGTTCGACATAACTAGCGATCACAAACAGTCACGTGCTGGTCTTCGTCCCGTGATCAACAGCCCGTGGCTTCTTCTTCTGAACTTTCGGGGAGGACCGGACTCATTAAGAAATGGTGTAATTCTACCACGATTCATCGCCTTGGATGTCAATTTGGACTTTCGGGTCGGATACCAGAAAGTCAACTATTGGATACCTCACCATGGTGTTACACTCAGTACTGCTCAGGTCTACTACTGGTCCCATTAATGTTACATGTTTCAAAGGTGAAGCAAAACGAAGTCTTTGGATGGTTGGTTGAATAGATGAAATGATGACCTAGCCCCTCCGGACAGGTTTCTGCGCACTTTGACGTGTTTCTATAAGCACATCGATTTAATTCCCTCCAACAACCGGGATATATTCGCAGCTACTAGACACAGAATTGGTTCAGACAATAAAATGCAGCATTAATTTCGTTAATACTCTCAATCGTCAGTCCGTCGTCTGCCGACGGATGCTCCACAAATGGAAACAGTTTCCTCCCATGTTGTTAGGGTAAATTCCCTTGATCGGGCATCCCCTTATTTGGTGGTTAACTTGTGAGTACACCACACATATATGTGGTCGCTGCGACAAACAAATCTGCGGTACCCAAAGCAGTTCTCTTGTAGGTAGGAAATTATTGTGCGTCTCTTTGATTCCCATCCTCAGCGATATCTCCCCAAGAAAGACAGTTTTTGGCACGGCGTTCTCCAGCCTTGATCTAGTCCGTTCAGTGGGAGGTCACTCCCAGATTGCAAGGAAGTGCCATTTCCTCCGTGAGCAGAGTTACGGAAACTCGTTTTATCCTGTTGGTGATGGGAATCCGACTAGCATTTTAACCAGTGATTTTTCCCTCTACCCAACCAGTTATGACACCTTTGTAGATTTGGCTTTCAACATGTCATGCAAGTTCTCTCAACTGGGTCAAGATCAAGGTCACTAGTTTTACAGTTTACTCGCCTCACGCAGTGAAATCGTACTCTACTCTTATTGTTTATTCCGCGGGCAATGTGGGCTGTTCACTTCCCAGTGTCAGTGTGGTCATCCTGCTGAAATTTAAACGGGCGAGAAAATGAACTACTTCCAAATGGTCGTGGACTAGAGTCAGCGGTCGAGATAACTAACCGTTTTTTCGAGATGAGGAACAACTTTTTTGCTGATGAATCCCATGCTTAGACGTGCGGAGGAAATCCGTGGAATAAACGAATCTGGAACACTGGAGAGTACCCGAAATTCTAATGTGTTTAGGAAACTATCATGTCCGTTCTTAGCCACGAGTCTGCTGGAAGTTTTTAACAATCCAACGCAATGGTATTGATGGTAGTTTGAGGAATTTTGTTTATTTTCAATTGGGATTTCTTCCTGTAAGTGAATTGAACCATGTGCTGGACAGCTTTGCATTCCTACTGGGAATCCTAAGCAGTGCTCATTTCAAGGAACTTTTGTAAGGATCTTCGAACCCTCGACCCTATGGGTAATGCAAGTAATCATGACAGTTAGGTGGTCCTAGACGGTTGATGCCCTGTCAACCGAGCAGCCACACCCTAAGCGAAAATACCTTGATAAAAATTTCATGGCCCCTGTGGGCGATAGTGGTATCCCACATTTGGTCATTCGCTTTGGTCCCGGCTTTCGCCTGATGTGTGCACACTCCCTTTTCCTGAGAAAACTGACAACAACAGAGCGACAGTGAGATTGGGGCTTCTGCCGAGGCTGCCCTGGCAATTCTTACTGCTTTTTGCAATATCGATTCGAAAAGTTTGCGCGGAAGATGTGTGCGCATTTTCTCTCCGAACCGTTCCATCAGAAGCTTGGAAAATTCCAACCGACCTCGGCAATGTTGTGGGATATAGGTAGCTCGGGTGCGCTGATTGATTGTTAGTCTGTTCGCCGAGCTTGGCAGTTGGATTGCAAACGTTTCATCACAAGGGTCCAATCAAACTAGGCGAAGACCCTCTTCAGAACTACCAGATGCTGTTTTAGGAGCCATATAATCACAGGCAGAAGAGGAGGAATTCACCCACTCAACCCCGCACTGATGATGTCACCTCGATTGGTGATGAAACGTTTGCAATCCAACTGCCAAGCTCGGCGAACAGACCAACAATCAATCAGCCAACCGATCTCTTAGTCGTGTTCATGAGGGGAACAATCCCACGGCGATCAAGTCCCATCTCTGCAACGGCACATGTAACCTGTGAGTTGTAAACTCAGTTGCGCTGGTAATTCCAGTCTCCGTGTTTGAGTAGCTCGTGTGTACCCAGTCGCACGTTGGGGAAGTTGAGAGGTAGGGGTCGGATTCGAACCACGGACCTTCCGGTCAGTAAATTCGCGCTCTAACCACTTGAGCCATCCCGCATGTTTGGTATCAGCGATAACCTGATTTGAATTCGTTTTCTCTCTTTCGATAAGAGTTGTGATCCTGGTACCTTTGTTGCCAAATGTAGCTGAAAATCAATGTGGGTCTATTCAGAACTCCTGAATTTAGTTGTACCAGTTGAAGTGAGAGGATGTGTTGTTCCAACGACCCGCATTTGCATCAGTCATTCCTTTCTCTCGATAGTGTCCTGCCCCTTTGATCAGCTTTCATGACCCATGCTGGTTTCTATTGGATCACAGCTAAATCCGATCAAACTTTTGGTGCGTGAACCGACCCAATGAGGTCATCTCATCGTCACGTGATATTGCTTTTTCATTCCGCTTCTCTCAGTCTAATCATTCTTTCCATTTTGTCATAAACTCTCTTTGATGGCGGAGTATGCTGTGATTATTCAAAATCACGTTTTGGTGCAGTTTTCGAGGGAGACACTGTTGAGTTCGCTAGAAGTAAGTCATGGATTAGTTTATGACCCTCCCCCCGCCCCCCGAGAATCTCGATATTTGCTTCTAAACATGACGGCTGCTGTTTTCAACCTGGAGATCACTTTGGAAAGTCAGAAAGCGCTGGATGATCATTCTGCGAACGAACGTCTGACTAGTTTTTACATGAAGGATTCTAGGCCGTAACCTTCTACGATTTCACAGCTTGGGGACGATCATGGTGATCAGATCACGTGAAAAGCATTTGGCACATTTCGAAACGTAGATTCCAGGTAAATAGACGAAAAATGTCCCCGGCTGTTTCTTCACCTTCATACTACGCGTATATGAATTCCCATTTCGAAGTTCTCAACCAGTAGTTGAAAATCTTCTCGGCTAGTTGGGATGAATTAACTTCACCGGAGTAAGAAAAATTGTGGAACATCTGGGCTCGTCCTAAGCGGCTTGAGGAGCACGACCGCAGTGGGGTCTTGTATGCGTGTTTCGGAGACAAAACATACATCGATAGAGAGGGTAATCAAGGTTTCAACAGGGGATGCCTGTTGCCCAATTTGACGTAGAGTACGGACATTGAAGGCTGCAACGTGGATCAGATCATTTGGAGTTAGTAAGTGATTATTTTGGTTTATTTCTCTGGGCGATGGTTGAGACACGGAATGGTGGCTAGGGGAGTGGCAGATGGGTTGATTGCACTGCATTGTACGATGGGTGGAGAGAAGGGAGTGTGGGAGAAGGCCGGTGAGCGGAGAGCTGCCTAGTTCCCCGAAATGTCTTTGCCTACTCGATTCGGCTTGTTAGTGATTCTTCGACAAATCTTCGTCGTTTTCCGTCTGGTTTTGGCTTGGTGTGTGTGTGTAATGATCCTCCAAGAGCGACCGCTGCTCCGGTCAGTTAGCAACGATACTCTCAACTGGTCGTGATTTGTTGTGTGGTCTTCGAAATCTTTCTGTTCTCTAAGAGTGACCTATATAGGCCGCCGTGACTAACGAGGAACGGTATAACGGACTCTCCGACAGTGTGGTGTCTCGGTCTGGTGTCTTATTGATCACTTGCCTATAAAACGAGCTCGTCCAGTGTTCGAAAGCGGTGGAACTACGCAGTCATTATCTCGGCGTTCAAACCGCCCCCCTTCAAACCGATCTAGTTAGAGACCTGGATTTTACGAGTTACGCTCAGACTTTTCTAAATTGTTTTCTCCTTTCATCACCTCGGTTGCTGACCTGAATCGAAACGCCGTTGTGCCGCAGTAGTCTGGTCATGGATTATTATCCTCGTTTCTATATGAGTTTGTCCAGGGATTTCGAGTTCGTCCGTAGAGTTTTCTCGCCCCTCACAAAACAATCCTACATTCTCAAACACAATATACACTGTTCCGTATTTGTTGCTTGCTGTCGTGAATCTAGGGGAGGTTTTCCCCCCCTATATCTTCGCTTCACTCGCAACAGTTTTTGGTCACATTACCCATTCTGCTTCGGTTTTCCGAACTGAGGTTGGGATGTTGTCTTGAGCGCACTTTTTGTAAGTGCGTCTTCCTAATTTGGAGAATGCGCAAATTCCATGTAACCTCAATTCCCAGTGGAAAGAAACAGGACGAGGCGCGAAACAGGGCAAACCAGCTAGATGACTGATCGCCAATTAGCTAGCATGACGATTTCATGCCATGTGGTTAGTTTCTTTTCCCTTGAGGATGTTGAAGTAATCTCTAGACACGGCCTTCTTAGATTATGGTGACTTAATCCCACCCCCATGCTTTCCTGGTTTGGTTAGTTGCTGTGGCGTTCCGTTCGAATAGTCTAACTGAGAATTGGCTGCAGCGTATTATGGTGGGCTGGATTCCGTGGCTGTTGATGTGTTTGCCGAGCTTGGCGACAATCGTTTCTTTCACCATCCTCGGAGAAGATGTCGTCAGTGCGCGTGTATTATTTTTGTGTCCTGGTTGTGTTTACATGGTTTTCAAAAAGTTTGTCATATCTTATCTACTCCAAAAACCATGTGAACGCTACGGAAAACCGCAAAATAGTGAGGGTGTTCCCATGAATGCTAACGAAATACTCGTAAGTCGAACAGTCAATGAACGCCCGAGTAACGAATATTCCGGCATCTCGGTGCCTGTTCTTCTAATCATGTGTTTTTTTCCTTTGTAAGTTAAGTCTAATTGTACAGCGTAACGCTGCTACATTTCGTCTCACTTGTTTTTCAGTCTTTCCAGGCGCCCCAAGAAACCATCCTCACCAACTCGGAACTCACTCCATCCCTCGGTGCACACGAACCTGGTAAGTGCGTTGTTCTCTCTCTCTCTCTCTCTCTCTCTTGGTTTACCATACTGGATTATGGTGTTCCGTTAAGACATGTAGGCCTTGACTCTGGGGTGGGATTGTGCAGGAACGGTAGGTATTAGGCCTCTTCATTTCAAATGGAGTGACCATGGAAATCGATTTTGTTGGCCTATGAATGGTACAAATCAATCAATCAATTTGTCAGCTATAAACCGTGTACCATAGGCAAATTGGTTCCAGCTGCTACAGTTTCGATCACCGGAAATGTGGAACGTAAAAAGAAGCCTTGGAGGCGAAGGTATGTTCGGAAATTGAGTAGCTACGCATTGAAGGCTATAGCTTTGATGCACGAGCGCCACTGACTGCGCGATTGGGCCATTTCTGCCAGTGTCATTAACCACTGGTGATTTGAGTCCCGGGGTCCCCATCCAGGGAGGCGGAAGTTGCCCGCCCGACTAAGTCTACTGGTTACTGTCTTTGGACTTCATTGCCAGGTCATACACTGTCCACCTCTCAGTCGCTTCCACTCAGCACAGGGCTGGGCGAAAAGAGCTCTGCGGGGCAGACGGTCTTCTGGCATGCGGAGTACATGTCCCAACCAGCGCAACCTATGAAGCGTGAGAGTTCCTTCTTCCTAAGACCAACTGACGTACCTCAGCATTACTAATCCGATGTTCCCACCAGACCTGACCAGTGCTGCGGAGACATCGATGATCAAACACTGACATCTTCCGTATGTCCTCTGCACGTAGGGGCCACGTCTCTGATCCATAAAGCAGTGTGGATCGCACCACCGCAGTGTAAACTCTTCCCTTGACAGACAAGCTCACGTCACGTCGGCGCCACAGGTGTCGGAATGGTACAATGTTCGAGATCGTGCGGTATCTTTTTTTGACGCAGTGCGGCAGTCGCTGAAAACTCCGACTTCATCCTTCTTGGGACGCATCAAGTAGGCGCTGTCTCCAATTCCCCATTGCGTTCTTATGTTTCATTTGAACACCGAACTGTATGCAATTGATGGAATATACTCACCTGCAAACCACTTTGGTATTAACAGGAGAATCAATTGAATTTCGTTTATTCTCTGAAAAATGGCGTAAACGACATTTGAGTCTCTCGTTTATATGCGATTTGCAGATGAGCGTAGTTCGTTGATTAATTACAACTGTTTTGTGTGCAACTTTAATGTTTAGTTGATAAAAACTCGAGGGACTGCGTCCACCTGATGGGTTCCAAGAAGCTACCGAATAGTTTTCAGCAACCTAATGAGTAGTATGTTGCGTCAAGAATAGATTATACCCTCTATTTAAATCAGATTCCTCACCTCTTTGAATGTATTTATGTAATACAGACTATATATATATATATACATATATATATGTAATTGTAATATGACAGTTTTTGTAATAGTTTCTCGCACGTTGCTACTGCGCACTGAAATGCCGGCGAGTAAAATTTGCAGTGTTCGGGCCGGAGTCTCTTGCGCTGAACTATCCGTGGCCACAAGTAATGGTTCTGTATTTCGAGATGATACCGTTCTCCGGATGCTGAAGGACCCAGCCATACCCCAGTTCTAACGGGGTCGAAGTTGGACCGTCATACCTATCCACCTTCAGTGTTGTGATTTATAGATTGATCTGCTGAGCTGGCCGCTTGGCTTGCAACAGTTCCCTCAATAAGTAAACGGCCATGCGCTGTTGTTTGTCGGTGTTTTTTTCAACCACATCGGGCTTCGATGACAGCCGGTTCTACTAGCCATAGTTCCTGTTGTTTCAGAAAGACTCGGTAAATAATCGGTAGTTTTTAATTGGACAGCATTTCGCTTTTGACACAAAAGCTTCATCAGGCCAAGTGAGCAGGTCACCAAGTTGGCCAGGTTTTAAGGCAAACGATTGGTTTATTGACTGATTTGGATTCTGATTGGACGGTGCTCTAGTGAGCCGGTTACGTCCCGTGTGGCTCCTATATCTTGGCTTGTTTGGTTCTGTTTGAGCTGCTGGGCGTTTGCACGCCGTGGAGTGTGTACAGTTCGGAACGCGAAGTTATATGACACACATAAAAAATTCTCCAAAAACGATGTTGGACTGCATAAACCCTGAGTACTGATGATACCACCTCCCTTACTGATGAACTATTTGCAAACCAAGTTACCTAGGTTGGTTTATAAGCCGACGACCATCTATCCATTTTGAGTTTTGTTCGCATTAAAGACGCGGCAACATTCCTCTTTTCCATTGGCACACGGAGGTCCCCAGCCCTGGATTGCAAGCAGATAGCGACCTATGTTCGCTGGTTCTTTATGGCCAGTGGATTAACATTCCAATCGGCATTGTGGTATGATTTACTGGGGCCAGTAAGATCACATTTTGTCTGGAGCGTTACGCCCGATACATTTTTATCACCTCTCAGACCATGTGTTTACACAAGACGAACGACAACATTCAACCTACACAAACACCCGACTGTCCTTGATGCATCATCAGCCTGTCTGAGATTTGATCGTTTGAATGTCATTGTCTGGTTCTGTTTGCGAATCATGTCTGGTACAAAGTTTGTTTCGTTGGCCGATTATCCGGCCTCTCTTCCGAGGTTGTGGTCGCATCTTCATCGCATTCATTTGTCGGCTGTTTTCAGTTCGAAAGTTTGAAGAACTCCTCATTTGGGAGTGCTCTCGGCTAGAAAAACCTATCCATAAGTGTATTTGTCGTTTTTAGAACTTTTCTGTGGCTATACACGTAGGTCATATCGATATACGTTATGCCTATAAAAGGTGACCCTTTCTGCGATATCTCAGGTTAAAATGGCACTGCTGTTCTCAGATGTATCCGAACTCATGTGCCGAACATCAGTATATGACAGAAGGCATATGGTGAAGCGCCGAAAAGTTCAGACCGGATCACTCTGTAAATCGCTTGGGGGGTCAAGAATCACTGGGAGCGCCTTCCAGTTGGCAATTTCGAAGGTGTTTGAGTTGTTGGCAACGTAGAAGCTGATATAGGTCAAGACGCTGAAGTATTAGGTGCTTCAAGGTAGGCTGGCTTAAGTGAATCCAAGGCAACAGCCTCACCTCGTCCGAAAACTCTGCATGGTGAAAACCGTTTCTTTAAGTTAGATTACTCTTAAAGGACCCTTTTGCGGATGCTCTAGTGTTTCGAGTTTACTTTGTACAAAATCTATTGCGGCTACAATCCTTGGATATGCTTGACCTCGCTTTTAATGTGTACGAATAACCAAGCACCGGATGTTCAATGTTTTGTGTTGACTCTTATAACTTGACTCAGTTTTGGAACATTTCTTCAGTAGTGTGTTATCGTGAGAAAGCGTCACCATGGCTTGTTGGGATTCCGGGTTTGGTCACAGTTTCTCCTCCGTCCAACACCCTTTCGGTGCCTAACTGCTATGCCACCCGAAGGAACCACGAGGTCTGGGATACTGCCGGGTTGCCCAAGTCTAGACAGGGGAAGTCGAGAGGCAGAGCGGGTCGGGTTCGAACCACGGACCTTCCGTGTCAGTAAATTCGCGCCCCAACGACTCGGGCCATCTCGTCCGTCTGATTCTAGTGGTAGTTAGCTGCCGGATTTGTAGAGTTTTGTATCAAAGCCACCGCCTTCTGAACAACTCTTCCGCCTCCACTCATCTGTCCAGATGTGATAGTTCAAATGCGTCTAACACGCGGTTGTCGGGTAGCGGCAGCAGTCCCCCCTCGCATGTCAGATATCATGGGTTCAGCTCTCTGTACGGATAAGGAAAGGCACTACAGATTGACTATAATAGAAGCGAAGTTAGGGTCCAGTACTACCCCCATTTGACGTGTACCACCGAGAATAATTGCACCGTAACAGGAACGATCCTGGCTGTCCCGTGGCATACATCTGAAATGAGAACAACTGTTCCCACACACACAACTCAACACAACCGCTTGCCACTATCCGTTTTTTATGTCAAGGTTTTTGGCAATTTGTAACGCCTTGTTTGGAAGGCGGGACGGGAGGTTTTTATAATATATTCTCGCTTTCAGATAGCTACCAGTGCAGCGGCGGATGCTACTGATGAGGCATGCGAGTAGTATGTGGTTTCTCGTAACTCCGCTTCGCGTCTATTGAAAGGTGGGGTTTATTACGGAATTTGTGGAACTGCTTTGCGGCATTCGTTCACAATTGCGTGATAGTCAATATATATCCAGTAAAGTTCAAGAAGACGCGTTCAAGAGGAAGATGGGTATTCAGTTTTTGAAAAACAAGGTTTACTTTCCTGTCCGATAGTTTTTAACTGTTTAGTTGATGTTTTCCAATAATCTACTTCGCGGCAAAGGGCCCTCCTCCTTTTCTCCAGTTTGAAACGTCTTGATTTGACACCAGGGCATGTTTAGATTAGTCTGACGACAAATGTTAATCCATGTCGAAACATGTTAAAAAGGTTGACATATTGTACAAATTCCGTCTCGTTGATTTTCGGATTAAAGAGTACAGTGTCATCGTCTTAATCGTACAAGGGACATGTACTTTGCAGCAATATTTCACTTTCCACTTTCACGTTCCCCTCACGAAATTTCACTGAACTTTTTTTCGATTGGTCTACTCAAGGTCATTACCGTGTAATAAATCATCCGACGTGTTGTAATGTGGGTTCTTTTTTCCGTATTATTCATTACAGGTTGATAACCATGGCCTGGTATCTGTGGAGACGCCAAATCGATCGAGAATAAGTCATTCGGGGTCTGTTTGTTCTGCGAGCGCGCTCCCCGTCGCCACAAATAACCCGTTCATCAACACACTTAATATGCCGAACATCATTGATCGTAGCATGAGCGCCTACAGTGGATCCACGCCGCTTAAAGAAGAATTACTCTCCCCTCCAGCGGTTGGACCTTCCGCGGGTAGTACATCGGGGCTGGTTCCACCAGCGGCCGCAGAATACGGAGACAATGCATTAACCAAAATATTTGAACTACTCAGTATTACCATGCCTAGCTGCCAGAACCAAGGGACTGGGCTCACAACCAGAGCATCGTCCGGGTCTTCCGCGTCAATCCCTGGACCGTCTGCTTCAAACGGTCCGAAAAGTGCACCCACCGGAGCAGTAGCACCAGGAACTTCGGCACATACGGAAGCATTGGGTGCTTCTACTGGTCTGCTCAATTCCGCTCTCCTGTCTACCCCTTATTCTCATAATCCGATCCCGACCGGAAATGTCGCACTCGCACTGACTGCGTTCTATCGAATGTGGACAATGCAACTGTCCAGTCTGACAGCACAACAAACGGAGGGATTTCAAACTCTGCGCAACGAGTTGGCTTCCATACGGCGAGAACATTTGCAGCTGCACGAGACGGCCGTAAAACTTACGGCGGAGTTGGGCTCCATCAGCGTAAGTGACTGTAGTTTGTGAGTTCATTTTATTCTTAACCATGTGTGAATTTAGCTACCACTCGGTCATGATTGACGGGTATAGAGCAGGCACCTCTTGGCCGGCTCTGGTCTCAATTGGAACCGACAGATGGCTTTTTTTGGAAGGCAGTCACATAGTTGATCAGTATGCTTGATGAATCCCACGTGTCAGGTGAAAATATGTCACTTTACTCATCATGTAAAGGAAAGTATGTTCATTTTGCCCCTCGTCCACCCTCGGAATTCAACAGATGTTCCTGGAATTCACACGTGACTGAGAGTGTCCGGTCTTAGTGTTATCGCTCTACGGTCAGGCGAAATTCTCTTGTTTTTAGCAAGAATAAGCTACTCTTTAGGTGACATTTTCTCGGTACGGTAGTTCCTTCAGTTAGCTCGTGGATCACAGACTTTGAGGATGGTCTTTCTCATTCCGAAACGATCTTGCAGTCACTCCCATCGTTGATTCACGCTTCATATTCCATTCTTGTTGATATAGACAAGTTTGTTCTCTTCCCCATAATCCTGTTGGTAGAACAGTTTGGGTTCTAAGCCCCCCCACTTCCCGTTTTGACTTATTTTTCATCGTCATTGAGGCAATACACCGTTAGATACGCACTGGCGCTTAACTGCTACACAACTTTAGGGGAAGAAGGCCTTGGTAAAGGGTGGAAACAAAAGACAAGAATAGAAACTTAGTGTCCTTAAGAAAGGCGACCAAGAATAAAGTGTCTACACCTTTGGACAGCATCTGAGCATCTTGCTGAATTAAGTTGCCATCAGCCGGATTGACTCAGCGTCCTTTGAGAACCTCACCCTCAGTTTGAAGTTTCTGAGCAGCATAAAGGAACGGGAAGTCTTGAAGTAAGACTTCCAACTTTGAAGGTGCAAAACGCATGCCCGGAACATGTTCAGCTGTAACACCCTTTCGGTGCCTAGCTGCCATGTCACCCTAGGGAAGCACGAGGGCTGGGATACTGCCAGGTTGCCCAAGCCTAGACACGGGAAGTCGAGAGGCAGAGCGGGTCGGGTTCGAACCACGGACCTTTCGGTCAGTAAATTCGCGCTCTACCCACTTGAGCCATCTCGCCCCGCCTGGAACATGGGATCACCTCCGATCTTGTGTTTGTTGCACTGGTTAACCATCTTGCTTGCCTCTTGTTTCCTCGTAAAATGTGGAGTATTTTACCCGAAGCCATAAACCAAACGTCCCTTACCAAAGGTAATTTTCAACAAAGAAATGCGTGTAGGCCGCTGAGCACATGAAGGACAGTGTGAACGAGATTTTTGAACCAGGTTCTCACCCACTTTTTACAAAAAGGACCTTCTGTGACCTTGTTTCACTAGAAAACATGGACACTTCCCATCTCGTGTTTCAGTTGATCATTTCACGTCTTCGAGTACTGTAATTTCGCCCAGATTGGACTTTGGGGACGATAGACAAGTTGTACTTTCAATCAAAGGTTGTCTGATAGAGGTCCGTACATTTAAATGATGCTTCTCCGAAATGCGGATTGGGGGTACATTAAACTGGATTGGTGAGCAACTCCCGAGATGGATATCAGGTCATGGGTTTCTACGTTCGCGAAATGTGCCTTGCAGTCCATACCATTAGTTGACGGTCCATGCATTCTGAACCCCCAAACACTTTCATGTAATCGAGTTAACCCGCGTTTGGACGAGGACGCACTGAGCCCTGTGCAAAGCTACCTCGATTCCGACATCTCGTTCTTTCTGTTTCACTAGCGATCGTTCCTGGATGCTTGCCACGGTCGGGGTATCATTTGTGCCGTTTCCTTGACATTCATTCGGCTCCGTGCTCAAGCATCTAATCAAATGCAAAGTTTGGCGCCCATCTGTTGTGGTTCAGCCCCTGGACCTCACAGCTTTGATGCTTCCTCCAAATAGAGCGCCGCTGCACAGGTGAAGCGGATGGTTAAACTTTGAACGAGCGCGTTCATGAATTTTTCAGAACAGTTCGGCACACGTTTCTCTCAAGGATGCACTCTATGGACTTTTTTTAAAAAAAAGTGCGCACCTCTGTATGGTGTTCATCACATACCGTAATCATCTCCGACCGTTGGCCTCAGTTTGACCGACCCGACAGAATCGCCTCTCTTCTGATACTATTACGGGCAATAGGTATAAGGACACTCAGTTTATTTTTGCTATTTCTAACGTAGGTGAAGAAAACGCGCATACGATTTTATGGATTTTTTTTTCAGGAATGTACAGTGCCACAAACGTGTTGTACCTACCTTGTCACATTGGTCAACGTGCGAACATTCTTTTCTGTTCATATAGAATACGCTAGAGCCATCCTGCTGGTGAAGTTTTTCTCTGTCTATCATTGCTGGCAAATTTTCAACGAGTCTGCATGGAAATTTACTAAATTTGGACTGCGTCTCAGGCTCGTCTCACATCATGTCAGCGTTCAACTATTTACACTGCCGCTGAGCTCGACTATGAGCGACGGTCGAGTGTAGTGCTTCCCCTCCTCAACAGGGGACTCAACAGGACTCATTGCATCAGCACAGGGGGAGGACTATTCCAACCAGAGTCGTGTGGATACAGCCTCTGCTGATTGGACAAAATTGTCTATTAGACTTTGAGCACCCATGGCGTCACCTGCCTGAGAATTCCTGACAATCGATTGACACAAGTGAAACAAACATTGACTGGGAAAACTGATCACATTGCTCGGAGTGTGGTGAACACAACTGCCTGTTCAGATTCCGATGTGCCTAGCCTGCTCACATGTCCGGGATCCACATTCCGACACGGATATTCGGTTCAGTTGTCCTCCTAAAATTCCCAGAATGAAAATGGTGCGGATGCTTACCTGTCGTTACCCCTTTTACCTAGTTCTCCACTTGCCGCTTAGATGCAATCTGCCTTCGAGCGAGATGGTTCAGTGGTTAGAGCGCGAATTTACTGATCGGAAGATCCGTGGTTCGAACCCGACCCGCTCTGTCTCTCGACTTCCCCTGTCTAGGCCTGGGCAACCTGACAGTATCCCAGCCCTTGTGCTTCCTTCTGGTGGTAGTTAGGCACCGAAAGGGTGTTACAGACGACGATCTTCGATAACTCACCGCTCCCTCAGAACCATTGATTCACTGTATTGGTCCTCACCCAGAAACATTCGAACTGTATTGAGAGCACGAGCTTTTGTTCATTTCGTTTCGGGAATATTCTTATTTCCGGTGTAGTAATAATTACGCGTCGACTAAATCGCAATCCGCAATTAGAATTGGTTGATGAATCCGTCTAGACATTGTCCAACCACTTCATTCTATCTCACCAAAAACGACCACCCCTCTTTTCCTTGTGTTGACAACAGGCGTGTTCAGACGTCCATCAACCGTGCCTATTGAGCTGTTAACACCTGAGTACTGCAGGTTTTCAAACGAGAAGCAAGCACTCGGTTTATAGTATACGTCACAGACGGTGGAAAATCGCCGGTGACGTCATACATCTCCTACTCCTATTTTTGTCCTTTCCTAACTGGCTTCAGTGAACTATTTCACACGGTTTGTTGTAGAACGCAACCTATTGTCGCGGGAAATGACAAAGTTATTGCAAAAAAAGCGAGTATCTTCATAGTTATTTCTTACGCAACGTAACGCCCGTGCTTGATGAAACTTTCCTGTCCTCTTGAGTCGTCAGCGATCGCTGTTCACAGGCAGTCTTGGTTGATGGCTGCAAGCAACAGCTTCGGTATGACAGCGATCAGTTATCGGCACACCAATGATAAGCCTTCAGGATTTCACTGCCGATAAACCCTTGGGTTTCCATATCCAAAATACTCTGCGATGACCGGGCAGTGGGCTACGGCAGTTAAAAACTTGGTAATTTTCCGCCTACTTTATGGCTGATGTGCTTCATTTCACCCAAACCATTCACTGGATCATGTACCACAGCTGTCTACCCTATCCAGTTTAAAGCCCTTCTCTTCTGAAAGCGATATTCATGGACTCGTCTTCCATTCACACTCCTGGGGTTGCTACTTCTGGAATCAGGATATTGTGTGGTCTCTTGCGAACCGACTGATTAGCTACATCCCCACACCTGTCTGTCGAAGCGAATGAACTCAAACCGCCTAGGTTGAATGTCTGCATTGTTCACTGAGTTCTGCACACGTGACCATAGGTTCAACCGGTTCAAGCAAGATGGTTTCACTCAGCCACCAACGCGTAACCTATTATTGGCCGGGAGCGAGATGGCTCAGTACGAATTTACTGACCGGAAGGTCCATGGTTTAAACCCGACCTGCTCTGCCTCTCGACTTTTCCTGTCTAGGCTTGGGCAACCTGACAGTATCCCAGCCCTCGTACTTCCTTCGGATGGCATGGCAGCTGGGCACCGAAGGGGTATTACAGCTGAACGATTATTCCTCTCATAAATTCAAACATCAGCCATCGCCCCGTTAGACACACGGCCTGTTGTGAGTATAATTTACCTGACAGCCTGTGATACCGCGCCATGGTTTGGTGTCGGAATGCGAACAAACTTCTCCATTGTGCGTTCTTAACGAAATATTTTGTTTTCCACTGGTGTTGCTTACTATGAACCATACGTGCAAGTTGTTTACACAGTTGTGTGTGTGTGTAGGCCGACACCGGATTGATGTCAGATTCGTCCAAGATGAAACCACCTCTCAGTCGATCAAACCATGTGGCTGACTTCTTACTGTTTACCAGATGTGTTGTCACTTTTCTTGGACGTCATTTCATCATTTCATTTGGTATCCTGACGAATCGACGTGCACTAGCCCCACCATATTGGAACCATGCATCCGACTGAGCAACCTCGCTGTTAATTTCCTAACTAAGTAGTGTTGGCGTTTTCTGGTTTTGAGTGCAGATTCCGGTGTCTTTTGGGGTCCATGCTTTATCGGTTGATTCAGCATGTATTTTGCCATTGTTTCGGTTCTCATCGTTTGTGTTCGAGTCTCACCTCAAAGTCAACAACCAACGAACTTTTCATCCCAGTATCTATGGATTAGTCCGTTTTCGTTAGATTCAGTAATTGGGTAATGGCTGCATATTGGGGCGAGATAGTTCAGTGGTTAGAGCGCGAATTTACTGACCGCAAGGTCCGTGGTTCGAACCCGACCCGCTGTGCCTCTCGACTTCCCATGCCTAGGCTTGGGCAACCTGACAGTATCCCAACCCTTGTGCTTCTTTTGGGTGGCATGGCAGTTAGGCACAGAAAGGGTGCTAACGCTGAACGCCTCTCGTTCAGACGTGCAGATCACAGGGATGGAGTCTACCTCTGATTTCCGTGCTGTTACTAAAGCTGAGTACGCCTTATCATCATATGCAAACCAAAGTTGTCGGATCTTACATTACACCTGGAAGGGTGTCACTTTCCATCGCATCAGATGATTGTACATATGAACGTATATACAAATCCCAAAAATCGTGTTGAGTAACCGTACTAAGCAAACGAAATTAAGAGATCATCACTGACAAAACGAATGCCGAAAGAAATTTGTAGATGTTCGCAGTTGGCGTCATGGACGCTTTGAAACCTACTGGACACTTTTGATTAGTTTTAGGTGGCTGCAGGATTTTTAGAATTCACGCTCGCGTCACTCGTTTGAATAGTCATCCCCGTGCATTATTCTGGTGAGTCCACACCGGGGGGCCGAACCACTGAACTCGCGTTTCGTTCCTGTCATGGCTCATCTACGGTGTAAAATTGTCCAGCCTGTTTCAGTGTCCGTGGCGGTACTTGACTGGCGGGTCAATCGATCGACACAATCAGGATAGCTACTGCGTCTTCGTTCGAAGTGCTAGACGAACCGATCACCTCCCTCAAGGATGGAAATATTCACCCATTTTAGATGTAGAAATCCAGATGCATCCAGCGTACGCTCGCCTCGCGTGTCAGACGTGCGGAGTTCAGACCCCGGTACGGCCAAAGAGCTGATGAGCTCTAATGAGAGCGAAACACGAGTCTAGTGCTTCCCCATTTGGTGTAGAATGATTGAGCCAGGACACTAAAACGATTGTTCAGACGAAAACAATGTGAGCATGAAAGTTGATCAATCAGCCATTCACATGGACGCGAATGATCAGTCTAGAAACGTTCCAGTCTCATCGTGAGGACAACGAAAAATCGTGGTTTCGTGTGAATGATTTTCCTTAAACGGAAACACGTCACAAGTTTATCACTGAGTCCTCCAGACGAGGAAACACCAATCTTCACTGTCGTGTAACGAAATCGCAATTTTTGTTTGTTGGGATTTACCAAATTTTTGTTGAGGTTGAACCAAACCCTCGCTTCTATTCGCCGGGCTTCGTAGCTGGCTCGCAAGCGCTGCCTCACCAATCGGGCAGATACCGTCAGTGCACACGGATGTTGCATTTTTCTTGTCTTGGTAACTCTGGTAGCTATGTTTTGCAATCAGCACCGTGTGCCAGAATGGTGTCCTCGTGACCCCTCCTGCCCTTGACTGGAGGCAAGTAATCGGTGTCAGTGGCGTTCACGCTGCCGTTAGTTTGCTTCCAGATTGTGTGATTGACTGCTTGGAAGTGTTAGCCTGTCAGGAAGCTTGTGGCAGGCCAGCACCAAGTCCCTCCCTCATCCATTCTTTCCCTTCCACGTTAATTAGTCAGTTAATTGAGCTTTGTGGTCGCACAGCAGTGAAACATCAGTGTCAACAATGATGCTGCTGTCTCTGGTGATATAGACGTCGGTAAACAGCATGTGCAACTAGGCTTAGCGGTCAAAACGGGGACCGCGACTGGATGATGTAGTCCGTTCCATCGGAATGGTGCTTTAGCAAGCCTTTTTCGTTACGCACTCCGTTCCATGACAGCCGAGAAGAGTGGCTTGTCGTTCTTAAGTTCCCCTCTATCGACTCCACTTACTTAACTTTTAGCGCGATGCACAAACTCGTGAGGAACTGCACAAACAAAAACTGTCAGATGCTACAACGCGGATAGAAAAGTTGGACGCCACAGCCGAAGAATCTCGACAGGCAATGCAACGTGAATTGGTACTGCTGCGCAATGAATTTCGTGACACGTGGGCCAAATTGGAATATCAGCTGACCACAAAGACACGTGACCTTAATGACAGCATTACAACCATCTCGAATCGGGTAAGTGCATGGGAACGTACTGGTTTGAATGTCAAGACCTCAGTTTTTTTTGCGCGCGCGAACGGCTTTACCGGTGATTGATTTGTTGATTGCCTCCATAAAAGAATCGATTTTGACCGCCGCACAAAACGAACCACTTTGTTTTTAATTGTGGTTGTTAGAGGACCGGAGCGACTCTCGTTTCAATTAGTTTGCATATTTCGGGATCAGGTCGGTCGGTTTTGAATACGTAGTCCTTAGTTTGCAATATTTAGCTTCTACTAGAAATGACTATCCTTCTTCGTTTTGCATTCACAAGCGCGAATCATTCCCTCTTTGACTGTTTTCTAAATGCCATTCGCATTTGAAGCCAAGGCGAATGTGCCCACAGCTGGCTATGCAGTATGTGATTTTTGACTGCCTCTGTCCAAAGCTGAAGTGACGTCTCGCTTGGAGGATGTTCACAAAGCGCTGCTGCGCGCAGTGTTATACAGTTTGAAGTTAGTCTCGGATGTGTCAACCAGCCGTCCTCCTTATAAAGGATGGTGACGTGTGCGTCAGACATTCTCATCATCATCATCATCATCATCATCATCATCATCATCATCATCATCAAGGTTTTTGATCAGCACTATTTAGGGTGTTATCGTGGCTATACGTTTTCAAAATCGGATAACGAACGAGAAGACACCCAGTCAACGCTCAGGAATCAACTGACTCGAACAGCTTATCCAGAAACGTGTTTTTAATCGCTTACCAGAAACTGTGGGGTGAGATGGCTCAATTGGTTAGCGCGCGAATTTACTGACCTGAAGGTCCGTGGTTCGAACCCGACTCCTACCTTTCGACTTCCCCTGTCTAGGCTTGGGCGACCTGTCAGTATCTCAGCCCTCGTGCTTCCTTCGGATGGCATGGCAGCTAGGCACTGGAAAGGTGTTACAGCTGAACGACCAGAAACTGTTTGCTCCAGAATATCAAGATGAACAGTGTTGCTCTAAAACCGCCTCCTGGCAGTCTAATATTGTCTGCCCGTCAGCAGAAGAAACATTGGTTCGATATCTGGGCAAACTGCACATTGACAGTTATAACTCAGGTTCATTTTTATTCGAGAGCTAGACGAATTAGAGTGAATAAATTCTGCTAGCGTAGCGTTCAAAGCAAACCGATTAACTCTCCTTGACTGACAGCCTCAGTCGGTCACACCATCAAGATAGGTGTGAATGAACGTTCTTCGCACTGATAAGCCTTCTCTGCTGTTGGCTGCTAGGTACCAATCCCACTGTTCTGGTCTCTAAACCAGGCCTGTCTGCTCTGCGGATGCAAAACCTGATTGACGCCGGATAATACGCAGCGATTTCTTTTTTCTGACTACCCTGGCGATATGGCCAAGCTTGAGATTGCTCAGAGATTAGAGAGCGAACTTATTAACTGGAAGGTCTGTGGTTCAAACCCGCCCTTTATTGGAGGCCGCGTATCAGTGTCAATAAGCGAAATACACTCATTTGCAAACAAATTTGGTTTTGCGAGAGACTCACCTGAAACCCAGCTGAATCTCTCCTGGAAACATCACAAACGTGAGGTTCAGCTGGGTTTCAGGTGAGTCTCTCGCAAAACCAAATTTGTTTGCAAATGAGTGTATTTCGCTTATTGACACTGATACGCGGCCT
Organism: Clonorchis sinensis; assembly: GCA_003604175.2. NCBI lineage: Eukaryota > Metazoa > Platyhelminthes > Trematoda > Opisthorchiida > Opisthorchiidae > Clonorchis > Clonorchis sinensis. The sequence goes on from CM030371.1 coordinate 34,973,396, forward strand.
CCAATAAAGGGCGGGTTTGAACCACAGACCTTCCAGTTAATAAGTTCGCTCTCTAATCTCTGAGCAATCTCAAGCTTGGCCATATCGCCAGGGTAGTCAGAAAAAAGAAATCGCTGCGTATTATCCGGCAGTAGTCGTGGCAGTACACTTGACTTTCGGTAAGCGGCGATCACAGAGGCTAATTGAATGATATAGGTTGAATCGATGCGTCAGAAACATGTTTACCGACTAACCAAAACAACGACCGTCTTTGAAGCACGCAGCGACCTGGTGCACTAATACCCAAAAGTGTGCAATTGTCAACACTCTTGTTTTTTCTTCTGGTGCCAAGTGAATTCAGGACGAACTCATGCTCGAACTACTGTGTTTTCGTGTGACCTGTGTCTCGTTCGTCGGCCACATCCATAACTATAAGTTGGTTGGTTTACTTTTTGATTGACCGTGATTCGCTCTGGCCTATCCACTGTAATGGGGGGGCGAGATGGCTCAAGTGGTTAGAGCGCGAATCTACTGACCGGAAGATCCGTGGTTCGAACCCGACCCTCTCTGCCTCTCGATTTCCCCTGTCTAGGCTTGTGAAACAATCCAACCAACTAGCACCTCTCAGTTCGGATGGACATTCTCATATGGGGCAAGCCGCACAAACTATCGGTTTCATTGCGTGTCAGCCAATAGGTTAGTCCGTTGCTCTCAGTGCTCGGCTATTCCGGCGTTCCACGTGTACTTTTGACACTTCGCGAGTAGCTGACAAGCTGAGTGTCATAACCACATAATTGATTTAGCCCATGCGTCGGTTGTTTAAAAACTTCGGCTATTTGCGAATAGTTACTTTTGTATTGCGCTTCTCAAGGATTCCGAAAACAGCAAGCCGTGAATTTAAAATCCACAGCTCGTTAGTACACAGCAAGCATACACACTGAACTTGTGTAAGGAAAGTACTTTAGTCTGTGGACTATTGCCGTAGTTGAATCAAGTCAACAGTGCTCACGTGCTTCGAACAGCTTTCTTGCATGAGTAACTCGCCTGAAGTAGTCCAGCTGATCGAACCTTATAGGTCAGCTTCTTTGTTTAACAGAGGACGGTCTTTATGGCAATGCCCTTTTGGCTCACACCCAGGCATGGTGAGCACGATTCAGCGCCTGTCAGCCAATGACTTGGCAACAAACTATGGTGCCTGTGACCAACGAACTCATCAGTTGTGTTGCTATCTGTCGTCCCCTCTGAACGAGACATTAATAGAAAATGGTAACGCTCTACATGGCTTATGCATACAGGCAAAATAGTGCTCACCTGTTAAACTTAGCCTCTTCAAAGCATGGTGGTTCTAATTTCTGCTCATGAGAACATTAGTAGATTAGACTGTCTACAATGTTTCGCTGTCGTCCGTCATTCTTCCAGTGAAATAGAGTAAAATCAAGTCGAACGGAGCCGACGCGAATTACATACTTGCTTCTCTAAGCTCTGAAGGTGCGGGGATAAGGTAGACGATTCCTTCCTTCAGCAATCGTGTCATGTCGGATAAGATTGGTAGGGGCTTTATTTGAAAAGGTCGGCGGATGGTTTTCCTCCCTGAAGGCTGCTAAACTTGTTAGGTTTACACGCTGACATCATTACTAGCGGTCTTTGGACTGATCAATTCACGGAGCATCTAACCGCCAGTTAGGTATTGCATCAGCTGAGTACGAACCCTAACCACTCAAGCAAGCAGCACCCGAACAGACTACTGAACCTGATTCTTAGTATTCAAACTCTATACTCCGAGAATCGAGCTCGTGAGTGCTGTGTTTGGGGCGCGAACTTGCTAACCGTAAAGTCTGAGGTTCGAATCCAACCTCTGTATCCCGACTGCTTATGTCTAGATTTCGGCAACTTAGTAGTATGTCAGCCATCGTACTTCCTTCGGGTAGCATGGCAGCTATGCGCCAAAAGGGCATTACAACTGAAAGAGTTTTGTCTATCCAAGCTGATAATCAGGACAGAAAACTCCTGTTGTGTTAAGAACGGTTGTACGCGGGTTTTGCGATTAGACGAATATTGTATAGGCGTTCAAAGACTGATAACCTGAAGGTCCATTTGAATGAATGCGACTCCAAGACGGAAAATAGCACTCTCTTCGGCAAACGATGATTAGGCATGCGCAACACATGTCCCAACCAACGCAGCTTCTGGTGCTGGACACATTCTTCAATGGAAGTACCCGTTGCACAACATCTAACCGTCAGTTAGGTATTGCATCAGCTATCGTATTATTTGAGTACGAACCCTGCCCACTCAAGCAAGCAGCACCCGAACAGACTACTGAACCTGACTCTTAGTATTCAGACTCTGCACCCCAAGAATCGGGCTCGTGAGTGCTGTGTTTGGGGCGCGAACTTGCTGACCGTAAAGTCCGGGGTTCGAATCCAACCTCTGTATCCCGACTGCTCATGTCTAGATTTCGGCAACCTAGTAGTATGTCAGTCATCGTACTTTTTTCGGGTAGCATGGCAGCTATGCACCAAAAGGGCATTACAACTGAAAGAAAGAGTATTATTTCATCTTTCGTTATCTTCCGAGAATCGGGTCCCTGTGACCACCAGTGCGCCCCGCTTCACACGCTGCAGCGTATAACCGTCAATCATGATCAGTATCATTCGTACCACCGGGTTCGATTTACAATATCCAAGTGAGGTTTAGACACCGCGGGCGCTTATGGTCCATTTGTTTCTCCTCTGTATTGTGGTTTCTTTTAAAACAAATTTCCTACGGTTGTACGACGCTGACACATTGATGTCAGTATATCGCCGTTACTGTCTACTGTGATGGTGTGATAACTCCCGTTGGTCAGTACCTATTCCTCTCGAGCCTCTCCGAATGCAATCAATTTCGCGGTTTTTCTGTTTTCAGGTTACCATAATTGAAAAGCCGTCTGAACAACACGGCGGAGCGGTTGCCAATGGTTCCGAACTGTCCCGAATACGACACAAAGTCCTGCACTACTTGACCGATATGTGTGTCTCACTGTTTGCGCTGTTGACCATGTTGCTACAGGTGCTCATTCGCTGTCTCAATTTGGGTGCCGTTGTAACGGAAAATCGGTGAGTTTTTGAATCGTTTGTGTTCCACTCGTCAACCACTGCCCAGGGGGGGGAGGTTTGTTACGTGCCATATATCGTTCGGTTGGAAGGTCGTCAGACGTCGAACAAAACACCACCTCATATGTTTTAGAATGCCGCCCGTGCGTTTATTCTCTCAAAATTGGGTCTGTATGTCAGAAGCCGTCCGAGAAGGCGAGTTACACCGGTCCTAGAATGCAACCAAATAGCCTCAGCGTTCATGAACGCTTTTTTATTGGTGGCACTAGACTAGACCGAGCTAAAACAGGTTTATATTTGTATAGGCATAATGCACTACTAATAAGGTTGCTGAAAATTCCACGACCTGGTTCGCCCTTCTTGGGGCTCATCAGATAGGCGCAGCCCCCGAGTTTCCATCAACCTTATGTTCTGCTTGAGACCAAATTGCACGAAATTAGCGAAACACAGTCATTGGCTTAAAAACCTGTGTATATTTGATTTTATCGAATATTTAAACAGCGAAACATATGTTCTACCATCAACCTGAGCTTGTTTGATCTTTTACGCGATTTCGTGTTGGAAATCCGGGTTTAATCGTGTGTCTGAAGCTTCAGTATTGTTTTTATCCACCAAAATCTGCTCACTGCTAGCAAAACAGCAGTAGTATGTCCAGAAGTGAAAATTTTTCGCTAATCGTGTTGACCTTGTGCCACGACGTCCTCACTCTGAAAGCCAGTCAACATCAAATTGCGTGTCTATTGGATGATTGGGGTGAATTGATCACTGCTCGTTGGCCCATGTCGCTGAAAGTCTGGGTGTTCGAGTTCTCAACCGGAAATTGATAATGGGCTCGCAAGTTGCGCGCTGCTGATACCGGAGAGACACGGACAAAGTCCCTATTTTCAACCCCAAACTACTCACCTAGAAGAAGATGCACGCATTTCATGTTGGCTCATCAGTACCAGATCGCCAATAAAAAGAAAACGAAGTTTCTGTTGTTTGTGTAAAAGACGAATTAGTCCCGTGCTCACCGACTGACCGGTCGACAAAGTGAGGCGACATACATGTCAAGTCCAAGACAACGTAGAGGTTATCTCAAATTTCTTTTGGACATTTAATGAAGGCTATAATGGACTGATTGCAGCGGCCTCAGTAAATCTAAGAACACGTGAGTTCCGCTGACTGAAGAGAGTGAAAATACCAAGTTTCATGTCATCAAATGCGGAGAGTTTCTTGGATCCCCAGTAATGATAATATACTTTGCTGTCCCTATGAAGGGGCGACATAACTCAGTGGTTAGAACGCGAATTTACTGACCTGAAGGTCCGTGGTTCGAACCCGACCCGCTCTGCCTCTCAAATCCCCCTGTCTAGGCTTGGGCAACCCGACAGTATCCCAGCCCTCGTTCTTCCCTCGGGTGGCATGGCAGCTAGGCACCGAAAGGGTGTTACAGCTGAACGATTGTTTATTTTGTATTTTATTGTCCCTATAAAAATTTCTCCAAAGTTCTGGACTTCTCATTTCCAACCACTTTTCAGCCAAATTTGGGGACGCTTTCTCTATAGGAGAAGACGCCTCGCCGCTTTGTTTGCTGTCTAATCGGAGCCGAATTGTGAAGAAAAACCTAACATCTAGATATCACGGGAAGGTGGAATTAATTCATTGGGGTGTTAGTTGCGAACATCTGTAGCTGTCAGGTGGCAATTTGGAGCCATCTGTTTGATCCACATACAGTTACCTCCCGAGCAGACGACATCTGTGGACCAACCGATAATGGTGCTTGCTACTTCCCTGTACTGAAAATGACTCCTACGAGGGAATGAGCCGGCTTCGTGAATGTCTCGGATCGTAGCGTCTAATGCCTTCTAAGTGCCAAGGTTGCGTCCCGACCAGCTCAACCGAATGCATCTTGACTTCCAGGAACAGCTTAGCATGACGGCCACTGTGGTCGTGATACATGGTATCATCGTCATCTTCAGCTTTAAAAACTGCGTTTATGTCGTATGGTGATTATAGGTGCCGCGGTTTCATTAGCCGAATATCTGTGGAGGTACGGCTGGGTAGCTACGCACTATAGGCGACAGCTTGGGCAACCTGGCAGTATCCCAGCCCTCGTGCCTCCTTCGGGTGGCATGGCAGTTAGGCACCGAAAGGGTGCTACAGCTGAGCGATTATTTATTATAGGCGGCAGCTGATATGATTGTTGCATCAACAGAGGAGTGTCAGTATACTTTCCCTTGAGAAGAACGAGAGGCGAAGTTATGCATTGAAGGGAACAGCTTGGATGCACGCGTGTGAGTGGGCCATGTCTGCTAATGTGTCTAACCATTCATTGATTTGTCCCGTCTCAAGGTCCCAATCCAAGAAGACGGCAAGGTGGTTTTCGCGCACTCTTTTTGAAGACTGGAATGACTCTCACTATGACCCATTCTTCAGGCCCTTTCTCTTCACTCAACATAGCGCCAGTAGGTTTTGTCAGATATTAGTTCTTCGCCTTCTTTGTAAAGGGATGGATAGATACCGTTCGGTCCTGGTACCTTATACGTTTAAACAGGACTATTTTGTGCTTTACTCCTTCTGACGTGCGATTGAGGCTTTTATTCAAGGACACGCCTGTAGACTTTGTACGATCTAACACCGCCTAAAAGGCAACGGGGAACGGTCAACCAGAATGACCATTGTGGCCAGTAGATTCCGAAGGTAATTCCCTTTCGGTCCGCTGAAGTCGATTCATATCATCCCCCCTCCTAGGTGAGCAGCCAGTGCACCCTCAGACTGGCTGTAGCCCCCTCTGAGTTCCACCACATGTGAACCATTTAATATATCTGCGTACGTAGACTTAATATATCCGTAGGTGGCCTTAAGACTAGGATTATCCCTGTCTGAAGAACAGTCTTTTAAAACGATGTTTTGTTTCAGTGCCCACGGTCCGATCTGACAGCCTCGGAGATGCTTATTTTGATGTGGTTTCAGAACCACCGGGTCCAAACCATGCTGATTCCGCTAATTTCGTCTCTATTCCCACCTTATAGTCAAATGCGAATAGTGGCATTTTTAATGTCCGTCCTTATAACTGATGATTACTCCAATGTAAGTTGGGGCACTATGAGTGGGTTTGAAATCGAATAAACTGGTCCTGGTGCTGTCTTATCTGCTGTTTGGTGCACAGGATGTTCACGACCTGCAGTCAGCTATGATCCACCGTCAACAAGCGTAATCATGCGGTTTCATACGATAAACATGGTTGATCTGTCCGCCCAGGTTGGCGAATAGGTTGCAGACGTTTTATCGCCAGTCGGAGATTGGTGACGCATATGTAGAACGTGTGTTAACGGTTGCTGCCACGTGATTTCGCACCTACGATCTGTCACCCTGAATGTCCTTTGTTCGGAGGGACTACGGTGTTTCCTGACTTTGTGGTTTTACAAACTCCTCACCAGCCGAGTACTGCATAAAACGTACTCAGAAAATCCTGCAATCTCTGAATTATTCATTACCGGAGGAATCAGTCAACACTGGATTAGATGACGTGAACTAAATCAGTAAAAAATGGTAGGACTATACCCTGTCTGAAATGAATTCACTCACGCCGCTTACCTTTCGATGCCCAAAAGTGCAATGTTTGCCGATAACGAGACGATCGTGGGATGCGCACAACCAATGATTTTCAGCTAGAATCACATGGTTATACGGTCTCTGGGTTTTTCGGGTTAGGTCGAGTTTTATTTCCGCATGAAATCTCAGTTACACACCCCCAAACGCTTATGGGAACTATAGCATTCGTGTATTTGGTTGGAGACATTTTTCGGAGCGCATGTCACAATGAGTCGTTGGGATTCCGAAATGCAAAAAAACCGCATGATGGAAACCGCACTCAACACCTGAGGTAACGATAATACACTATCGTCCATTGCGTTTGCCAAAATCAGTAACCATCCTCCACGATCCAGTATAGCTCAATGGGGATACTGTTTGGATTGCATGCTTAGACGTTTACTCTCACAAGAGAAAAAAAAGTGACTCTACTCTGCCCCGATGGTTTTCCGTATGGTGTGGATATGATTTTATTATGCTGATTCCGCTAATTTCGTCTCTATTCCCACCTTATAGTCAAATGCGAATAGTGGCATTTTTAATGTCCGTCCTTATAACTGATGATTACTCCAATGTAAGTTGGGGCACTATGAGTGGGTTTGAAATCGAATAAACTGGTCCTGGTGCTGTCTTATCTGCTGTTTGGTGCACAGGATGTTCACGACCTGCAGTCAGCTATGATCCACCGTCAACAAGCGTAATCATGCGGTTTCATACGATAAACATGGTTGATCTGTCCGCCCAGGTTGGCGAATAGGTTGCAGACGTTTTATCGCCAGTCGGAGATTGGTGACGCATATGTAGAACGTGTGTTAACGGTTGCTGCCACGTGATTTCGCACCTACGATCTGTCACCCTGAATGTCCTTTGTTCGGAGGGACTACGGTGTTTCCTGACTTTGTGGTTTTACAAACTCCTCACCAGCCGAGTACTGCATAAAACGTACTCAGAAAATCCTGCAATCTCTGAATTATTCATTACCGGAGGAATCAGTCAACACTGGATTAGATGACGTGAACTAAATCAGTAAAAATGGTAGGACTATACCCTGTCTGAAATGAATTCACTCACGCCGCTTACCTTTCGATGCCCAAAAGTGCAATGTTTGCCGATAACGAGACGATCGTGGGATGCGCACAACCAATGATTTTCAGCTAGAATCACATGGTTATACGGTCTCTGGGTTTTTCGGGTTAGGTCGAGTTTTATTTCCGCATGAAATCTCAGTTACACACCCCCAAACGCTTATGGGAACTATAGCATTCGTGTATTTGGTTGGAGACATTTTTCGGAGCGCATGTCACAATGAGTCGTTGGGATTCCGAAATGCAAAAAAACCGCATGATGGAAACCGCACTCAACACCTGAGGTAACGATAATACACTATCGTCCATTGCGTTTGCCAAAATCAGTAACCATCCTCCACGATCCAGTATAGCTCAATGGGGATACTGTTTGGATTGCATGCTTAGACGTTTACTCTCACAAGAGAAAAAAAAGTGACTCTACTCTGCCCCGATGGTTTTCCGTATGGTGTGGATATGATTTTATTAGGAAAGAAAAAAATCGTTCAGCTGTAGCACCCTTTTGGTGCCTAGCTGCCATACCACCCGAAGGAATTACGAGGGCTGGGATACTGTCAGGTTGCCCAAGCCTAGACAGGGGAAGTCAAGAGGCAGAGCGGGTCGGGTTCGAACCACGGACCTTCCGGTCAGTAAACTCGCGCACTAACCACTTGAACCATTATTAGGAAAGACCTCAGTATGAATGGCTCAGGAGGTGGAAAAACTTAGAACTACTGACACCTCCCTCCAGTTGGGTTGCTAGCTACGCACTTCAACCGGTAGCTGATGTCAGGACGAATCCGGGTGAACCAGTGTATTCGTGTTTGGAAGTTTGGTGAATCCTAGAAGTCGACGTGCATGTACATGCAGTCGGATGGAAAACACCTCAAGTGAATTTGGGCCCACGGAATTGTTGTTTGTCGGACGGATGAGCTGTTGGTCAGTGGCTCGAGTTCACCTCCCGGAGGTGTTCACATTTCATAAGCTGTTGAATCATTCACGCGTCCAAGAATAACAGGGAATTCTCGGTAGAGCACCGACCCAGTAAGCAGGATTCCCTGGTTCATGAAAACCGTTGTCAGGTCATTGAATACGCGATCCCCCCACAGCTTGAATTACCCATTATTTCTCAGTTCGCTTTCATGCTGACCTAGCTTATTACTAGTTGGAATGTTGAACCAGGCACATTCCTTAAGTTTATCTATCTATCGTCTGTCTGGATCATTTTACAAGCACACACGTTTGTTTTGTACATGTGTGGCATGTCTGTGACCTTTTAAGCCGCGATCATATTCGGTAAACCAATGGCGGGTTGTGTCAGAAATTTTACTCATTGTGTGTGTGTGTTACTTCGGTCATTGGCTTCCAGTTATGCAGTTTCTAGGTCGAGTACCAAACCAACCGTGTATCGCTTTTCTCGATTCAGTCACCGGCCCCATGTTTGTTCCTGGCATGGTATGTGCGGCAACCACGCCTGTTTTCTATCACCCTCATTAGAACCGCACCACATCGATCGTTGTTCAGCCGTAGCATCCTTTCGGTGACTAGTTACCATGCCACCAGAAGGAAGCACAAGGGCTGGGGTACATTCAGGTTGCCCAAGCCTAGACAGGAGTAGTCAAGATGCCGGGCTAGGTTCGAACCACGGACCGGAAGGTCCGTAGGCTGTTGCCTTAACCACTGAGCTATCTCGAATCGCACGACAGTCCGACAGATATACAGGTGATGCTCTGACCAACGGAATAAACCGAAAAGTTTTCTGGACTAGAAGCATGGTAGCGTTCCTGTGGATTCTATCATTCACTGTCACATTATGCACTGTAGAATTCCCATGTTTACTACACGAAGACGTCCACGGAAAATTATGGAAATGCTGATATCCGAGCACTTCCATTGTGCGCTAGTCGCAACAGCAACCTTCCCCCGTCATTTACCATAATGCATTCCTAATTTCAGCTTTAATCCGAACGACCTCACATTAACTGACACACACACACACACTCTCTCTCTCTCCACTTTCAGCACTCTTGCGCTCTGTTTTTCCATCGTCTTGGCTGTTGGCTTCATCTTGGTCTACATTTCCGAACCACTGATCCACAGTCTCAGTGGAGTACCCTCCGCCAACCTTTCCTCGATCCCCTACACAGGAACTCCTTGGCGCGACACCCTTATTACAATCCTGTCGTTCTTCCGCCGTTTTGCTCGCGGTTCATCATGACAAACCAACACCCCGGCTAGTCGATCGCAAACACGTACACGCTAAACAGGGCACAGATCTCAAACAACTTACCAAGTGTTTGAACAGACATGCTAACATCTGTTTTCTCTCTCTCTTCTGTCCGTTGTGTATTCCTTTTGCACAGAAAAATACATGACAGCAGACGTGCCGAATTCCCCGCCTTTGGCCTCAAGCTCGCTTGTTTTCAGTTTCGGCACATTCTCTCTCTCTCCCTCATACTCCGTTCTTCCGGCCATTCCACCATCTTCCCAGCGTGCGACTCCGTCCACCTTTCGCTCCCGTCTTATTCCGTCTGTCTTATTCGCTCTCAAATCATTTCGATGCCTGTCCACCTGACATGTTCACTGATCAGATAATCAATCAATTGGTGGCAGCCGAGAATTTTTGACGTGCATCTATTTATTACTCGTACTTGTCTGTGGCCCACCTATTTTCATGCTTTTTATAGGTTTTATATCTCTAGGCACAGCGCCTACTACCTACCCGTTTCCCCATCGCAAATCAACATGATTCCTTCATTGTCTTGTGCGCAATTGCGTGATCTGGTTGAGTTGTTCCTGGAGCCTTCTCATATCCAGTCCGATGGTTGTTTTGAAAGACACTTTACACTGTTTCCTGTTCGTTCTCAAACACTGTTTGTTCTTTCCTTCCTTCCTTCGACCCATCCATATGATTCGATTATTTTTGAGTTACGTTCTTTGTGAGTTCATCCGTCCAGGTTTCGTTGTCTTTCATCCTCTATCTCTCATGCATCCCACTCCGACCGATATCCTCTTCCAGGACGTCGGTCAGTACAGCGAAAGATTGATCTATTCTCTTATCCGTGTTTTACTATCGCGATTCGGAGCGAAACCGCACGGTTCCGTCTCACTTAGCTGCGCTCCAAATACCGGATTTCTCCGGACAAAAAACACCGTTCGCGATTACTTGCTGCACAGCTTGCGGTGTCTGGTAGGTTATTGGATTGAGTCCCTCGAGATACCTTAGTGGTTAAGACGCCAACTTACTGACCAGAAGGTCCGTGATCCGAGCCCAACCTTAGCATCTCAATTCAATTCAGTTCAGTTTATCAGCTATAAACCGTGTACCACAGGCACATTGGTTCCAGCTGCTACAGTTTCGACCACCGGAAAACGGGAATGTGGAACGTACAACGAAGCCTTGGAGGCGAAGGTATGTTCAGTTTGTTCGGAAATTGAGTAGCTACGCATTGAAGGCTATAGCTTTGATGCACGAGTGCCACTGACTGCGCGATTATATATATATATATATACTTGAAAGAAAGATAGAGCATTTGGGAAAAATTTGTACTGGTACCTTCAGAAGTTGTCATAGCTTTCAGTCCGACTCTTGTTGATGTGAATACATTCAACTAGTTGGTGACAGACTGATCTAACCGTCGCCTAAGATATGGTCGCTATAAAAATCTGTGGGATCCTTGACTAGTTTGCCACTGCAGGCTTTTGGTTTGTGTTACCCATTTCTTAGTGGTTTTCAGTGGTTTATCTCAATTCCGTTATAGGCACCGCATTCTGCTGAATTGATTTCCGTTATGATGTACTTTATTTGGTTGAGTCTAGTTGTGTTCTACACACAGATGTACAAATTTCCCGCCTTCACAATTCCAGAAGAATAAGTCCATTATGATGTCGGGGGTAATTTTTAACAACAACCACTTTACAGACCAAACTGATAACTGACCAATATTATCTGTCCTATGTGAATGCCATGGATCACCAAGCTACTATGTGCACACGCTGATCATTTCAACTATTTAACCGTCCTCCCAGGAATTAAACATTATTGGCCATCAACCAAGGGCGCTACTGGTTATATTACTGTCTAACCACAGGTCTTATTCCAAGGGGTTCACATCGGAGGTTCAGTTGGTCTCACACTCTTTACACTTTGCGGGTGTGAAGCGCATGCCAAACTGTGCAGCAGAGTTATTTAGGTTATTTAAAATCATTTGCATTTCGGAAGGGTCTGAACCAAGGAGAGCAATATCGTCCGCATACTCAATTTCTGCGAGGGAACGTCCCGGGAGCATTTCGACTCCCGAGGTTTCAGAGGCAGGCATAGAAATTTCAAGCAGCTTATCACTAACAAGGTTGAAGAGGAAAGGGGAAAGAAGACAGCCTTGTCTTACACCACTGGACGTGGTGAACTCAGGCGAGAGCTTCCCTTAGCATCTCGATTGCTCCTGTCTAGGTTTGAGCAACTTGGCAGTGTTTCAACCCTCGTGCTTCCTTCGGGTGACCTGGCAGCTGGGCATCGAAAGAGTGTTACAGCTGAACGATCGTCATCTCATCGCGGAAGATCCGTTGCTTCGTGGTTCGAACGGTTGTGCCCTGAGTTTTGCTGAACCAAAATACAGGCGTAATCGCTATCCAAACTGCCTGACTAGTTATGGCCAGGTAGTACTTCTCCAATACATTAGCCGGCAAAGAAATGAAATTCCGTTACACTTTCCCGGACGGATTCGAGCATGTCTAGTCGTTTACTTTCCAAACTACGGAGCTTTAAACGTCCATCGTATGACTGGGTCGATCGCCCCGACCAATGTTATTGCGCTTTTTCATGTCTTGTCGCAGCAGTACATCTAACTGATACGATATAATGCAAAAAATGTGCCGGGGCTTTCGATGGCGCTCTGAGCGACGGTATAAGCTCAAGTCGCGTATTCGGACATCCTGAGTAGCTGAGCTGCCCTGAATCGATCCAGCGGGGCTTGAGTGCCCCGGTCAAGCTTGTATCATCCTCAACGTTTCTACTCCAAAGTCTTAAGCTTTCAAGTTGACAGGTATGTGGTCAGTGCGTCCAACCCCAATCGGCTCATTTCGATAGAGGAATACGGCTCGGTAAATTCGGAGGAGCCGCCAAATAAAATGAGCGGCTGAATATATGCCCGCGTCCCACTAAGGGTTTGCAAGCCAGTTTCACCGATGCTCCAATAGTGAGCGCATTTTACGCGGATGATGTATGCTATGATTCTAGATTGTGATCGATCGTATTTGGATTCGAGGCTGTTGTCAGTGAGGATGTGTGTCAAATGACATCTAGTGCCAGCCAGCATGAACTTTCAATACTGGTTTGTCTCTGGGGTACAGCTTGAGGATGGACTCAGCAGTCAGCTTATCAAGATTTTCGCTCTTAAGCTATGCACCTACGAGTTCATTCAACCATTTGCCATCGATCTAGCTCGGTGGCGCTGAGCTGAGCAGATTAAAGAACTGCTGGCAGTGACTCAAGTCCGTGATTTGAACATATTGAACTGGGCTCTTTCTTCTTAGTACCACCCAGCTGATTCGGGGAGTCAATGACTACAATGATGTACCCAGCAGAGAGAATGTCGAGAAACAAGAAACGCCTTGGAGTCAGTTCAACAAGGGTCACAAACTGGATTCCAGAGGAGTCAAAAACAAAGGACACGTGATAATCAGCCAATCAGCACACAACCTAACAGACCGACCGACGGAGCCGCCCGACCGAACAACTAATCGTCATCGATGCTTAACCCCGATTAGCAGACGCTACACTTCTCAACGCACAACCACCGATCCATCGCTGAGTTCCCTAACAACGAATCGATGTCACCTCTTTACGGCAGCGAAGCATCGGTGTTGAACACTGATGTCATGCTGTCGGTGATGATTGTCAGGAAGGTTAGATCCCTAAAATGTAATCCCAGGACGCCCGAAACCTACTGAGACCCTAGAACTCCACCAAAATCTCAATAGGGAAGCCGACAAGCATCCAGGCTAATCAATCATTCAATCACTTCAGCAAAAGCCGATGAGTATTCAGGCACGCCACAGAAGCACTATCGATGTTGATGGGTGTTCACTAAACGCCTATCAGACAGCCTGGATCAATGTCAAAAAGTGCCCTTTAAATAACGCGGGGCCGTTGTAATTTTTGCACTCGCTTGTTGCAATAAAGCTGTTGTGTTCCTCATCGGTGAGTTCTTTTTCTGGCACCAGGCACTAGAGTGGGAACGGCAGTCAGACATAACACCTCCATTGGCGGTGAAACGTGTGCAATCAAATTGGCCAGCTCAGCGAACAAACAGCGACCAGAATATCGATTAACTTGAGACGGAAAATGCCTATACACATACGACTACCTGCCTCAATATGTTTTGTGAGATGGTGGTCACAAGAAGGCGCCTCTAAGACCGCTGTGAGCCGCAGAACAATGAGACAGCTTTATACAGTAGTATATCGCGTAGTACAATGCATGTAAAAGAAAGGCAGCTTATCCATTACTAACGGAGAATAATTACTCGAAAATCCAGACCGGGGTCTTCAAATGGTGAGCAACATAAGCCTGCTATAAGTTTGGGAGAGGATACCAACGGTTGTCTAGCACCACAGTAAGCAACGTGTTTTTCATTCCCAAAAACAGCTTCAACAGTACGAAACACGCCAAATGTTTGATGTAATTCAGTCTATGACCTTGATGCCACGTGCTGCGCCACAATGCACGCTTCTTTTATGTGTTGGGAGATCAACTATGTGGATGTTTCGTTTTGACATTTGTTTGGCTGTGCACCGTCTCAGAGTTTTCCAGGAAGTACAGATCACCAGTGGATATCAGAACACATTGAACGTGATCTTTTGCACTTGTAAGGTGTCATTTTAGACATCCGTCTCTGGCGTGATCATCGGATGTAACAACCCAAAAAACAGACTAGCAGACCGGTCATATCATGCAGTAGCTATGATTTTGTGCAGTGGAATACATTTTTAAAAAAAATATGGTAAGGAAAATATTCTTAACACAGTGTGGATTTTTTGTTGAATTTACCTAAAGTTTGGTTGCTACGACTTACGCTGGGATGCCGCCAAACGCTTTGTCACCATACCTATCACACTGATAGCGTAGTTAGCGCTCTATCAGGACTGACTGACTGTCGTTGCGCCTCGTAACTCCGGTTGCCTGATTCGATTAGGGTCCCAACCCAACCTGGTCTCGTTTGCTTGGATCCCTGTGTCTTTTATTCGGGCATTACGTAATACGTATACCAATGCGCAGGTATTCCTTCATCCACCCGGTGGAGAGAGCGCAAAGGGGGCCTGTGTTTGAGGATGATCTTGACAAGGTGGAATAGGTAATCTCACAGAGCATTTTGTGTTCTCGTGATGGTTCGTGATGGTTACACATAACGTCAAAACGAATCAGGTGCCTTTTGAACGTGCTTGTCATATGAAAGTATCAACCCCTGTCAACGAGCTTGAGAGGGCATTGCTTTCAAAAGCTGTCGCACCATCGACTATCGGCTGACTATATTCCATCTATGTCGGTCCTGTTAGGAGAACGCTCATCCAAAGAGGAAAATTGTGCAGGTCGATTGGAACTGCGAAAATCTTATCAACAGAGAAGCATCTATAGTCTAAACCGACGTCAGACTAGGCTATAATAGAATTCTACACTATTCTGGTTTTGAGAACCCGCGTACGACTACCGACTTTCAGATAGGTCTTACTCGTTCGTCCTAGTCATCCGCCTGACAGACCTTCATCCGGTTATCCAGATATACAGAAGCCCGTTTGTTTTCTTAACCTAACACGCATACTACTCATAAAGATGCTGGAATCCTTCGTCGGCCCACTACTGGTTTCCCCTTCTTCGACTTTTGCGCTATCTGAACACCGAAACCTGGTGGTCGGTTACAAGTAACGTAAGAATTCACTCACAAAGTGATCACGCTGTCAACTTAGGAGAGTTAGTTGTTGCATTTGTAAAGCCATGCCCATATACGTTTTTGTTCGTCCTCCCAGTCATAGGTCTTTCGAAAGAATTCTGTTTGCAAGTAGGAGTGATTCCAGTGACACCACATCTCGTCAAGAGGGCAGCGACTGGACTGGAATTATCTGGATGCTGGATGGTCTACAGATTTACGCAGGCCTAGTGTTATGTCTGCTGATTCGCCAACCTGTTGTATCTGACTCCTGACCCGGGAAAAAAGACTGACAGAAGGGAACACAACAGCTATATTCCGAACAAGCGAGTGTGAGAGCGTGAGTGCGTGCGACTGCGAGAATACAGCGGTCTCAAGCTAGTCTTTGGAGGGACACTGTCTAACTTGGTCCAATGCTGACGCACGCGGTCTGTCCTTGGTACAGGCTGCGACGCGCTGCATATTGCGGGGGCGTTATCTGACCTTGATCAACGCTGACTCGCGCTGCCTGGGCTTGATACAAGGCTGTGAGGCGCTGTATATTGAGGGGGCGTTGTCTGTCTGGTCAACATCCAGCAGAGCTCAGGGTCTCAGTAGATTTTGGGCATTCAGTGGTTGCTTTCAGGAATCTGACCTTCCTGATACCTAAATTTATGAGGAGATTGTTTGTCTAGCACAAACTTCGGATGCCTTTGGATTGAAAGTGTCAGTCATTCGAATCCTTTACTGTCATGAGGCTGAGGGGGGCTCATGAACTGCTACTCGATGCGCCCCAAGAAGGGTGAAACCGGTCGTGGGCTGTCGAACGGTTTTCAGCAATCTAGGTACCGAAGCTCCCACCAGCCGGTCAACCTATCCCACCCACCACCACACTCCCTGCCTCGAATCTTGTTCAACCCAGCCCGGTGAGCCGGTGATTGCGTGCGGAATTTGTGGCGACAGACTTAACCAAATGTGCGACATTGGTGTTGTCGGCAGGTGTTTGTGTGCCTGTATTTAAGAAAGCCGTGTCGTTCTTGCGACTGGACTAGGTATAATACGTAAATCATTTCGTGACGGAACATGCTACTCAGAAAGTTGCTGAAAACTATTCAACAGTTTCATCAGCTTCGCCCTTCTTGGGGCTCATTAAGTAGGCGCAATCTGCGAGTTTCTTCAGTCTTATATTCCGCTTGAACACCAACATGTACGCGATCGTTTAAATGTACTCGTTTGCAACGGGAAGACCCAA
Source organism: Clonorchis sinensis (assembly GCA_003604175.2). Taxonomy (NCBI): domain Eukaryota; kingdom Metazoa; phylum Platyhelminthes; class Trematoda; order Opisthorchiida; family Opisthorchiidae; genus Clonorchis; species Clonorchis sinensis. Next base: position 34,990,263 of record CM030371.1, read on the forward strand.
TAAATCCCTGTCGAATCTGTACATACTGGGCATGCCTCAAGGAGGCTGAAACTGATCGTGGGTTCTCGAGGAGTCTTCAGCAACCTTGTGAGTAGCATGTTCCGCAAGAAAATGTACTGCGATATCTTGAATATCATACGAGCTGAAACACTAGGTTGGTTCGGTGCTGCACATACAGTTGAAGAGAGACAATAACCAGGAGATTCAGTCGCAACTTAGTAGAGTCTCCAATCAACACCAACTTAATTTGTAATTTAGTGGATTTCGCTACACGATGGATGGAGATTATGGGTGGGGAAATTATCGAAACTGTATAAAACATGCGTGTACCAAGTACGCTCGGCTTCTGAGAAAACACGAACAAAGGCCAGCGTGCAAAACATAGCTGTTTGTACAAAGAATACTGGCACGTTATTCCGGCAATTTGCCTTCGCTATTTTGCTGGAAGAATGACGCTTACAGTTAGCCTTTGTGTGGAGGGTGTCTTCATGTGCGGTGGGGGTGTATCAAAGTGATTGATCGCGTTTTTCTTGGACGTGTGATAAGTTTTCATGAAAAGTGACGCAAACTTTGAGTAAAACGTGCGCAGATCGGGGACGGCGAAACACTCTGTCGTTTTGAACCAACTTGGAAATGAGACCGACAGTGGTAGGAAATCTGCAACCACACTAGATGGTAGGGAAACTGGAGCGTGCGATTGGCTATCCTCTGGGATAAGGCGAATAGGACGGAAGTGAAAAGTGATGTCACAATCGGGCAGAGTTGTGTGGGTTGATGGGAATCGACATGCGGAGGCAGGAAACAGCTATCGCGTTGACATATTAATCGATACAGTCAATTAGCTCATTAGTTTACGACTAACTATTGGTCGACGCCCCAAAGAATGACAAAAGTTTGAATCCGGTGACGTGATGCATCAATTCTGCCCATCGGATAACACCCTATCAGAGGAGAATAATTATATTTGTTTCAAGGAATCAGCCCGGTGCAATCCCGCCTCATATTCCGGGGAAATTAGATGAACGTGGACAGACTGAACGAGATTGTTTCAGAGGAACGGCAAATCATTTATGCAGTTTCCTCACTGATGCCAGAAATGTGCGGAACCTGCACCAGGCGCATGTATTTTTCGTTGACTTTCTATGGGCTTTTGGTTTGATGGACATTGTTATCCCTTCCCCATCTCTAGTTACCCCAAGATGGAGGTAAAAGTTCGAACCCGTAAAATTGCATCTGGGGATTTCAACGTTCACGCTGGACTAGAACAATTCACCTTTAACCGATTTGTAACGGACTGCAAGTGTGTGAAGCCGTTCCGAATGTCAAAACTCGCCATTTTTAATCAGATCATGCCCACCAGCCAAACCAATGTTACATGAGACGAAGGATCGAAGCTGTTTTCTCCTGACGAATGCTCCTGACTACCACTTCCAAGATAAAAATTATAACGTCCGACGCCTGTTTGGTTCACGTAGAAATAGTTCCTGAAAACTTACTCCTATCATCCTTTTTCCAAACTGAGCCAGGATCTACCATAAACAGACAAGAGTGAAGGTGGGTTGCTCAGGTAGTTGTTACCTCGGCAGAGCTCTATCCACCGATCGATCACCGGAACTTAGCTGATTCGCCAACCTGTTGTATCTGACTCCTGACCCGGGAAAAAAGACTGACAGAAGGGAACACAACAGCTATATTCCGAACAAGCGAGTGTGAGAGCGTGAGTGCGTGCGACTGCGAGAATACAGCGGTCTCAAGCTAGTCTTTGGAGGGACACTGTCTAACTTGGTCCAATGCTGACGCACGCGGTCTGTCCTTGGTACAGGCTGCGACGCGCTGCATATTGCGGGGGCGTTATCTGACCTTGATCAACGCTGACTCGCGCTGCCTGGGCTTGATACAAGGCTGTGAGGCGCTGTATATTGAGGGGGCGTTGTCTGTCTGGTCAACATCCAGCAGAGCTCAGGGTCTCAGTAGATTTTGGGCATTCAGTGGTTGCTTTCAGGAATCTGACCTTCCTGATACCTAAATTTATGAGGAGATTGTTTGTCTAGCACAAACTTCGGATGCCTTTGGATTGAAAGTGTCAGTCATTCGAATCCTTTACTGTCATGAGGCTGAGGGGGGCTCATGAACTGCTACTCGATGCGCCCCAAGAAGGGTGAAACCGGTCGTGGGCTGTCGAACGGTTTTCAGCAATCTAGGTACCGAAGCTCCCACCAGCCGGTCAACCTATCCCACCCACCACCACACTCCCTGCCTCGAATCTTGTTCAACCCAGCCCGGTGAGCCGGTGATTGCGTGCGGAATTTGTGGCGACAGACTTAACCAAATGTGCGACATTGGTGTTGTCGGCAGGTGTTTGTGTGCCTGTATTTAAGAAAGCCGTGTCGTTCTTGCGACTGGACTAGGTATAATACGTAAATCATTTCGTGACGGAACATGCTACTCAGAAAGTTGCTGAAAACTATTCAACAGTTTCATCAGCTTCGCCCTTCTTGGGGCTCATTAAGTAGGCGCAATCTGCGAGTTTCTTCAGTCTTATATTCCGCTTGAACACCAACATGTACGCGATCGTTTAAATGTACTCGTTTGCAACGGGAAGACCCAATAAATCCCTGTCGAATCTGTACATACTGGGCATGCCTCAAGGAGGCTGAAACTGATCGTGGGTTCTCGAGGAGTCTTCAGCAACCTTGTGAGTAGCATGTTCCGCAAGAAAATGTACTGCGATATCTTGAATATCATACGAGCTGAAACACTAGGTTGGTTCGGTGCTGCACATACAGTTGAAGAGAGACAATAACCAGGAGATTCAGTCGCAACTTAGTAGAGTCTCCAATCAACACCAACTTAATTTGTAATTTAGTGGATTTCGCTACACGATGGATGGAGATTATGGGTGGGGAAATTATCGAAACTGTATAAAACATGCGTGTACCAAGTACGCTCGGCTTCTGAGAAAACACGAACAAAGGCCAGCGTGCAAAACATAGCTGTTTGTACAAAGAATACTGGCACGTTATTCCGGCAATTTGCCTTCGCTATTTTGCTGGAAGAATGACGCTTACAGTTAGCCTTTGTGTGGAGGGTGTCTTCATGTGCGGTGGGGGTGTATCAAAGTGATTGATCGCGTTTTTCTTGGACGTGTGATAAGTTTTCATGAAAAGTGACGCAAACTTTGAGTAAAACGTGCGCAGATCGGGGACGGCGAAACACTCTGTCGTTTTGAACCAACTTGGAAATGAGACCGACAGTGGTAGGAAATCTGCAACCACACTAGATGGTAGGGAAACTGGAGCGTGCGATTGGCTATCCTCTGGGATAAGGCGAATAGGACGGAAGTGAAAAGTGATGTCACAATCGGGCAGAGTTGTGTGGGTTGATGGGAATCGACATGCGGAGGCAGGAAACAGCTATCGCGTTGACATATTAATCGATACAGTCAATTAGCTCATTAGTTTACGACTAACTATTGGTCGACGCCCCAAAGAATGACAAAAGTTTGAATCCGGTGACGTGATGCATCAATTCTGCCCATCGGATAACACCCTATCAGAGGAGAATAATTATATTTGTTTCAAGGAATCAGCCCGGTGCAATCCCGCCTCATATTCCGGGGAAATTAGATGAACGTGGACAGACTGAACGAGATTGTTTCAGAGGAACGGCAAATCATTTATGCAGTTTCCTCACTGATGCCAGAAATGTGCGGAACCTGCACCAGGCGCATGTATTTTTCGTTGACTTTCTATGGGCTTTTGGTTTGATGGACATTGTTATCCCTTCCCCATCTCTAGTTACCCCAAGATGGAGGTAAAAGTTCGAGTCCGTAAAATTGCATCTGGGGATTTCAACGTTCACGCTGGACTAGAACAATTCACCTTTAACCGATTTGTAACGGACTGCAAGTGTGTGAAGCCGTTCCGAATGTCAAAACTCGCCATTTTTAATCAGATCATGCCCACCAGCCAAACCAATGTTACATGAGACGAAGGATCGAAGCTGTTTTCTCCTGACGAATGCTCCTGACTACCACTTCCAAGATAAAAATTATAACGTCCGACGCCTGTTTGGTTCACGTAGAAATAGTTCCTGAAAACTTACTCCTATCATCCTTTTTCCAAACTGAGCCAGGATCTACCATAAACAGACAAGAGTGAAGGTGGGTTGCTCAGGTAGTTGTTACCTCGGCAGAGCTCTATCCACCGATCGATCACCGGAACTTAGCTTCGCCTGAAGAAGATTTCACAAACGCGTCTGCAACGTCAGCCACCATCGACGACTCAACATAAAATTGTTGTTCATTCAATTGTCCCCGGTTGTACGGGAAAACCGATAAATCTTTCGAAGCAGTTGATGCTTTTGTCAACAAAGTTTGCGGAAATTTGCACGTATTTTTTTAAATTAGAATGTCTCGATTACTCAATTTTCCTCTGGGACGGCTTGAAAACATATCAATCCGGGGAAAGCTGCACTGGTTGTGTAGGTCGAAGTGGGTGACACGGGACCATTGTTTCTAGCAGTTGTTAGCTGGGCGTTTGATTGACTGTTTACAGGGTGGGAGGAGACCAAAACCAGGGTAGACAGACATTTAATTAAAACATTTGAAAAACGTTTAATTCGACTTTAGACAGAACTCCTATTCACCTGATGGGAGGCCATTCATGCAAACCAGACACAATGTATCGACACTAGATAATAGACTATCTATTCGTAAACAACTCGCGACGAGCTTTTCAACCCTCAGTAGACGACACAGAGTAGGACGGACGCAAGTTGTCGCAAAACACAACAGCTAATTCGGAGTTAGTGTGTTCCAATTCCTCACAACGGAGATGTGACTTTGCCGCGTCTTCAGCGCCTGCTTACTTGCTACAGTCCAAACAGTCCGTGATGAGTTTCCCTTGGCGTAAATGATAGGGTATGGTTGTGCGGAGTGCTAACTGAGGTCTCGTTGGAGGGACATACGAAATAATATTACTAATAATAGTAATAATGGCGAAACAAGATATATTAGATCACAACTCAAAACAATAAAGTACAATGTAATTCAACATGGAGAAAATAAACATGAGACAGCAATTAAAAACAATGTACCGCCTGAAAACCAGAACAGGAGTTAGTGTGTTCCAATTCCTCACAACGGAGATGTGACTTTGCCGCGTCTTCAGCGCCTGCTTACTTGCTACAGTCCAAACAGTCCGTGATGAGTTTCCCTTGGCGTAAATGATAGGGTATGGTTGTGCGGAGTGCTAACTGAGGTCTCGTTGGAGGGACATACGAAATAATATTACTAATAATAGTAATAATGGCGAAACAAGATATATTAGATCACAACTCAAAACAATAAAGTACAATGTAATTCAACATGGAGAAAATAAACATGAGACAGCAATTAAAAACAATGTACCGCCTGAAAACCAGAACAGACCCTACACTACTCATAAGGTTGCTGAGAATTCTTCGACAGCCCACGACCGGCCTCGCCCCTGTGGGGGTTCATCAGCTAATCGCAGTCCTTAAGTTTTCGTCAATTTGAACCCAAATTGCACAAAATTAGCGAACTACACTCATTTACAAACAAATTTGGTTTTTGCGAGAGACTCACCTGGAATCCAGCTAAATCCCTCGTTTATGCTGCTTCTTAGCTTAGAAACCAAATTTGTCCGCAGAATAGATGCTGTTCGTTGCGAATTATTGACGGCCCGCTTGGGTAAGAGCGGTGAACACAACTCATAGCGTATGCAAAAAAACCGTACGGCACATAAGATGCAACCTAGACATAATCATAACACAATGGTCACAGAGAACCACTTCGAGCGCTGTTTTAAGCTTAAAGTCCCCGACTATCCAGGGCATCAACGCAAAGCTTTGCTGACATAGATGGAAATAGTCTAGCAGATGGTCCCAACGGTTTCCACCTCGAATAGATTGGGCGCTGCAAAGCCGAACCCAGAATGCATCCGTATGGCTTTCTGTAGTTAGCCATGATTCGACCTCCACGATGTTGACCACTGAAAGTCATTAGTAGCGCCTTCGCGGGCTGAAATCATCGAATCACTCAGTCTGATAGTCTATTGTCATAGGGTTTGGCCTGTACCGCGATGGTTACGGGAAGTCAACTCTGGCGATGCTGCAGGCAAGGTCATATGGGAACCTCAGAAAGCTAAGGTGAATCTGATCAAAGTAGTTTGCTGGCCGTTGGGTCATTGTGTGTCCGCCGATCGCGTATCAACCCAATGCGACCAAGACAAATACGGTCACATACGTTGCGGACACAGCTTGTTCAGGCTTCTGGTCCAGCAGCTCTGATGATACCCTCTTTTCTCGTGTGTCCTTCATCTCTCTGGCTCGAAGTTGGCTACGGCGAACTGAAGAACTCCAGTTCGTATTGTTTTCCCCCATTCCCACGAAGGTTCAAGTGTATCTCTCTGAATGGGTTTTACGTCTCTACACTTCCACCTTTCCTTCGAATGCCCCGTAACGTTCGCGTTATGTCAGTCTTTCGGTGAAGTGCCTTTGCACACACAATGCCATGAACTATCATGAACTCTTGGCATTTGGGAACCCTTACGGAAGTGCGCGTGACGTAAAATCGAAATAAAGCCATTACACTACCAAAAGTGTGAAATTCTAATGCCAGAGTTTCTAGTCTCTCTGTCTTTTGATGGTAACTTACCTGACTCTAAAGAATGATTGTCCTACTCGGCTGTTGACCTCCATCTAACGACCAGCCATATGGCACTGAGGCTGCTCTTTCGCACACTGACAATGCATCAACCAAGTGAGCTTACACTGCGTGTAGAACTCACACCCAGACTAAATTTCCTGGTCGTGGTGTTCGTTAGTTCAGGCAAGCCATCTCTAGTGGAAACACATGTGCACTCTATCAGTTCTCGCAACTTATAACTGCAGGAGAATGAACACTGGCTCTAATATTCCGGACATGTTTCGGAAGTTGGAATCTTGCTACGCAACTATGACAGATAGAAAACCAGGATGTTTCTTAGCACGCCAAGCAGAAAATGGATGCTTGTTTTAAACATAAAAGCCGAATATTGTCCCTTCAGCAACCCCCGTAGAAACCGACAGCAAGCACGGACAAAAGGACTTGCAATCGTTCAACAGCTGGCCTACATTCAAAACTGATCACGTGAGAGCAAGCTAAAACTCCACTTTTTCAGGGAACTCCGTTCAATGCGCAAGCAACCAACCTTCGGCCGATCCGACCATCAAATAGTAGTCAGTTGTTTGCCAGGCCACGTTGACGACTGTCTGGGGGGTTTAATCGATATCATCCAGACAGTCTGGAGACAATCTGCGAAATTTCAAGGGAAACGAGACTTCATCTATTTGACAAATACTCTCAATTGCATATCAGTTTGGTTTTTATGGGAGACTCCGCTGAATCTCTCATTTACGATGTTCTTCAACTGAATTTGCTGCACACAGACCGCCGTCTCATGTCTCAGTTGGTACGATATTCGAGATATCGCAGTATATTTATTTTCATAAAGGAAACCACTCACAAGGTTGCTATAAACTCTTCGACAACCCACGACCGGTTTCGCCCTTCTTGGGGCTCATCAGGTAGGCGCAGTCCCCGAGTTTCAGTCATGTTGGACTGATTGTGACAAATACACTCATTTGCAAATCAACTGGGTTTTCACGGGAGACTCAGCAACCTTGTGAGTAGTTTGCTCTGTGAGACCTTAACCAGTTTGCTCTAAAAAGACTATCCTACTGAAACCGCGAAAATGCCTGTTAGGCCAAGATTCGATCGTCCGAGTGTCCTGGTCACCAAGCTTGGCAATTGGCTCGCAAACGCTTCGTCACCTTGTGAAGAGATATCGTCAGTAGTCTGTCGAAAAAAAAATCGTTCAGCTGTAGCACCCTTTAAGGTGCCTAACTGCCATGCCGCCCGAGGGAAGCACACGGGCTAGGATACTATCAGGTTGCCCAACTCTAGACAGGGAAGGTCGAGAGGTAGAGGTCGGGTTCGAACCACGGACCTTCTGGTCAGTAAATTCGCGATCTGACCACTTGAGCCACCTGTCAGAGGTTTTATTTGCCGTGCACTTGAGGGAAAGGTCTTGAGTGTCAGAGTTTACAATAATCACCTATCAGTCTTCGAGCAACAGCAGATGTTCATGTCACTCGATGACCAATTTTTCCGCTAATGACCACCGTTAAGTCGGCGCCTTTTCGTTTGCTTGGCCTTTTCTAGGGCTGGATGTCGGTGTAAGATATTGTCGAGATAATTTCTACTAAGCTGCGCGAAGCTAACTATCGATAAGTACGCAGTAACTCACGGTCAAAACAGGTCCAACCGATGTTCCGTTTGGTGGTTTGAACCCAGGTTGTTGTGCCGTTGCAGTATCGCCTAGTACCGTGCTTTCAAGAGTACGAACTAGGCGCGAACAATGGGGGTGGATTGATCGGGAGAACCTCAGTATAAAACTGCATGTTGCCTGGCTTGGAAGCGATCTACTAGTCAGAGGTTCCGAAACGCGCACTACTAGGTTTCGTTTCGAGCGTATGCTACCAATCTTCAAGTGCATACGAATTTTGAGTGGTGTACGTGAAAAAGTGAGGTGAAGCCGACACCGCATCAAACTAACCGCTGTATCTAATTATCCACAAATGAGAATGAAAACCTTTAAGTTGTCATTTCAAGCTTCATTTATAAACATTTAGAAGACACCAAGTTATTGAGCGTAATTATCCCGGATTACATTTGTCTTCTCGAATGAAAAGGTCATATTCCGCAGAAACTACTCTCACCGGACTTGGATGCAGATCGGTTTACAAGAAGCACATTTTTCTTGACAAATTGTCAGTGTCAAAACTGACCTGTGGGTATGGATGATTGACAGACTTGAATCAACAGTCCAACAGCAAACATGGTCAAAAAACAGGGCAAATGTGTGCGATTCCCTCGTACAAGTGCACATTTATGGGTAAACAATCAGGAATTTGGCACAAATGACTTTTTGACGTTTTCAGCAAATGACATACAAGTGTTTGTTTTTCACCTGCCTTATGACCGTAAACATGTTCCCGAAAGATGATATTTCCATCCGACAGCATTTCCATCCATCACAGCAGCTTTTGTGAACCTGCGTCACCTGTGGCGTAGGCATGACATCAGCTTATCCGTCAAGGGTCGAGTTTACAGTGCTGTCGTGCACTCCGTATTACTATACGGATCAGAAACCTAGCCGCTGCGCGCCGAGGACGTCAAAAGACTTTCAGTGTTTAACCATCGATGTCTTCGGAGCATTGCCCAAATCTGGTGGGAACATCGGATAGGGAATGCTGAAGTACGTCGAATGGTATTCGGGAGAAACAATTCACCCTCGATAGATGAACTGATCACACTGCATTGGTTGCGCTGGCTTGGCCACGTGCTTCGTATGCCAGTCGACCGACTTCCTCGAGGGTTCTTTTCGCACAACCACGTGAAGGGTGGAAACGAGCCAGAGGCGATGACTTGGCAGCGAAGTATAAAAGCCATTACCAGCAAACTCAGCTGCGCTGGTCACTGCCGTCTTCCTGGATGGGGACCCCGAGACGGGCCACGTCAATGTTTAGAGACATTGTCAGACATGACCCAGTCGAGCCCTCAGTGGCGCTGCATCCAAGCTATTGCCTTCAATGCATAGCTCCCTTCCCCCCCCCACTTAACAGTCCACTGACAGTGCTGTATTTACGCACCAATATATCAGCTCCCGCCTCCAATGCGCAGCTACCTACCTCACCTCCCCAAATCATCGGTGAATGAAACTGTGGCAGCTACAACCACTGTACGACAAGTACACGGTTCTTTACAGCTGACGATGATGATGGTGATGACCAGCTGAGAAAAAAAACAATTGTTTGCTGTTCAACTTCACGGAAATTTTGCGATGTTCGGAGTGTGTGGGAGAAGATATGGGATTTTTCCAAACTGCTCAAACAGCAAACACCTAAACTAAGTGTTTCCCCCATTAGAAATCATCAATGCTGCATACGGTTGGACATGCAATTTCTATTCCAGTGTGTTCCATCCGAATGATCGCTTGCCGAACAGATTCATGTTTGAATAACCTATATGCTCTTGTCGATGCTTCAGATGATTCTTTAAAAAATCAGTATAGTTCTCAATTTCCGCTTGAATCTAGTTGATACCGGTCTCCGGTTACTTGCAACGGCTTGAGTGACATTAGGAGAGTGACACAAACTTACAAGATTGCGACGAACAACATTTGCCGGTGAAAAACGGGTCAAGTCGCCTTGTTCACATTCACATCACTCTCGTTTGAACAAGTCTTCTAGTGTCCTGACGCAATTACTCTGACGAGTGCAGATCAAAGAGGGGAAGCACCGGATTCGAGTCTTGCTCTTATTGGAGCTCAGCATATAGCCCGGGCTTGAACCCCAGACCTCCGACATACGAGGCGAGAGTGTTTCCAACGCATACCTGATGTGTCACATCAAGTTGTATCAAGGCATATTCCTCGTTATCAGGAACTTCGACTGGAAGGCATGTGACTTGGAGCCATCTGAACCGAACCTACAACTGGATGGTACCCGATGCTGGTGCGTAGGAAACCGATACAGATAGGCGGTCTTTACAGACGGCAGTAAAACTCATCTGTGCACATGATGATCAAATGATATCCAGAATTAAGGAAACTAGATTGAAGTCGGTGAAGCACACACGAAAAATACATAATCAAACTCTTGAGCAGCTCACAATTAATTCAGGCGCTCGACTATCATTGTAACCATGGATTTAAATTTTCTTCACTCAATCTTCGAATCCCCGTGGTCTCCTCGGCGGAATCGTAACTCAACTCACGCCTGGAGGGGAGCACTGCTGTATACTCTCTGGGAGGTTGCGTTTTTCGGAGGGTGCATGTGGAGGGTAAGACTTGTCGCATTTTCCCTATTAAAATAAAGGCCCGTGTTTTCAGGTTTGTTGCTTGTGTGAATTGAGCGCATTGATGGCGTTTTGTGCTGCACTGTGGGAGACTGGCCTGGCACTGAAACCCGCTGGTCTCATACTCACACATGACAGTAAATAAGTCTTGAGAAATGCGGGGGAAATCAACTGCAGGCAAATCTTACAGTCACGTGATAATCAGCTGTTACTTTGAGGGTATACACTAGCCCGAGCAGTGGAGAGAGTTCAACTCAAGAATTCTAGATTCGTCTCCACGTGAAAACTTTAAAATCTGGGAAACATCGAAATTTCCAAATATGACGCAATCAAGTAGGTAATGAAACCCGAAGTAGAAACAGCCTGATAAAAAGCCAGAACTTCTCTATGAAGAGTCTAGTTAACGAGGTGAATTGCGTGACTGAACCATGAATGGCAATACGTTCTCTTCTGATACTGTGTAAATTCGCTGCTAAATAACTATCCGCAGATGAATGATGGAACAATCCAATTTTTCGAGAAATACACTCATCTGCAAATCAATTTGGTTTTTGCGAGAGACTCACCTGGAACCCAGTTGAATCTCTCGTTTGTGATGGTTGCAGGCAACTGAATGTGCTGCACCAGGACGCCTCATGTTCCAGTTGCTACGATATTCGAGATATCGCGATACATGTATATTCGTAATGCACTACTCGAAAAACAGTCCAATTTGGGTTCAAGTAGAACATAAGGTTGACGGAAACTCGGGGACTGCGCATACCTGATGAGCCCCAAGAAGGGCGAAACCGGTCGTGGGCTGTCGAAGAGTTTTCAGCAACCTTATGAGTAGTCCATTACGAATATACATGTATCGCGATATCTCGAATATCGTAGCAACTGGAACATGAGGCGGCCTGGTGCAGCACATTCAGTTGCCTGAAAACATCACAAAAGGGAGATTCAGCTGGGTTCCAGGTGAGTCTCTCGCAAAAAACAAATTGATGTGCAAATGAGTGTATTTCTCGAAAAACAGTCCAATTTGGGTTCAAGTAGAACATAAGGTTGACGGAAACTCGGGGACTGCGCCTACCTGATGAGCCCCAAGAAGGGCGAAACCGGTCGTTGGCTGTCGAAGAATTTTCAGCAACCTTATGAGTAGTGCATTACGAATCCAATTTTTCTTCAGAAATCCCCGATGCAAATCGGTCCAGGTATTCATGAGACAGGCAGCGCCATCTATAGTCAACAAGCGCATATAGTTGTGCAGGGCATTTTGGGCTTTTTGGCATTCATTGGCTCTGTCTGAGGTAGAGTTTCTGGATAAGAAACAGTTACAAAATGAAGTCATTTTGGGTTGTCTATGGTTCTTCAACAAATTTTTGTCCGACCGGGCAGCCGGTTCATCACTATTGGGAATCTTATGAACCCACAGCCTCCTGGCTGGTAGCTTGAGAACTTGACCACGAAAGGTTGATCAGTACTGTGATTAACTTGCACTTAAAGAGGACATAGGACCATCCAACCACCGTTCGCGGAATTCACATCACGTGGTCACACATGTTGACTGGCTCCTCGAGTGACAACTTCTCAGAGGGAGCACTCACTCATTGTGTGAATTAGTCCCGTCCTGAGCGACCTATTATTCGTTGGATTGGAAATACTCACTAGATAGCCGAGAGTTCATGGGTTCGGATCCCCGTACAGCATCATGAGATGCGCACTGCTGGTGGCTCCCTTTAAGGATGAAACAGCATTACATGTATTCTCGGCTTTTTGACACATACATGACGAAATCTCGATTAAAATTTCCGAGCCATCCTCAAACTATCGACATTCCTAGCGAAATGCACACATTCACAAACAAATTTGGAGACTCACCTGGAAACCAGCTGAATCGCTCGTTTATGATGTTTTCAAGCATTTCAGCAAACAGAAGGTATCATTTTTGTCCCAACTGGTTGAATACCAGTCGCTGTGAACAGGTAAAATCGTCGATCACTGAGAGTCCTCTGACCAGGTGTTGGCCATGGCGATGGCCAAACACAGCCCTCAGATGCCATGCTCCGGAGTCTCGAACTGCCTGACTTTTCAGAATATGTCTCCTGGTATACGATGTCATACACAAGTGTTGACGGATGTGGCGGAACAGATTCTCGGGAGAGTCAAACTATCCATTGGTGCCGTTCGGAAGGTATAACTTTTTAAAGGTGAGAATATGAGTCCCTGTGGATAACCATCACCGGTTAGCTCGTGAGCTTCACTTGTAAACTGAAAAGTAATGCCATGCTGTCCTTAAAAAAACAAACTTGCAGGTGTAACCAAAAGGAGTTAAGTTTACCAGTATTTTCAACGGCGGTAGCTGCTTACACTTGGATTGTACTGACTCGGAAAGTGATCCCAAATCACGTTTATTCGAAGTAGCGAACTCCGACTCATCGTACTGTTAGTGAGAACAGGTGGCTACGTCTCTTGACCCTCCCCTGAATTTGACGGACACCCTGTTGATTTCTTTGGTTGCTAAAGAGTTAACCTTAAGAGTTTTGTTAGGCAGTGAAGATCAGAAAGAAGCCCATTTTCAGAGGTTGTGAGAGAGAGAGAGTCGGTTTCTCGGAGTTTTGTTAGGCAGTGAAGATCCGAAAGAAGCCCATTTTCAGACGTCGTGAGAGAGAGAGTCGGTTTTTTAGGATTTGGGTAAAGTTCCGAATGCAAAACTCGACAGTAAGGTGTATATAGAAAAACTTCTTCTCAAAAGCCACTTCTGGTCACATTTATTCACCATTAATTTGAGTGGATATTTTGAATTCATTGGATATCAAACCCCTTTATGGAAAGTGTACTAAATATCTGAACCTCCCTTGCTCTCTCTCTCTCTCTGTCTGTCAACTTTGTAAGACAACAAGGCAGAGTAAGTCCTTCAGTTATACGCTGAGAACATATGATACGCACAGGAAGAAAGAACATGCTGGTGAACCGATCTTGTGACTGTAGGAGGAATACCAAACGATTCCGTCTATCATCATTTGTCAATCGCTGAAGTAATCAATAGTTAATCATCTAGTGAATCGGAAGTTACTTCAACAAATACACCCATTTGGTTTCCACGGGAAACTCCTCACCTGAATCTCTCTCTATCTCGTTTACGATGTTATTCTTAGTTGTTATGCTTGACTGTCAGGTGCAAAAAAAGGGAAAGCAACGACCTGATGAAGTGACGTAAGCACTTTGTAGGCCGGAGACTGTTGGCTAAGGGGCGGAAATGCAAGACTTAATTCAAATTCATTGATCGTGGAATTTTCCAGCAAAATGTTGCTAGTTGTTTTTGAGTGAAAGGAATGCCCCGAGTGCGAATCCAGGATGCAAAAACGAAATACGTAAAAATATGATCTGAGAATCCTATTATTTAAATTTTAGAGTTTAGCTGAAGGACATGAATGCTCAAACTCGGCAAACTTAAGATGTTGTGAGTTCGAACCCCCTGGAAACCCGCGAGATGCGTATTTCTGGTAATTCCGAACAACAACCGTGCCCCTCTGTCTTTCAGCATAGACCACATTTAATTGCAGGGCAAAAACATTGTTGAAAAAGGCGCAAAGATCTCCATATTAACTATAAAACACAAGCAATCTGATCAGGTTGAGAACACCAACTTAACAGTTACACACTATTGAGCAGGGGAGCAAAACTCTCATATGCATCTCGTTTACAAAACTGAATATCCACCTTCTCCTTGAACGCGTCTTCCTGAACTTTTCTGGATATTCATTGACTGTTACTCAAATTCAGGCAAATGCTACAAAGAGACTCCGCCAATTCCGTAACAGATCTCACTTCTCAAGAGACGCAAAGCGGATTTACGAGAAGACGTACTACTCACATGCCTCATCAGTAGTATCCACCGTTACATCAGTAGTAGAATAGCGTTGATTAAGGCACTATTCGTCAAATGAAGCGCAAATTTACCTTCGGAGGGGAGATTTTGGACAGAAGGAAACCTAAGATTGTTCATTCCGTTACGTTATGCATTCTCCCAAGATCGACCGGTGTAGATGCAATTGAGTTAGCGAGACCGCCAGGCAGATTTTAGTGACTAAAATATGCGGCCCAGAATGGCACGTTGAATTCAGAGAGGACGCACACCAACGATGGTAGTCAAAGTTTAGCCACAATTCCCCACCCTAGAGACGACACACCTGGAACATGTATGAATCGTGGTAAGCGTTTAGACGGCTCCGAGTGGAGAATTCGCCTGGACCAACTTAATGAAACGATGAACTCGTGATTCCGGAGTAGGTATCCAAAATAAGTGACAAGCCTATGATTTTCCTCATTCCTCACAATGTCGTGAAACCGGCGCAAACCCGCAAGGAATTGGGGATACGCGTGCTCATGAATCGAGCGTACAGTCCAGCTTTCGGCAATCCTAATACCGGCAACATACCGCATGTGGAGTTTGTAGTGGACATTGGTCACGATCCCATCGATTTTGTATATTCACTCGTCATTCAGTCAGTCAATAATCCAGGCAGTATGTATTGATTATTGACATCTCACGTGGTTGTCCGGCAATTATTTGAGGCAACTGACGTTAAATTCTGGGGCTAATATATCATGTGCCGAAATACGCCTCAAGTTTCCTTGAGTTCAATCGGCGAATCAATATTTTTCAAAATTTATAAATTTTATTGATTGCTACTAAATCTGTTCGCCTGCAACCAGTGAGTGCCGATCAGATCGATAAAGCCGGTCACGCATGCTGTAATTGGGTCAGTTAACGTGGCTCCCATTCAGTCCAGCTACATCCACAACAGCTTTCCTGGAGGGTCGCCTACCTGATTCCTAACCGGAATTGGTAAAGTGCGCACCGCGGCTAATGAAAGAATTTTAGGATGAATATTCGTAATGCACTACTCATAAGGTTGCTGAAACTTCTTCGACGGCCCACGACCGGTTTCGCCCTTCTTGGGGCTCACATCACAAACAAGAGACTTAGCTGGGTTCCAGGTAAGTCTCTCGCAAAACCAAATTTGCTTGCAAATGAGTGTATTTCGTTAATTTTAGAGTGATTTTCGGATTTCCAGAACAGAATGATTTCACGTAGAATGGGAGAGCCGGACACCTTACTGACAAAACACTGAATGTTGAAGCAACCGTTGATCCGATTGCAATGGCACAGTTTGAATGAACTCCACTAATAAAAGATATATCACCAGCAGCAACGACAACTTTCCGTTTTAGTTTAGCGGAACAGTTGTCTTTTTTCTACTTGGGGATTCTATATCCGTATTCCGGTATAACCGATCAAATGTCACCGCAGAGGATCAACAGCAACCCGAATTTCCGGACGTCTAGTCAGTAGGCAGGCTACAGGCAGTTTGCTTGGCCTCCGTGAATGGTTGACACCATCCGCCCGGTATTACCTTCGTGAATTCTCTTACACCACAGATGAACTAAGCTCGACCGTCACTAGTCAAGCCTGATTGCGAACCGAGAGCTTCTAGTAGATGAGGCGAGCACGTGATCACCCCACCAGTGCACCCCGGACGAGACTTGAACGAACAGGTTCTAGGCTCTCATACTTCGCTGCCATGCATAGAACATTGAAAAACCAGTCCTGCGAGGTTTACTGTTCTCTGATGTGGCCCAAACGGCACCCGTCTATTACGAAAGTTTCGGTTCCCCAAAGCCATCGGACTTACCTCAGTATAACTGATGCGACTCTTACACCAGACAGGAGATTCAAACAGTGAGACTCAAAACATTTTCGTGTAGTCCCCCGGGTGCTGAGGTTGTGTCGCGGATTTCTAAAGCGTTGTGGACTGCCGCTAGCGTCATAGCCTCATCCTAGGAGTCGGGACTTGACGCAATCTGCTCCCGTTTTCCAATTCGTGTGTTGATTTTGTCTTCCACCGAGACTGACTTATTTACCCTCATTGATTGGTTGGTCTGCAAGCATATGGCCCAGATTAGGTTCTACTCGGTCTGACAGTAGCAAGCTTTGCTAGTCCTGCAGAAAAGCTATTTCGATTCGCTAAGGCTCTTATCCAGAGAATGCTGTGTTATGCGTGTGCCGCACGACATTCGGGATGCTGGAGATGGCAAAAAGGCTTTCAAGCAGCAGACCAGCAACAAAGCTTAGGGGGAACAGTCAGGTAGGGCAGTTTTGTCTGACGCAGAATGCTGACAGTAAGTTCACTCGCGTCCACAAGAGTAAATGTGCAATATCTTTATGAGGAACAGGAAATTAGCTGGAGCAAGAAACTATCGGTGTCTCTGGCGGCTGACACGGTCACCATCAACATTCATTCAAAACAAACGATAATTGCAGGGCGTCCGAAGGAATGGAGCTCTTTGATTACCTGTCTCGAAGTAAGGAGACGGTAAGTGCAACTTTGACCGGAGCATGATGACTTTGTGCTTTTTCTAAAGAATTCGCTTCCATACTACGTTATTCAGTGATATGGTCAGAGTACCGAGCAAGGTTTCGGCCTCACTTTAGAGTGCAAGGCGCAAATCAATCGGGCCTGTTGCTTTTTTGCGTTGCAGAGTCGATGTCTCACGTCAAATTCCTGGTGTTCTTGGTGTTAACGTCTTGTTCAGGTTCATGAGATTCTTCCAAGACATATGTTAAAGAGGGTCGGTCGAAGTGTTTCTTGGAACGCCCACCAAATGCTCAAGGTGAAGGCTTTTCAACTGAATTACCGACGAACCCTTTCCACAAATCGAACACGAACTTGCATCCGTTTTGTTGATTGACTTCGCTGAAGCAGGCCATGGACATTTCTCACACTGTCAAATTAGTCGAGGAGGCAAATATCATTCACTCTCCTGGGCTTCCTCGATCTACGAGCGCGCCTTAGGCTTTTGTTTACTCAGTGTCCAAAACACCCGTGTGCACCACCTGATCATTGCTCGCACGATTTTTCAAGACGTGTCGAATCAGATGGCTTCGGTGGACTTTCCCGCTCATCCTCGCTATCCCCGTTTCTTCTGATAGTTTCCTGGCCAGTTTAGCCCTACCAGCCAATTAACTGTCTTTGTCTCGGTCCGTGACCTTGGAAGAAATCGAGCTGATAAGTACAGTCACATGAGCAAAAGTATGTACGTGTCCTAAAAATGTCCCAAAATGAAACCCTTCATCAGTAACTAACTGTTACACTATCCAGTTGAATCTATGATTTACATCAGGCGGCCTCGAATTAACCAGAGTACGAGCGTCCGGGACTGGGATTCATACTGGTTAGTAACATGGCATGTTTAGCGAATGACCGAGTAGTCTGCATTCCGCAAGCTGAGCATTAACTCACTTAACTTTACTTTTTATAGGCTGTTAGTTTACTTAAGGATTCACATTATCCGGCGGGATAACAATATCTGTCTCTACGTAATGCACTACTCATAAGTTTGCTGAAAATTCTTCGACAACCCACGACCGATTTCCCCCTTCTTGGGGCTCATCAGGTAGGCGTAGTCCCCGAGTTTCCGTCAACCTTATGTTCTACTTGAACCCAAATTGGGTTCCAGGTGAGTCTCTCGCAAAACCAAATTGATTTGCAAATTAGTGTGTTTCTCGAATATCTGTGAGAGATCTCGTCAGAATTCATGCTTCTCAGACTTGAAATTTGGCTAATATTAACCCGACTAGCAAACACCGTCTGCTGCACATGGTTGAATCGATCAATAAAACACCCAAATCCCCTGGGCTTAGCGCAGCTCTCATGCCGTAGGTACAATGAGCCGGGTCATTGTGTATCTGAAATGCGAACTGTGGGCTCTTATTTGGCAACTCGATGTTTACGACTGACCTTGGTCGTATTTGCGTGTTCCGGAGGAGAAACGAAACACATCAACAGAAAGCGAGCGGAAAGCCTTGGCGGCCTATGCCCAGTACCAAATTTGACAGACGGGAAGAACTTTGACCGGTTATTCCACGATCCGCTAGTGAGGGAGAAACGGTCCACAACGAGCACCTCCCTAAAGTGACCACTTCGGGCTCTTACTGTGGGACTTGCTTTATGACCTTTCCTGAGGAGACCTCGTTCCCAAGTCGCGGACAAGCTGATGCTAATCTAAAAGATGAATTATGGGAGAATACAACGCCGTTTCATTGTCCATCTCTACGCAGCGGTCCTTTGCGACCAATTTAACCGGTTTTCGCTGCGTGGAGGACCTTAGCATACGGTATAACTAAGCTTATTCGACGAAATGAAGGGATCGAGCATCAGCAAGGTCCACTTGCTATCCTCGCGTAAACCCCATACAGCCCACAGGAGCGCCAATACCACCTGAAGTTGATCCAGGCCTCGAGAGGTCACCCACTTACTTTACACTTCACATTCACAAAACGAATAGACGCTACAGAGAAGTGGACGCCTTTGACGGCACACTAGTTTGTCCATGAATAAATCACTTCAGAATGCGAGCGGCGGTTAACGCAACCATGGAACTTTCCAAACAAACGCATTCAAAAGTCGGCGTGTCTCCGAGACGGGTGCACACAACTGAGAAAACTGGAACCAAACGAACTTCCGGTTACAGATAGGGATGGAGAAATCTCACAGTCTGTACACAATCGTATCACACAAACATCACACAGTAGGCAGTAAACAATTTCGCCACGTGGTCAAATCGTGTTCAAGGTACTGCCATCCACTGGCTGCGAGGGTTGGGAACCTGGTAAGGAGTTTTCGTGTCACGAATTGCGCGACGCTTGTGAGGATATCTCCTCTGGGATTGGAGGTGGCAAAATGCAACGCTTCTGAAGGTGGGACCAAATCGACCTTGAAAAGAAAACAGACAGACTTCCAATGATCACCAAGCACATTAGCGCACATAGCCCTGTTACATATTTTTTACTGAAGAAAACGTTGATGGTCCAAGTTGCACAGTTTACCGACCTTGAGGGAGAGATTTGTGCACACTATAGAAAAAAGACATTGGATTAAACAGTTTGTTCTCGATTTGCACCGATTTCCACCGGTTACCAACTAATCGAACGGGTACATCAGCCATGGCTAATTCAAATCCAGTTGTTCGACGGTATGTCATTGGAACACGCGGGCTGACTCTCGCCAGCGGAATACAGTGACGGTGATAGATGAGTTGCTAGCACAGTGCGTTGGTTCGGGTACGCTTCCTGGTTACTCATCAGATAGATGATCGTCGACCTGGCGGTCAGCTCGCGAATGCTTCGTCGCCAAATGAGGTGACATCATTGGTGTGATGTTGGATGGGTATTTTCCCGTGTTTCACAAAGAGTATGCAATATTTATTGACGTGCCTGGTTCATTGCAGGTTAGTTGATTCGTTATCTTATTGTCCCGTTAGCAATTTGTGTCAGGTTTTGGTCTGTATTCCTTGCATTCTATTGGGTTACTGGATAGTTTCTTTTTGAGAGTTTTGGACCACGACGCAACATATTTTGCAAGCGGACCAATCAGAACATGAACCGGAACTTTGTCGGAGGACCAATCGGGTGTAAGGAACAGAGAATATAAAGGAACATGTATCGTAGACGGACCATAAGATTACGAGGAATCCACCAACTAATTAGCCGATCACACCAGCGTGTGTCAGATTCTCTGGGGGGGGGGGAATCTGTACAACCAAAGGCAAGTAAAGAGGTAGGACCCGATCGGCTGCGCGCTAGTGATAACGAGAAGTTTGCTAGCCAAATCGTCAACAGATCGATAGTAACCTCATCAAAAACCAATAAGGGTGTGTCGCCTGATCGTCAGATGCTAGTGGGTAGCGAAAGAAAACAAAGTCACAAGTATTGTGACATGGGTGGTATCTTTAAGATTAATGTAGATTCACGACAGAGATTAGTATGTTTTCTCACTCTGTCGATCAGTCGAATCGGTCAGTTAGAATGCGTTTATCTGACCAATAACCTTTATTCCTTTGATCATGCCTGTTGGCGAAAGTGATCCGACCTTGATCAGTCAAACAGTGGGAATTCATTATGTCCGATGGTATCTCGTTAAAAAATCGTTGAGCTGCAACATCATTCCGGTGCCTGGCTGCCATGCCACCCGAAGGTTACACGAGGGCTGGAATACTGCCAGGTTGCCCAAGCCTAGACAGGGGAAGTCGAGAGGCAGAGCGGGTCGGATTCGGACCACGGACCTTCCGGTCAGTAAATTCGCGCTCCAACCACCTGGGCCATCTCACCCCCAGATGGCATTTCAGCTAAAGGTGAATACAATTGGCCGGTGAGTACCAAATGAATCGATCGGTTAATATTTCCCGTTCGAACCCGTGGCTCAACTTCGACTAATCTAACAGTGACGGTTGGTGGCTTAGGTGGGCGTGGTGACATTTCGAGTGAAGAATCTGATGCCGTCAAAGAAGATACGCGCATAACCATATTAGACGGTGATTTACTATTAAGATTACTAATAATGTAATTAAACCACCAATATTGATAATTCACATTAACTACTGATAATAATAATAATGAGTAGTGATATTAGTGTGGCAAAAATTTGGGCTTCTTTGAGGGTCATGAGTGTTTCGTTACTCACTAGATATAGAAGAACGTACGGATATCGTTCGACCAATTAAAAGCTTAACTCAGTGGATCTCCAGTTTCCCCACTCGTCATCAGTCACGACCTCGCGGACGACTTGGGGAATTATTCTTCGGGAAAGTGGTCGAAAAGACACATCAAGAGCTATTCACCCAACGAAAATTTCGGAAAGGCTCAATCTGAGCTAGGCTTAAAGCCATAGAAACGGTGTTGAGATGCGAGGGTTATAGAGCTCGCAAACACGTAGAAACCACTCGACTACTGATTTGGTTGATCGTCTTATGAAAATGGTCACTGAGTGTAAACGACCCAAACAAGGTTATTGACAGCAGGTCAAGAACCAGTCCGTTGCGTTAGACCAGTCAAAGTCAGTCTGTAGTGAAAGTCTAGGGGCGCCCGAGCCGAATGTAGCTTAGAGATTAAAGAGTAAGGTGTTACGGAACAGAGGATGCTCGGGTGCGCTGCGTGGTTGTTGTTATGTTCCCCGAGTTGAATTGCAAACGTTTTATCACCAATCGAGGTGACATCATCAGTGTAGGTTGGGTGAGTAAATTCCTGCCCTTCTACCTGTGCTTATATAGACTCTAAACAGCATCTAGTAGCTCTAAAGCAACCGGTTAGTCCCCGCGCAATTTGGTTAGTCACCTTTGAATCTGAGTTGCGTTGCGGTCTCACTCCCTTGTACTTGGTTGGTCCGTTTGGCGCATTCGATTTGACAGTTCTGTTCCTTGTTGTGATTGGGCCGTCTACTTCTTGCTTTGTGGTCTGAAATTGTTCACTTGATTGTTTGATTCAGTAGCCTTCTATTTTTGTAGTTTTCTTTCTGTGCTCCCGTTGGTTTGTTGGTTGTCGTCAGGTCACTTGATCTCCCATGTGGTTCATAGTCCGTGACTGTGTCGACTGGGTCGATGTCGATATGTTTGTTGATTGATTTTTGTCGAAGAGTAGGCTACTGACTGTGAGTTCATTGGTTCGACTCCGTCCTTTGTCTTATTGCTCCTCTATGAGCCTGGGTAGCTTGGAAATCGATTGAAGTTGTACTTGCATCGACCTGCGTAGCACTTGTACACTGAAGATTTATTCAACGTCATACACATCTCCCCATTTTTCAACATCGGACACATCATCGGCTTCAACGCAGGCTAAGTTAGCAAGGCCTAGCAAACGATTATCAGCGACAAACACTGCGATAGTCAAATTAAATTACACGCTGAGGGTATGAAAGCCGTTAAACACGGTTTTAAGTGGACAAAGCTTTCGGCTCGTCTCCTAAGGGGCTGCGGTAAAACCACCGTAAGATGGTTAATTTAATACGAGAACTGGACAGAACCAGTAAACACGGCAAATGACTACACGCCTCTGTAAGGCTTCAAGAACATGACATGACATAAACCTCACCTGATTGAAAACCTCGCATCGACTGCGTTCGGAGAAGTCAAGGTGATCGCCGAACAGTCGTAAACTAGCCGGATTATCCAGGGAAACTTTGGCCACAAGGGAAGAGATTTTATTGGGGAGATGAGAAGAACTGTAGTGCAACAACGCAGCGACGGCCTCCGCAGCCAGTCCCTGTCCTCGAAAATCTTGTTCGGCAATCATTACGGATAGCTCACCTGGAAGTAATTGGTCAACTGCGTTAAATAACTTAAACGAAATGAGACTGAGTCACTAGAAGAACACTGAAATTGTCGTTCCCAAAAGCGAACATCGGAAATGAACAGTGTTCGTTTCTTCGACTGTATGAACCTGTGAATATACAGTAGTGCATCTTTTCGGCTTTTTGGGGGAGCTCGCTCTCCGTAATATGAGACGACTGCGTACATTTACAAACTATCCAATTTACAAGCATCATTTGGGCTCCTACGTGAGTCCGCTTACAGTTAGGCGTTGCTATGGTCAATGAGCCTATCCCTCACGCAATCGATCCGAAGGTCGGGCTTCTTGCCAGTCCAGCATCAAGGCCAGCTCTGATTGGCCGATAGTCTGGACCCAACAGACAATCATGATCCAGTATCTGCCGAATGCCGGTTGAGAATGACACATCCCGAAGGCATCGGAATTCCCAGAGTGTTGTTACCCCATACATTTTAGATATGACGTGCTGTACAAGTATTTTTGAACTGGTTTTGGGCACTAAACAAACGGTGTACACCTTTTATGGTTGTTTTGACGGGAACGCTAGCTTGGAGGGTTCAAACCGAGAACTGAGCTGATACATTACCGTTATTAAAACGATCAACCAGACCAAGTCAGCCACAAGTAAATTGCAATAGTGTCTGATCTGTAGTCGAGTAAAGTCGTCAACATATAGGGATCACCCCCCAAAAGGGGCTAGTTCTGAAGTTATGCAAATCCCCTGCAGAGCATACAACAGTGCTCCATGTCAACCAAAATCGGGGGTAACTCCTCACTCCGAAAACAGGTCCTGTTCCACAGGAGCTGTATGAATACAACTCATTCAGTATGCACTTTTCAAGGTGGAGTATACAACTTTTCTGTTAAACATAAGACTTGGATGAACGGCTTATCCTCGTCGAAATCGAAAAAAAACTTATGATACTCTGAATGTAAAGTGCTGCCAAATACGACCAGTAAATTCCATTCACGTCCTCCCCAGATAACTTTGAGCGCGGTTATCTAATTGGGTTCGAAACATCTGGCCTGTAGTCAAGGTCCACCATTATCCGAACAAGAAACGGTTCCTGGCAAGTTGTTCACTAGCCACAAAGTATCTCCCATCCCAATTCAAGGCATCATATCTATTCCTCGGAAAGAGAGGAGAATCAATGCAGGCATTTTATAAGGTCAATACGAAAGGGGGAAAGAACTGGACGTGAATTTCGCTAAAAAACACAGGGCATTGAACTCCAGACCACTGACATACGAAATAGCCGTGTTATCCCACTCCAGAAGACAATTATGAAGTTACAGATAGTTCCTCCACTGCAGATGAATCCCAAGCAACCAAACTTCCGAGAACAGAAAAGGAAGCATATTCTTCTCTCCTAAATGGTTCCTTTTGCTTCGCAAAAGTGGACATCACAATGGAAATGTCCTCTGTGACCGGCTCAGATCGGACAGCAAGATGAATGAACCTTTCTGGATAACACTAAGATTGAATAGGCTGTGAATTTCACCTTGGTTGTACATGAAACATTGATCGCTCAGACATTTCACAGAGGCAACATCGAATAGCATGGCACCACGCATGATACCTCAATAACTATCGGGTGTTCAGAGTAAATGCCATTGCTTTTAGTTATTCTCTTGTTTGGTGGGTCTTACACGAAATCATTTGGATGTGGTTAACAATCATTACGCAAGTTGACTGCGCTGGTATGACTGTCATGGAGTGTCAAGATCAATTCGTTCAGCTATAGCACCCTTTCGGTGCCTAGCTGCCAAGCCAACAGAAGGAGACACGAGGGCTGAAATACTGCCCAATCGTTCAGGCCTAGGCAGAAGCAGTCGAGGAGCTGAGGTTGGGTTCGAACCACGGACCTTCCGGTTCATAAGTTGGCGCCTAAGTCACTGAGCTATCTCACAGATACGAAACACTAGTGGATATTCCCAGCATTCTTTTCATATAGAGATAGTTCTACTCCGTCCGAGCGAAATCCGATCTATCCTGTACAAAACGAGTCTTACGGGTCACCATTCTGCAAACACTCTGACGGACGTAATCTCCAAAAGATGTTTCTGGAGGGAGGGGATATGACACGCTAGACAGACATGAAATGAGAATGTGAACTTGCTCGCACTTTGGTCTGTTTGCTATCTGAAGTTCAACTCCCGCAACGGTTAAGGAGTTGATCTATCGCTGATTAGTATGAAAACGAGCGGAACTTGGGCCTGGTGTTTCCACCCTCCTTTAGTGTTAACCAATTAGTGGACACAGATTCAGCAAATCCTTCAACCGGTAATCAGTGGTCTTAGAAGGATGGGTTGATATCTTCCAAAAAAGGGACCAGTAGTGATAAGTATGTGAATGAAGCATGCGAAAACTCCACGGAGGACTTTCGTGCGGGTGCGTTCAGGTATGTTCTTTCGTCGAAAGACAGTCTGTCAGATAGCTACCAAGACGATATCAAGGTAAGGCATAACATCTTGAAATGGCTCGAAATCACAGGTTAGATTTCGCTCTGATCAGATAGCAGCCTATCGCACTGCACTTGGTGTATGTGTGTGTGTGCCAGTCTGGTCAAGTTCGGGTTATGACTCCGCTTCCAGTGGTCCACTACGTGAATTGACCAGTTCTCAGTTCTCTCGGCTATTTTTGTTACTGATAAACGTGGAGTACAGAGGAACGAAAGACCCAAAACCACAGACATCCTGTACGCAGCGATAGTACCACACGAGTACCACATAAGCACAGTATGTATAAGGTGTTCTGTTCAGATGCACATGGACATGGATTTTGAAAACTGGATATTTTGAGAGAATGATTTAATAGGTGCAGTAGTTTAGTCCATGGAATCAACTGGCATCCCGTATGGTTGCCCCCAATGGCATGCGACGTGTTGCAGGCGAACAAAGGAAAGTGCTTCTGTGGAGACCAAGCGGGAAATACAACGTTATCAGCTCAAAATGCTGCGAAAGCAAGTGAGGGCAGTTTAGATATTCGCATGAGCACAGTAAAGTATCCTCTAAACTTTTTCAAAGGCATTGTGCTACTGTGTTGTTTGTAGTAGTTTATCGGTCCACGTAATTTTTCGAAGTCGACAGGTTGGTGTCTTACGGAAACCATCTTAAGGAAAGTATGCTGTTACCGTACTACGAAAGTCGAAATGATGAACTGACCTTCAAATTCCGAACCGTGTTGTTCATCTTGTACCGGTGTCAGAAACAGGTTTACATCGCCAATCATCGCCTCGACTTCTAGCTGCTGATGCTTATCACCCAGCGACGGCGACGGAACATTTGAAATTTTGAGCTTCTCCCTTGCAAGCAGGATGAAAGTGAGCCGATCATCCAACTCGGCCCAGAGTCGCTGAGCTTCGTATTCCTGTACACAGTAAGGGATTATCCCGAAAAGCAGTCTTTATAACGCCTACAAGAAAGTGCTCAGGTTTAACTTTAATTCGCTTCTTGAACGCGTGAATTACTTGATCGAAAACTTCTGAGGTGATGTCAACGGATATATTGATTCGAAAAACAAAATCTAAGTAGTCGGGGCAAGGTCAAGGCGTTTTCCCAACCTATTGGCCGTAAGCATGACCAGCTACGTTGCGCATAAACACACTTGAATGGGAGCCAACCAAATGACAACAAAGCCACTGGAATTCGGAACACTAACTGCTACCAACAGTCAATGGGGGCGAGATGGCTCAAGTGGTTAAAGCGCGAAACAACTGACCGGAAGGTCCTTGGTTCGAACCCGGCCTCTGCCTCTCGACCTCCCCTGTCTAGGCTTGGGCAGTATCTGGCAGTATCCTAGCAGTTAGGCACAGAAAGGGTGCTATAGCTGAACCAACAATCAATTAGACTGTCATTTTCGCTCCCCTATATTTGAAAAAAGGTTGAAAGTACTCAACAAAAAGACAGTCGTTTGCACCTGAGAAGTATTCATTCGAGAGGTCAGTGAACACCTATGTACAGAGCATAGGTGGACTGTTGAGGATAGGGGCTCAATGTACTGTTGTACAGATGACGAGTAGTCTCACTACTCAGGAATGAACCGTGGCTCAGAGGTAGTGTTGATGTTTAACGCCCCCTCGGATAAAACTCACGGGTACCTCAAGTGGTGCGAAATAAACTCACACTGACTGGTAGCATCGGTAAATTGCGCCTTGCAGAATGGCAATTGAAGAAATCTTCACTATTCCCGAGTAAAACTGTGATTTTTTAAATTGATGCGTTTCAAGAGAACACCCAGATTGCAAGGGAGAAATTTTCCTGCGCGGAAAAACCGGGGGACAACACTCACGGCCCGACTTCCCGCTGATGTGACCACTCACATCGCCGTCAAACCTTATTCCGGGGCTTGTTGAGGCTTCAAAACTGAGGATTTCCAAATAGGAATTTCCTGTGGAATGCACACCGGCATACGTCGGTCCTCATGAATTTAAAAATTCTCTTGATTACTATGGCTCATAAGGAATCACTTTCTCCCGTTCCACAGAACAAACCAGAACCTTCAGAGCAGATCGGCCACGTAGTCAGCAATGAGCAACCAAATATTCATGGGAAATCTAAAGGTCGCGTCACTGTTCAAGGAGACACACTGGCCACAAGAATGCCACCTTTGGGGAGACAATGAGTCGTGAGTCACGTGAAATGAACTGTGTGACTGAAGGATGGATGGCACTATATCTTGCCAACCACACTATTAATCGGTCATTCGTGGTCGAATGGTAAACGGTACCGCTGCTAACTGGAGGGTCGCGGGTCCGAATATCACTGGACTGATGACGCACGCACTGATGAGGACTTGCCGCCGGGCGTGAGACCACTGGGGTAGACCACCTCCTAAGAAGCAACGCAACACACATGCTCCAACCCCCAACCTGGAGGACCAGGCGAATGTCAGTGAGATTTCTGACCACTGGCTGCGAGTGTCGCAGGGCAGCGCCTCCCCTCAATAGTTCTCACAGAGTTTGAGAAATCGTCACACCACGGTAGGTCCAGCCACTTCGTGACAGCTGGCTTTGAAACGGAACCGCGAAAACACCAAGTACAGCAACAAACGTGATGATAACCTGTAACTCTGTACCATCACCTGAAGGTATTACACTGAAATATTATATTGACTTCAACTGATAGGACGTTGGCGGGCAGATTACGTACGACACATGTTTTGACTTTAATGTGGCTAGCTCACTTCACGGTCCCTCATCGGCCAGATTTACAGGATCCATTCAAGATCGCCTTCCACAGTTGCAACTTCCGGTTTCTAAAGTTCACTGAGGCTATCGCGAACATTCTCTACTGTGCGCATAAATAAGAGATTGTTAGTGACCTTGCAACATACTTGGACTTATTTGGACCCATGTGTTGATTACACGGCTTGCAAGTTTGTTTGCGTGCTGTATGTTCGCCCTCGTCACAGTCTGTGTTTGAGTCCGACAGTTTTGTCATCAGTGTTCGTTTGCAAGTGAGGAAAGGGAACGAGATAAGCTCACCTTGCTACTTTCGCACCTTGATTAGTCTATTCGAATTCGCCAAAAAGGACTTGAAGCTTTTGATAATGAATTTGGTATTCACAGGGAACTTCAGTGAATCCAGCTGGTCCGCTTCAACTGAATGTGCCGCACCAATATTTGTCAAATTCTGTCTGATTTGGGCTCAAGCAGAGCACAAGGGTGGGGGGAAACTCGGGGACATGCTGAACTCCAAGAAGGGCGAAACCAGTCGTGAGTTGTTTTTCAGCAACCATATGAACAATCTGTTACATTTTGACAACGTATCGCGATAGCCCGATATTGTGCCAACCGAAGCACGAGGCAGTTTGGTGCAGCACATTTAGCTGGAGAGGGCCGTCAGAAACGACATATCCAGCTGGGTTCAGTTGAGTCTCCTGTCTAAACCAAATTCGTGTGCAAATGAGAGTACTTTTTGAATTCTGTCTGATTTGGATTCGAACGGGAAATTAGATTGAGGAAAACTGACCTGATGAGCCCGAAGAACGGCAAAACCAGTTGTCAGCTGTCAAATAGTTTTTACCAACCTTATGAGTAGTGTGTTGCGTCTAAACCTGGCACTTTATTTTAATCCAGCTTCTGAGACAATCCACAGCGAATAAGACCACGGAAATTTCGGGTAACGCTATTGCTCTTGTGCACGATAAGCCGGACGTCGGTCCCGTCAGTTTATATCCAAATTGTCTGACAGGGTGTTTGGAGATTGGGCTTCTCGGTTGTTTGCGACAAGCTACGTATGGACCACTTCCCATCTTGTTCTTCCATTCGCTACAGAGCGTTCTCCAAATAAATGAAAACAGCTACACGGCTGCTAGGTCTCGTTTTTTCACACTGGTGTGGCCGCCAACAACGATGAAATCAGAATGAGGGCCAGGGTCACTAGGAAGGAAGTTTAATATAGAGATGTCCATAAATGATGCTCAGGGGGCGAGATGGCTCAAGTGGTTAGAGCGCGAATTTACTGACCGGAAGGTTCGTGGTTCGAACCCGACCCGCTCTGCCTCTCGACTTCCCCTGTCTAGGCTTGGGCAACCTGGCAGTATCCCAGCCCTCGTGCTTCCTTCGGGCGGCATGGCAGCTAGGCACCGGAAGGGTGTTACAACTGAAATAAGATGCTGAGATTTGAGCTGTTGTGAATGCCATCGCCAACACTAACACTAGAATGACGGACAACACTAACAACGTAAAACGAAGCGACGTCAATCTTGACAAGTTGATCGGTAGCTCGGGGACAAAAGGATCAGAAAATCATAGGTGACCGGATTTCATAGCCCACACGGTTCGAGCATTACTCTAACTGCGGCTGAACTGGATAATAGAACACTGATTAGAATATTGGTCCAAATAAGTACAGCAATGCCAGAACTGTGGTACGACTCATGGAACGGTCCGTCTTGGAAATCAGTGCTGACCTAACGCATTTGACCTTGTAACAAGCCACTTTCCAAGTTTGCCGTCCTGAAATCATAACTTTAACAGACGTGCACAATGACTTCAGCCAGTCCTGTTCATCTTCCGCATGTGGTTTGGTTGTGCAGGCTTTCGGTATTTACCTACCCTTCGTATCATTTATTTTGCTGACAACCTCCACAGCCAAACAGTAGCACTGTTTCAACTGCCGCGCCAACAAAACGTCGACAAAACCCCAAGTGCGTCGGACCCTTTGAAGCCCATTTCTGACGACTGATGCCATGTGCCAACTCAAATACCTTGAAAAGAATGTTACTCCTTAACGGCTAACTTCGGAGCAGTCGCACATGACATTGGCAATAGGCTGAAGAGAGCAACTGTTATTACATTAACAACGAGAGTAATATCCAAAAAATTATGGCATATCTGTCGCCTTTGATCATGTCGCACGCGGACGCACGCTCCAGATATCCCGAGCTGCAGTCGTGCGTGCGAACCGCTGGAGCATGCACACATTCACCGATTTTGTCAACCTATGGGTCAAACCCGCGAACTTGCCTCTCTGATTGGAAGGAAATCACTGAGGAGTGCGGTGATTCAAAAGACAGATAGCGATGGAAAGACGTTAGGACAAAGGTCACAATCGAGTCTTTGGGGGGAAGCTACAGGCACTCATACGCGAGAGTAACATTGTCTGATAAATCTGCCTCAGTAGTCCTTTCTGAATCTAGTTCGAGGGGCAAAGCTCATGAGATTTCAAGAGATTGCCACAACTGTCCACTTTTATGAAGCCGAATGCACTACCGGAAGCAGCATATCGAAGCGCCAGCCATGTGAAATTCTGAGGACAATAGCACATCAACAGTATTCAAAAGACACTGACAGCCAGGCGAAAATGATTTGTGCTTAGCAATCCCATCTGGTGAAGATATCAACGGGAAGATAACCACGTGTTCCTGAAGTGACACTACTTATAAGGTTGCTGAAAACTCTGACAGAACCCGACCGATTTCGTCCTTCTTGGGGTTCATCACATAGGTGCAGTCCTCGAGTTTCCTTCATTCTTACGAACCCAAATTGGACGCAATTCGCCAAAAACACTCATTTTCAAACTAACTTGGATTAGACGGGGGGAGCCCAGCTGAATGTCGCGTTTACATCACGCTTCAGCTGAATGTGCTGCACAAAGACCGCTTCATGTTTCAGTCAGCACGGTGTTCGAGCTAATGGGAGTATATTTTCCCGAAGTCTGCTGAAAACTCTTCGATAGACCACGGCCATGTTGAGGCTCACCAAGTAGGGTTGGTCCCCGATTTCTGCCTAAATTTGCCGGTACTACTACACCGATATGGACTTCTTTTGTCCCGTTACTCTCTACATCGTTTGACGTCACAACCTTTCCCCATCCATTTTCCCTATAAAGTTCTAATGACCCGTATTAGAACCGCAAGGGGCGAAATGGTCCAAGTGGTTAGAGCGCGAATTTACTGACCGGAGGGTCCATGTTTCGAACCCGACCTCTGCCTCTCGACTTCCCCTGTCTAGGCTTGGGCAACCTGGCGGTATCCTAGCCGTCGTGCTTCCTTCTAGTGGCGTGGCAGTTGTGCACCAAAAGGGTGCTACAGCTGAACGATCACCTTGGAACTGCTTAGTTATTTTGCATTGTTCACAATGCCTGCAGTTCTGCAAGCTATCCGTCACTTCAAACCACCTTCGGGTTTGTACGGTCTCACGCGTTTTATCGTTTTTACAAGGGGGGTCCCTGGCTACTTCCACTCACTTTCACTGTAATTATTAAAGACACCCCAAGGCTGAGTCACCGATGTTCCGCCCACGTGGCATGCGCCGGAGAAGAGCATACCAAAGCAAACCTTTGGACGTATCCTACGCGTTCTGTTTGTACCCTTAACAAGGGGTCCAGACCCTAAATCTGATTGCGATTTCACAGTGCCTATTAATAGGAAACACAATCGTATGTTTATGAACTTCGAAAATCAAACTTTGACGTCGAGATACAATGAATGAGTCCTCAGTATTTGCTGTGCCTCGGTGCGATGTGGAACCTGGAGGAATCTGGACAGCCTCCAGCAAACTAGCGTCCACCAACGCTTTTTTTCTTTTTAGTACTAACTGGAAAAAAAACAAATTCAGTCGTACTAAGGGAATAGCCATACATTGAAAGGACAACTAGCATAATACCTGTGAGTGATACGAACAGCCACACGGTTGTACTCGACTGGGTCCATGCAGGGAGGCTGATTCGAGAAATATATATATATGTATATATATATATAGCATCCCATTAGAAAAAGACCCATCGAGCCTCAGTTGACATTACCAACCATCGTTTCGGGCACATACACAGACTCATTTGCTAAACGGTCGGAAAGCTCAAGGTCATGTGGGGGCGAGATGGCTCATGTGGTTAGAGCGCGAATCTACTGACCGAAAGATTCGTGGTTCGAACCCGGCCTCTGCCTCTCGACTTCCCCTGCCTAGGCTTGGGCAACCTGGCAATATCCTAGCTCTCGTTCGGCACGGCACTTAGACACCGATAGGGTGCTACAGCCGGACGATTTTTTCAAGGTCATGTTTACGGTCGGCTCAAGTTAGGGATGTGCTATTGCCGCGCGACTTGCAAAATAGTGGGGACGAGACTTCAGCCCATATTATTACCATGGTCAAATAGTTTGACACCTCTTTAATTGCTGACAGTGAGTTTTCAACTCGTTTTTCTCCAACGCAGTAGGAGAATTTTTGGCGCGCCGTATGAGATTTACGTTGGGGGCGACTTTAGGTTTCACAAACAGGCAAAAAGGAACCACACCAATTTGCTCCTTTCTCTCAAATTCACATTCATCGTTTCAGTGACGTCATCTCTTGCAAGATATTGCTAATGAAGGTGTGCCTATTGATCTGCACGTAATACACCTATCGGATTAGGGATACTGCTGAAGACCACTCAAATCAACAACTCGATACCGTTGGACAGATGCCAGCATTCGGTGAAGTCCGAGTCCCGTTCGCTGGGGTTAGCAATTTGTTTTCAAACATTTCGTCATCAGTTTTCAGTGCGCAGCAGATTGGCGTTGCGTCGATGTGAGCGAGTACGAGATGGAAAAAGATTCTTCATCAAGCTGAGGCGATGTGCCACCAAAACAGCTGTTCGACACACGCACATAAGGATCACTTTACTCATTTCCATCTAAACTGATCAACTGGTACATCCCGTGGGTCACAATAGAAATCGGAAACCGATGTTTATTAGTTTACAAACACCAGTGTCAGTAGAGGCCTCTCCAGGTGACTTGCGTAGAAGCGTGACGAGGCAGCCTTTGTGTTGTTCCACCAGTAGCCATATATGGGCACAGCACCCATCTGGCATACTTCCACTGGTTACACATATATGCCTGGAGTTCGGGATTAACACAGCGACTATGAGTCGCAAGCCCAAGCGTAGATGACATCAAAAGTGTCCGAAAATTCGCTGACTTAGCCGAACACCAAAATTCGAGGTAACCAAAAGGGGGTCGCTGGATAGCATAGCTGGCCTCTCGTTACATTGCAAAAACAGAGAAACGATCCTTCGTACTCTACAGGGTAGCCCAGTTATTCAGCCTTCGACAAAGAGTATTTTTGAACGTTGCTTTCCGAGGAATTCTAGTGCACCACCGAAGAATGTACCGACCGATTTCCGAAACACTACCGGAACTAGCTCAAAGGGAGTGGCTCTCTCTACAAGGGTAGAGTCAGTTGCTCAAAGTGGGTACCACTGCATTGTAAATGGACCTGAAATCCCTTACACACAATTTTACGTCGAGAATGCGTGCTGAGACATTCAGACGATAGCCGACACTCACATAGCTCAACATGACTCAGCGATTAAGCCGAGAGACTACTGACCGGAAGTTCCATGTCAAACTTGTTCCTGTCTAAGCTTGGGGGACCTGACAGTATCCCAGCCGTGGTGCTTTCTTTGTGTTGTATGCACAGGAATGGTAGCCTAATTCGCTGCGTACAGCAGGGCGGGTAAGCGAAAACAGGCTACTGCTGACGTCTCCCTTCTTGCTCTTTCACATACTTTTTCCTCCCCCTATCCCCACCCCATTAATATCTATTCTTGTAGGCCTAGTACTTAGGACTGATGGCTCCGTTCGTCCTGCATAGGTTTTGCAAGCAATATCTGCACCTCAACCAGCGCCGACATCCTGCTCCATCTTTTACGCCAGCGAAGCAGGTGTTAAACACTGATGTCGTGCTGTCGATGGTGACGTTATCGAGAGACACCCGCGACTCAGTCGAAGAATAGGAACTAAGTTGCAGGATAATAAATCTTTGCAGTTACATGTGTAATTTATCACAACCTTTCAAAATGATGGTGGGTATCGCCAAACATCTCAAAGGTGAAAAAGCCCGGAGGGAAAATCGTCCAGCTATAGCACCCTTTCGACGCCTAGCTACCATGACAACGGATGCAGGTACGAGGGCCAAGACACTGTTACGCTGCCCAAGCCTAGACAGGAGCAGTCAAGATGATGAGGTTGGGTTCGAAGCACAGACCTTCCAGTTCGTAATCTGGCGCCTTAACAACTGAGCTATTTTGAGTCGTACTTTGAAGCTTTTAACGTATCAAGCTTTAAACAAATGGACTGACAAATAACCAAACCAACCCTTATACTCGAGGTCCTCTGCCGGTAGAGAGTTGCTGTGTTTACGATGCTGGAATGCGACAGTTAAGCCAAAGTGAGCTAAATACACGTTGTCAATCCCGATCTTCGGGTGATCCACCGGTAGGTTGTGGAGCATCGTTAGGTGCTGGTCCATTCTCAGTATAGGCACAACACCAGCTGCCCTCAGTTGACTTCTGCTTAAGCAACAACCAAACATTAAGCAAAAGAGACGGCTCACCGGAAAGTACACTATGTTTTACATTCCGAGGAGCTCCGATAAAATCATTAGTGCAGATAAAGACGTGCTACCAAAGGGCATCAATTTGACCAAAGACTCGAACTGGTTAAGTGTGCACATCTAATGAGACTGGTAACAATGAACAGCCCTTGCGGGCTTTATTTAATTCCATCAGTAGAGGTTACCTGGCTGCTCCGGCCCTTTCGACTTGGCAACTGTAAACTCACACTAATCATGAAGACCGGCTCAAGTAGTCGGTAGCTACCCTCTAAGGGATTCGTGTCTCATCAGATCCTTTCATCTCACGGTTTTTGTGTTCACTAAACTCCGGTTAAACTTGCGTAACCAAGTCCTATCTGAGTCGCTGTCATGCTGTGTTGAAATAGACCTCCAAAATATTTACAGCGAGCCCTTAAGAGTTTCATTATCGGCACCACAATATATGCCAAAATGAAATTAGCGTTCGGTTATTTCGAATGTATGCACAATGGGCAGTTAATCGCAGAATGAGCCGTCGCACCACAAGGTAAGACTATGCATTCACGTCTAAGTGAAATTAATCAGCTTTGACAGACGGACGGAACCTTCTCATAAAATAGAAGCTGACTGGAAATACACAAGAACTGTTTCGCTCGCGATTTGAAAGACCACGGGCATCAATATATACCCAAATTTCTCTTGTAACATGGGGAATAAAACGTGGATAACGAGGCCCATTGAAGCCACAATAATAATAAGATAATCGTTCAGTTGTAACCCGCTTTCGGTGCACTACTGCCATGCCACCAGAAGGAAGCACGAGGGTTGGGATACTGCCAGGTTGCCCAAGCCTGAACAGGGGAAGTTGAGAGTCAGAGGTAGGGTTCGAACCACGGACCTTGCGGTCAGTAAATTCGCGCTCTAACCGATGAGCTATGCCCCAAGGAAGCATACTTATTCATGGTGCATCTGAACTAAACAACACAAGTGACGCAAAGAACTCAGCATATGATCGCGGCGAGTGAGAAATCAACCAAGTACCCCTTAAAACTCATTAGATGTCGATGAGAGAAGTGATCAGATCACCAGCCTCGCATTCTGGAGGCAACGAGGATTTCTCACCCTGTGGCACATACATATGGTTAGCGAATCCAATGCTCCCTTCCTATCCTTACAAACTACTCGGTGCCCAGATCCTGGAGTCGTTCCACACGGGAGCCAAGAACCGTAAGAGATCCATAGACCGATGAACTTAAATGGATCTCCGGGAGTATGACTGAACTGAGGTGTTTCCCTTCCTCTCCACAACTTGACTAACCCTGGATGCCACCAGTCACTCTAAGATCTTCAGGGTATAGCAAGGTGATATTTCCATCTACTGCACCAAGCACCTGTGCTAGTCACGATCTTTCCGGGTATTCCCTGGTCCAAAAGAGAGGTGCACCACGCAGACAGAGCGGCATGCAGCGATGGCCATAAATTGCTGATAATTGGGATAATTGAGAAGCACGATAATCATTTCCATTATCATCAAAAGCAATACACCAGTAATAAATTCTGATGCTTAACTGCTACATAAACATAATGAGGGGCGTGCAAATGAACAGCGGAAAGGAGGCTGGAGACTCGGTAGGCAAATGAATCGGTCTTTCAACATACTCTCCAACTGAATGTGCTGCAAAAAGGCCACCTCATGTTTCAGTTGGCAGAATATTCCAGACGTCGCAGTACATTTCTATGGCATAACATATTATCCATAAGACTGCTGAAAACTCTTCGACATCCGACTGCCCCTTTCATCCATCTTAGTGTGCACCAGGTACGTGTAATCCCCGAGTTTCCGTCAACCTTATGTTCTGCTTAATCACCAAACTGTACATAATTAACGAAATAACTTGATTTGCATAACTTGATTGCATTTCGCCAATTGCACAAGGTTATCGGGGGCTAGACCTACCTGGTGAGCCTCAAGGGCGAAACCGATAGCAGCAACGAGTTAAATTCACCCGGAAATATCACCAAAATAAGACGCCAGAAGTACTATTGACCCAACGACATCTGTTAACTTCATCCAACACGAACCCAAAACACAATAGGAAACAAAGTGTGGCCAGGCCGTCCGACTGTGACACGCTGTGTCAGCATGCTTGCTAGTGGGGCCAGATGCGTGAGGCTAATATCTTCAGTGGAAGTTAGTTGGGCATATACGGCATACGTTCCAACTTCCGTAGCCTGATGATTTTTGCTTGCTGCTACAATGATTCCGATTCAGCACCAAGTACTCGCCTGCTCATTTCAGTGCGAACAAGTTCCAATCAGTTAACACATACTATACTTCTCAGATGATCAAATGTTTGGAAATGCTTAAGGTCCTCGGGGTGAAGAGCTAAGGTTCACAGTCAGAGTTGGACTGCTCATACAGTTGTCTTGTAGACATAAACCTTTTAGCTCAATTCAGTTTGCTCAAAACGAACCGCGTAAGCATAAACGGTAGTTCGGGTTACTGCAGCTTATTGAAGCGGGTAGTGCAGGATAGAGAGGATGTGGAAAAACACCTAGAGAATGAAATAAGAAAGGACAATTGGCTAACGATTGGGAACAAGAGAACAGACACAAGACCACTACGGCTTGCGTGACGTCGCCATGACGGTGAGTAACTCCAACCACTAGTGTGGTGGGTTTTTGATACCCTAAACCCGCAGGCATGCATCAGCGAAGTCAAGACTCCTTGTGGTATTTCATACTGCTTATC
This sequence comes from Clonorchis sinensis, assembly GCA_003604175.2. Classification (NCBI taxonomy): domain Eukaryota; kingdom Metazoa; phylum Platyhelminthes; class Trematoda; order Opisthorchiida; family Opisthorchiidae; genus Clonorchis; species Clonorchis sinensis. The sequence continues at coordinate 35,027,885 of CM030371.1, forward strand.
TAAATCATACTGTCCACTTCATAGTATATCTCAGTCGCTCACCAGACAGGGCACGGTGAGGCACTCGGTCACCTGATGTACGGAGCTTATGACCGAGCCAGCGTAGTTGGTGAAACCTATCAGTTGCAGAAGCTGTTCATTTTTGCCACTAACTATTTATCGCACTTGAGCATTGTCAACTCGATGTTCCCATGATATACGTGTAATGCTTGCCGACAAGCCTCCACACGACAACAACGTGCAATGCTTCGAAAACACTGACAGTTAAAAACAAGTCGTCACGAAAAGACAGGACCTTACCGCGGTTTGTGCTCCCCCACAACCAATTGACCTACACAGGGGAGTGTACGCGTGACACTCACAGAGCCTCTCATACCAGGTTCGTCAAGGGGTAGAGGTCTGACTAACAGTCTCCTAGTCCTTCCGGTTGGACGTGACTTCCTCCTTAAAAATGTAGGCTTTTCTAGCGGTCTCACACAAATCAACGCAGCCATGCGATTAGACTTTTGAGTCAAAAGCTTCGGTTGAAGACCCTAAGTGTCCTCCTGTCTAGATGTGGGCGCCCTGACAGTATACCAGCCCAACAACCACAACCACAACTAACAATACGTCATGCCACACCGGGCGTCAAGCGGGGCCAACAGCTGGGTAACCTTACTTGCTGGATACAGCAGGGTGGGTAAGCAAAAAACGCCTTCTGCTGACGCTTCTCTCTTCACGCTTTCTTTTCTCTCCCGCCTCACCTCGTTTCTAGCGAAATCTCCGTAGGCAAATTCTTAGAGACTAACAGATCCGACAAACATTTGCATATCGATTTGGTTTTCACGGAAAATTTGCCTGAATTTCAGCTGAATCACTCGTCCGTATTCCTTAATTTGGGTACAAGGTTAACATAAGATTGCCTGTATTACGCCTACCTGATGAGCCCCAAGACAAACGAAAACCGGTCGTGAGCTGTCGAAGTTTTCAGCAACCCTATGAGTAGCATGCTGCGTCTATACGGCTGACAGACCGATTCGCCGCGAGTTACCGCCAGCTATAATATCTACACTTCGCTCGACCTCCACGTCACAGGAACTTCGAAATCATTCAAAACCCAGCGTCCAATTCATCTGGCAGCCTTTAAGATCCATAATCTGAAAAAAGCTCTAAAACAGACTGCTCTTGCATGTATGCTGGAGTAGCTTCTTAGTAGTATAATCTATCTGTGTGAAACGAGGACTCAAGACCCAATGGCGGCTCTTCAACTGAGCTCCCTATCGGTTTCCTCGCGCTTCTGGTTCTGTTGGGGTTGGTATTGCTCTAAGCCACTGCCCACAACTTCGAAAGCTGCTGGGTGCTCCGCCTGTAGAACGGCTCAATCGAACAGAACTAGGCACTGAATCTCGAGCATCACTCCAAAACTGCTCGAAGTTCGGACACGTACTCCTTCTGATTGAGAGTACAATATCGCTAAACTGTCAGATTTCCGGTTAAAAGGAACATCTGCACGGACTAAGCCTGGTAGGTGCGGAAGGCTGAAGAGGAGGCGAGAAACTCTGGGAACATCCGTAAACTATTCCGGTTGATAAACACAAAGGGCCAAAGGCCTCCGGTAAGCGAAATAAAGTGAGAACGGTTCACTTAGCTGTAAGAAACAGGAGTGCAGCTTGGTTGTCGGTCTGTTCGCCGAGTTTGGCAGGTGGACTGCAAACATTTTACCACCCATAGAGGTGAAAACAGTGCGAGGTTGAATGACTGACGACGTCACCTCGATTGATGGAACGTTTGCAATCCAACTGCCAAGCTCGGCGAACAGACCAACACTCAAGCAACACATCCGTGCTATCTATATTCCGCAACATCGTCAAGTACAGCCTGGTTAAGGGTTCAGGCTATAATAAAAACGGGGGAAGGAGTCTGATTTCTGCAAGCAAAGGGTTCAGGCTATAATAAAAACGGGGGACGGAGTCTGATTACTGCAAGCGAAGTGCTGGAGGTAAGCGATGACGTACAGTCGGTCAATTCTCTGTAAGTCGTACTGATCGGAAACTACAGAGAGTGATCGACAAATGGGGCGGGAGGAGTTGAGCAAAATGAAGATGGGGGTACCAGTAGTTGCATGTTTCCTTTTGCCCCTCCCCCACCGCTGTATGAATTCAATAAGGCTACTCGGTTGATGTCACTATGCGACAGCCAGCGTGTAATTCCTGGATGTGTGGGCTCCGACGATGCTAGGATGTTCAACACCAAGCAGGACGACAAGGGCCCTTAACTACGGCCTGAGTGCAAGGTAGTGGCCGTCGGATAAGACTACCACAGTAATCTAGCTTTTAAGAAACAGATGTGGCAACCTGATTATGGCAGCTAAATACCCATATGCATTATTGGTGTACTGCTGTCAGCGATGATCAAGGAATTGTTGAGGTACGCTAACCATGGCATCATGATTGGGTGCAGTATCTTGGCGGCAGACAGGATAGCGGACGGAGCAAGCTAATCGCTGTGTGTTTACCTATGAATTTGGTAGAATGAGTTACTTTCACCACCAAGCTATCCGGAATTCTCTTCTGAAGGCTTCGTTCGTTCAGTTGTAGCACCTTTTCGGCGCCTAACTGCCATCCCACCAGAAGGAACCACGAGGGCTGGGATACTGCCAGGTTAGCCAAGCCTAGACAAGGGAAGTCGAGAGGCTGAAGTCGGGTTCGAACCACGGACCTTCCGGTCAGTAAATTCGCGCTCTAACCCCTGAGCCATCCCGCTCCTCTGAAAGCCTCAAGGCATGGGACTCCGTCTCAACGGTAGTGTGGGCACTCCATCTGTTGAAATGTGCTTCCGGAGTAACAATCCATCTGAGGGGACCACAGGCGACTGACGCAGTTATGGGAAAACTTGAGGCTGCATTTTGTGATGGCCATCATGTAACATCTACTGTCAATTTCGAATGATCACCCGCGCCCTCCATTGACTAGTTGTGCCCTGCTGCTGAGTCCGACCTCTGAGAAGGGATGCGAAGTTGTGGAAGACGGTCAAAAACTTTACTAGGATTTAAGTAGAAAACGTTGGCGTCATAAACCATCATCTGAAATTAGACTGGAAATAAAGGAGTAACCCGCTTGAACTCATGCCGTGCGACGGACCAAATAAAACGTTTCGATGAGTGCTGTGCGCTTGCTCATCCGATACCTCTCCACTCTCTTATGACGACCCCCGTCAACAGAAAAGAGTGAAAATTGAATGAATGTCTTATGTCACCTCTGCACATCGTGGTGCGACGACTTCCAATTCGCTGAGATACACAATGGAGGACATCTACTATGCATCCACTTTTTAATACCATGTCGGGAATTGGAGAGACATGAGTAACTCGGTTCCTCTTATATGAAGATCGGAACATATGGGGAAAACTTTCTCCCTAAACGTTGGAAGCTATGGTGGTCTTACACCAAACACCACTGCCTGGTAGTTAGCTGGCCAAGAGCCCAATCACTCCCCTGTCCACAGATTGGCGCCCTGGCAATAACCCAGCCCAAATGCAAATAGGATAAAAAATCGCTCAGCTGTATCATCCTTTCGGTACCTAGATGCCATGCCACCCGAAGGAAGAACGAGAGCTGAGATACTGCCAGATTGCCCAAGTCTAGACAGAAGTCGAGTTCGAACCTTGGACCTTCCGGTCAGTGAATTCGTACACTAACCACGCACACTGCTGGCTTTTTTGGACTTACGGAAGTGTGACACCTGAGGAAACGTGAACTCTAAAGTATGGCTGACAAAGGATGATGCCCGTGAGGTCTGAAAACAAACTTTATGCATTCCCTTAAGACACTCTTAATCATGAGATTTTTTAATGGATTAGTTAAATTTTCCTTTCACTAACTGAGTCTGTTAAGGCCCGACCGCTCCTCACATTCAATCGTCATTAGTAAAATGAACGAATACACAACCCAAAGGGTGGAAGGTTTAGGAGTCGACGCTACCTCTAGAGAGGGACCATTAGACCAGGATCCTGCAGATGACCACACTGACATTTGATGTCCACCAGTTTGCGAAACCCACTCGAAGTAGAATCGCGGAAGCGTTTTGTTCTGGCATTCGTTCTCATCGTCAAAGTGCGGAACCCTATGAAACCTCGAGTGTCACTCTGAAAACGCAAGGCACAGTTTGACATGTAGACTAGTATTCGCATAGCCGCATGTGTCGCGAAGTATGATGTCAATGCATGTATTACTAAAGTTCGAGCAATATGGGCCAGAAGCGAAGTTCGCGAAACTTCGCCAAGAATCGGGAGACCTAAGACACTTCCAAATGTTGCATCACGAGTATTTTAATGGCCTAACATGACCTTGCTAGCTTTCCCATGTACGCAACAAAGTGCGCAAGCGAAGAATTTCAAGTAAATTAGAAACAAAAGAGCAGCAAACAACATCTCGGGCGTAAGTAGTTGGTCGCGCATGTCTATTCATCAAGTACAAAGGCGTACTTTTCCCACTGTACACTGGTCATCAGCGGATGCAGAGAAATGAAAGCAACTACAGCCAAACTGAGTACTACGTGATCTTCGCATCTTGCTGGCGGGGACCTACATCATCGTGCGTGTTAACAAACCTCATATGACGTGGCATGGCCTGGTGAACGCGCTGTCAGTTCCAAACTGAACTGTTTGCCGAGAGCGCTAGACGGGGGCTGTATAACGTCAGCAAAGGACATCGGGACAACCTTCTGGACTCTTCGCCAGAGAATGTGTAGTCTGCTGTTTGCAGCACTTTGCTTTCAGGGATTTCTTGCACAAAGTCCATCCCATCGCTCCCACTCTTAAACAAGCCAGTCCTTCCCCACGGCCGATTGGCAGTTATGCACTAGTGGCTACGATGATGAAGCGAGCTGCCATCGCTCCAATACCCATCACCGTAAGAGCGTCAAAATAGGCTAGCCAAATACCCAGAAATCAGGTCTACCAAGGACGATTCCATGTATCAAATTGCTTAGGCAGACTAGGACCATCTTTATATCCCTTTCGGCGACCTTGTCGAGCTTATTTTACAACCGGATTACCATCAGAGTACCTCATCCAAATTATACTCACGACCTACGTTCGCAGTGCATTTCACCAAATCTAAGCATCCTGAGGTATCCGGCGTGTACAGAGACGAACGCACAATACCAGTGTGCGTCGGTCAAAGAGAAGTTGAGCAGCTCCCATTGTTGGTTATTCGTCATACACAAATACTAAACGGCAGGATGATAAAACTGTGGACAACATTATCCGTTGGGCTACCACGCGAGACAAACCAACCCCAATCTATGCGGACGGCAGGCACACTAAATGGATATTGACCGTCATTTTTTACTGTTTAAATTAAAAGGAAAACGGACTTAAGTGATCACAAATCAGCCTAAGGCCCACCTTTTCAAAACTAACCAGCTGCGTACCTCCTCCAAATTCAGCAAATCTGATGAGGTAGCCCGTCGTAGAGCCTCAGATTGCATCCATCCATGATAACGAGGGACGTGGAAACCACAGTACGGGACGAGGAACAGCCGACTGGTTTCCAACACGACAGAACGATTTATTCGCATGTCTAGTAAAGGATATGAAACTGAGGTTAACCCGAGCTTCAAGTACAGGTAAAATAAAACAAGGTGTAATTCCGTAGATTTATTAGCAAACACATTCATTCAGCCTTCGTTGTTCGTGTGTAAATTTGTTGGGAGTTGTGGCGCGCTACGAGCTTGATGGAGCCTGGAAGTGTACACATTAAGGCAATGGCGAAACAAACCTCTCCGGTGGAGCTCTTCCAAGGCGTGACGAGCCAACGACGCTCTAATTTTCAAACGCTCGGAGACAACAGACGGCGTTATCACTTTGTATTGCGGCACTTCCTTCAGCAGTTTCTCGTAGGTCGGCTTATCAAATAGAACCATGTTGTTCAGCTTGTCCCTGACTTTTCCCTTGGACCACTTCTTCTTTTTCGCCTTTCCACCGCCACCCCCCTCCTTTGGCTTCATAGTTTTCATCGGCTTTTTCTTCTGTCCAGCATCTTTCCCTTTAGCACCCTTGGCAGCTGTTTTAGGGGGCTAAAAACTCAACAGAAATGCAGTGAAATTACCATAGCTGACCGCGTGCAGACCGTCAGGTCGTGTGGCGCGTCTTTTTGACGCAGTTAAACGCCAATGACCTCTAGGATTTCACTGACCGTCTGGTGAACCTAGTAGAATTATACTAATAGGGTGTCAGCCAACGGCGTCAGGCGAATGATTGTTATCCAGTTCCGCCGCTCTTGCAACCGCATGGAAAGGGGTTAACTAGACTCGGCAATGGTTGCGCGTTTTTCGAATTCGATAAACGCATGAAACACTGCGGGCGCTCAGTATTCGCACAATGGAGTTGATTTTTCGAAAGCTACGACTTGCCCTGATGGACTTAAGCATACAGGCAATGGAATTCGTAGTATCAGTCCAAACTTTTGAGCCCCATCTAGGCATCCCGGGGTCTCAGTGATGCTAGGAAAGTATTCCACCAGACGTTTTCCGCCAGAGGTATGTTTGCTTCAGTGGACGATGAAATTTGGTGAACTGCGAAAATATGAACGTAAGTTAGGACGGTTTTTGGTTTGAGCATGTACGCAACAAAATGCAACATTTCGGCGCAAAAGGTTTTATTCCACCCGCAAAGGTTTTGCTGCTAATAGCATTGTGCACCTAATGGGCCCCAACACTGCGTGCCGAGCCATAGTTCGGAGGACGGAAAATTTAATGTAAAGTTTCAGCATTTTGTGGTATTTTTGTCGGTACCGTAAGATTTCCCCATGCGGCCTCAGTTTTGCTGGAAGTTTTTAAACGTACTCGAGGTCCACCAGGGCGCGGAATTCACATTTTAACGGCTGCCATAAGTTTCGCGCGATGTCTTCCTGATGACAGGGGAAGATTTGTGGCACAATATATGGCTATATCCGGCACAAGGCTATACCGAACCGTCGATAACGATGTTGGGAGAATTAGTGTGTGTATGGGCAGAACAAGCAGGCAGCACAATAAGGTGACCAGTGCTTTCAAGTCTTGGCACGAATTAAACGGATTGTAACGGTCTTGTGGGTGCACGTAACACCCTCACCCGGTAAATATTATGGGTATTTTGAACTACGGGCATGCCAGCACACTAGTTATCGCAGTTGCTGTACCGTCGCCGCGACGCCGTACTTGGGTCAGTGGGCAGACCCCGTTCATGAACGTCTTGAGTGAGTCGTTTATGGTTGTAATTGTAGTTAGGATTCGCCAAGGAATTGTGACAAATTAAGACCAGCATGGATTGTGGATACTTTTGGGTCCATCGAGGGCCACGGTGGTTCATTGCTGTCGTTCCGACGAGGCAATAAGACAGCCGTGTCTACATAGGGGACTCAAAATAGGGAAGTCTCAGAAAGTCTGCTAGAAAGCACTATGACGTGAGTTAGACTGTGGCCCGAACTATCAAGCAGCCCAAAGTGGTCACAATTCTCAACTGACTAATTTCTTCTGTGCCCCGGTTTTCACATATCCGACGAAAACCTTGCCGATATGGAACATGCAGACAACGTTCTTATCTTCGAAGACGAGGAAAAGGTGCAGATGTTTTTGGATGGACTGCCCAAAGTCATCTTGTCCTTTGATATGCACTCTACACCCACGAAGTGTAAGGTAACAATAATATTTATCCACAACTGGTGGGTGACATAACTTCAGGCATGATCATAAGATTACATTCAGAATAAAGCACGAGTTTGCTCGTAGATGCAGGTAATTGATCGAGCGGGCGAGGGAGTTCAGTCAAAAATACGGAGGGATTAGTTTCGGGTGTGCCATCAAACTGGGCATAGCAGTGCCGTACCAACATTCCACTGACATACTTCGGTTTCTGGACAGCC